>JAGFPH010000127.1:867599-903074 GCA_018207615.1 Philaenus spumarius | reverse complement strand
TTTTCGTATAAAGTGTTATTATGTATATTTTTTAATATAAAATTAATTTTATATAAAACATCTCGTTCAATATAAAACGATAGCAACGCAATCTAGTGCTTCTAAGTAACGTAAACACATGGTAATGGTGGTGTCTACAATATTTAAAATTGACACAGTATGTTTAAAAAATGTAATCATTTTCATATAAAGTGTTATAATGTATACAAAACAACTCGTTCAACATAAAACGAGAGCAACGCAATCTAGTGTGTCTTAACGTATCTGTTTCATAATTACTTATATGTTTTTTAAAATTCACAAATGATAAGTGCTATGATCACAAAACTTCTTCCAAGGAGAGGCAAAATATTTTAAATTCAAATATCTCAATAACAATTGATTTGATTTTGATTAAACTTGAACTAAAGAGTTCTCTAACACACTAAACGTTAACGTATAAAATGGTATATTTTGGTAAGTAAATACAGTATGTCTTGAAAGTTATTTTTATTTTCACAAAAAATTATTATAATGTATATTTTTTTTTTTTTTTTTTTTTTTTTTTTTTTTTTTAATAATTTTCGACTATCTTACAATGTGATGCCCATCTTCTGTGCTCCCATTTTGGAGAATCATCTTCCTCCCACCGATCAACTGTAACTCCGCATTCAATACATCTGGCAGCATCTCCTTCTCCAGTATAATAAAAACCAGCGTTAACCATTTCATCAATATTAGGATATTGTTTAGGCCAAGAAAGAAACGTTTCTCTCATAAGATTTTCAGTGTCAACAACGATTTTTTTACACTCTCCATACTCGATTAAATTTGCAGGAATATTCTTGCTTTGTTCACCATTTGGATTTGAAATTTTATGCAGAAAATTGATGTGTTTAATTGTTAATTTCGTTGTTCCAGACTCCCAACCGCAACCACAGCATACAATATTTTTAAATGGTTTTGTATGGTAAAAACCAGATTTTACTAAATCCTTTTTTGTACAATTAGAAACAGTATCACTCCAACAGCCAGTAACATCTCTACCAGAACACGCCATCTATTTTTGGGGTGGTGCTTGCAGTGTTAAAACGTCCTTTTTGTTGTTTATTTCTACTTGCTTACTAAAATCACTAGATAAACGTTCTTCTCTTGCACGATCCGCTGCTAATATTAACCAACACATACCGCTTCTCGCCTCCTTATATTCGGAATCGGTACTGACGTAATGAACAGTATTTAAATCGTCTCGAAAATGAACTCTACGACGCTTATCAGCCATGATCTTTACAAAGTCTCTCAGAACACTGAAGACTTTAAATATATTAATATATAGTGAGTTAATTCTTGGAATTTATCGATTTATATTAATGCAAATAGTTGAGAGCGATTGATAAAAAGATGCACTTTGCTGCTTATTGAAATGACTTTTGCCTTTGTGAAGGTTAAACCGAGTTTACGATAATAATTCAAAACACATGCTGTGTTTAGTTTTGTTATGGGTTTAGAGTGTACAAACGTTGGAGCATTTCAGTTAGCGAACTACGAGTGGATAAATAGACAATTTTTATTAAATTCAAAAGATTTAAATAACTTTAACAACAATAAAATATTATGGTCACAACGTTCATGTTCAGTGACTTTGTCTAAGAATAGATTGGAAAAAACAACACGCAAGAGGAAAGTGAACAGTACATAAATATTATTGACGCAAGTCTGTAAAGAAATTAACGATATTTTTCAAGTGACTTCTCCAAATCACGAGGTAAGACAAAATTAATTAATGAATTTAAACTTGTAAATCACTTTATAATATCAATAACAGTTTAAAGTTTTTTTCAGAAAAATAAATACCATCTTTTGTTATTTATAACTGGCAGAAAATGGTTATGTTCTTGAAAAATATTAACGATCTAGTTGGGTATCATATTAATCTTCAACCATTCAGATAAAGATATTTGAGTAAATAAAGGGAACAGAATTGTAATTTGTGAAAAAAGTATCATCTGTCAAGAGTTAATTAGTTGTTTTATTTTTTTTTTTTTTTAGATATGGAGTCCATCAACCAAGAAAATCGTAGGAATGTCATCGGAAATAGATTAACCATTAGTTGGCTTTTAGAAACAATAATCATTATAGGAGTAGATAGTTTTGTTACTTGGGAGTCGACAATTACTCCTATCAAACAATATTTAGAAAAAGAAAAGACAAAGAGATTTCTAATATATTTAATGTGTATTTCACTTTATTTAATTGTATTAAAGAAAAATTAATTGACGAAGAACCTTCGCAAATAAAATTAGAAAAAAATAAAATGTATAAATTTCAATTCAACGATTTACTAGCATTACTGCAGACGTATTTAGATTCATCAGACATTAAAACAATAACATATACTGTAGGCGCATGTAATTCATTAATACTCACTGATCTGTTAAAAAAGGAAGAAGGTAAAACAAACAATAAACGTAAAAGAAAAGAATCATTTGATGATTCATCTTGTGCTTCTGATTTGGAAGATGGTTTGGAATTAAATTTCAATAACCTTTGTGAAAATAAATCATCTAAATCTGAAAGCACACATTTGTTAATAGAAATAGAACTTTCTGAGTTAGATAATTTAAAAAAATTATCGAAAAAGCAGATCTGGTCAAAAGTAAGTCTCATTTAATATAAATATAATTCACTGAGAATTACTTATTTTAAATAATGTATTTAAAAGTATAACTTGTTATTTTATTTTGTACTTTATTATTGTATAGTTATGTTCTAAATGTATATATCAGGAAATGAAATAAATATTAAAATTATTTTATTGTTTCAATCATTTAACCTTTTACCATCCAATAATATCTTTAAGTTAGTTGAGTCAAGTGTGTGAACAGATGGAAAATATAAGAATAGCATAAAGATGAGTATATTTCTCACTATATCAAATAATTTATTAGGATTTAAATAAAAACACATTTGTTCAAAAAAAATTGTTTTTTAATAATACTAAAATATTTTTCTTACAATACCAGACAAAGGTGTATATTCTACAAGTCCATCTTGAATTATAAGGCAGTAAGCTGCTGTTTGTGCACCAATATTTTCACTTGCTTCGATCTCCACGCGTACATCCAAAGTTCCTGTTTTCAATGTTTCATTTTGCCTTGAACAGTCTATAACAAATAGCGGAGTTTTGGCGAGAAATGTATCCTTGTCGACAGAAGGTTTGTTGTCGCTATCGCCGTAATAGGACGATTGAAATTTCACAAACATATCGTAAATAATTGCTTTGTTCCCATTAAAATTATCATAGGGATAGTATTGTGAATTCAGATATAATTTAACGTTTTGAATATTACAAAAATCAAAATGACTGGCATTTTTATTGCTATCATTTTTCCTATTTGTTTGAAACGCAATTATTACGTAACGTGGTTTCTCTGTATTCGATGCTGTTTTCACTGTCCAAGTTATATTTTTAGTTTCCGGTAACGCCGGATATTCTTGAAGTTGCATACGACAAAATGGAACAGATATAGGTTGATCTTTATCTGTTAATCGTAACAGTGATAGGTTATACTCATCTGAAACTCTAATGTAAGGTATTTTCCAAAAGATTTTATTTATAACTAGATCAACACTAGGACTTGTTTCCGTTGTTACAATCGCATTTACATTCGACGAACTTCTTAACAGTATTAACTCCTATTTCACATTCATAATTATATGTTTATAATGTTCGGCGAATCCAAGTAGTAATTTTAATGGGATACAAAATGAAAAAGTTTTTTTAATTTTCAATGGCAATGTATCCAACCTCCAACCTGCGTTTAGTAATATATTCTTTTCGTCTTCGCGACTTGTTAGTAAATTTTTAATTGTAGATGTTATTCCTACATTTTTTATGCGATCAATTTCTGTACCACAGATTTCATAACGTATTTCGTCGAAAAGAAAAGCCATCGCATTGCTGACAAGTTCCATTTTATCATCCTCATTAACACCATCAGGTTTTATTCCTTTAAACGTTCCCTCTATGTATATGTAACTTTTGCTAGGCAATGTGTATACATTCTGCTGGTGAACAGGTATACGTATTTCATCGTTTAACCCATATGTTGTTTGCGCATATGGCAGATGAGTATGGTATTCCAAATCGATAATAGTTTCATCGAAAATAATTTTTTCATCCACTTGTAACATATTTTCGATTGACCATAAAGCCTAAAGATTCTAGAAACTCTTGGTTGCTCCTGGTCAACTTTATAAAAGTACGATTTTTAGAACTGGTGGTTGGTAGTAAATTATTACTTCTGTTATTATTGAAAACTAATACCATACTTAAGTAGATTCACGTCTTAAATGAAGTCTCAGTGTAACAGATTCGTCTCTGAAGTTTATAAGTTGCCCCTCCTGATCCTCGAGTCGTACTGATACATTGTGAAGAAGTCCAGTTATATTTAAAGGTAAGTATATTACGGTGGTCGGTTTTTCAACAATTTTATAACCTGGCTCGACTAAGGGATAAAATTCATGAAGAATATGACCTTCAACACCATTTTTATATGAGCCACGCACAATGTTGCAAGCAACACGTATTGTATCTACTTTGTTGATGTTGACAGTATTTGAAGAAGTATGCCATATATTAGGTTCCAATTTCTTCTTTTCAAATCCTAATAATGGACCAATGCTACCAGGCTTGTCGAATCTTATAAGTTTTGAACAGAAGATTCTAGTTTTCAAAGTATTATTATTTCCTCGTATATCCAATACAACATGTTTTTCATGTTTCATAGTCTCTTTTAAGAAAGAAATCATATTTTCTAATTCGTAAGATCCTTCAGGGATTTTAATAAAAAATTCTCCATAGTGAAATGTATCATTAACATTTTTTTCAATATTTGGAATTGTATTATACGTCATGAGATCGATTAAACCAATTTCATATTTATGAGTAGATAAATCTATTGGCGGAAAAATATCACAAGATAATTGCGAGCCTCTCCCGTTTAAGCACAACATGATATCATCAGATGTTTCCTGTTAGAAACGCTAAACATAAATGACCGCAATTAATTGTATTAGTTTTCTGTTTAGTGGTGTAGTTATAATAAATGTTTACATTATTCGAAGACGATTTGAAATAATCTATTAGTTCCGGTGGAGGTTTTAAATTACCGAAACTATCAAAATAAGATATTTTCTCATTTATTTTACGATAGCATACCCAATGAGTTCCTTTTCCTTGAACACTATCTAAATTTACAATACCGTTTTCATTTTGTAAAATTGTATAAGGAAGGTTATCACGCATAAATATACCTCTGAAATTAGGTATTTTTGATTCAAAAACATATTTTTCTAAATCAGTATTTGATAACGCTCGATTAGGTAATTTTAATAATAATATTTTTTTTACTTCCTCCGCCTTTGTATGGTTTTAAATAGTAACCTGTACCACTTTTCTTTTTAATTGTACTGTTTTTCTTTTTAACTTTATCAATTTTCTTATCAATGCATTTCTCTTTCAAAAGACGAAATGCATTCAGAAGTGCTTTGCTGGTTTTACAAGCTCTCTTCTTTTTTCCTCCTTCATTCTTAGTTTTATCGTTTCCTTTCTTCTTGTTACTAGTTTTACCACCTCCTAATTTATTTTTCATTTTCATAATATTAGTCACCGCGTACGCAGCGGCTTTTTCTCCAAAACTAGCGTCTGATGATGTGACTCGTTGCCAAGCTTTATCAGCCAATCGATTGTCAGCAATAGCTCTATGATTTGAATCTGTATATTTTGAATATGCTATATCATGATCCTTACAAGCTTGATCTAATTTATTAATACCTGGATCGTTTCTATTTAATCTTTGTTGTAACCGTGTACCTGGTCCACAATATTGATATCCTGGTATGTGTAATTCGACTGGTAATAAGTCTATAGCACGATTTAAAATTTTTCCAGGTAGAGTTGAAATAGTACTTATCAGCCCACCGCCTCGATGTATACTGTGCGATTTGCTTCGCACAACTTTCATTTTAAACTATTTGGTTTTTATTTTTATACAAAATATTACTCGTTATTAAAGGGTTATCCTTAGAATTTAGTAACTTAACTCTTTGATAGTAACTCTGTAGTACGATTTACAATTTTTCCAGGTAGAATTTAAATATAACTTATTAACCCACCACCTCGATGTATACTGTCGATTTGCTTTCCAACTCTTTCATTTTAAACTAATCGTACAAATCTTTACACCATTCTCCGATCGCTATTACAGATTTATCCTTAGAATGTTCAAGGTAATTCAAATAACTTAACGCTTCCGTATATTTTTTATAATATACATTTTATTGTTTATTTAATTGACAATTTCGTTATACACAATCAGTTACCAATCAGTTCTGTTTGTTTTACATTTTTCCAAAACGCATCGACATAGTGTATTATAACGATGATTATAAGTACATTTCTTACAACTGAATAACTGTTCCCATGTGAACCGAGTGCATATGTCTTCGCAACAGGTGAATCCTTCAAATTTAGTTTTATATAAAATTATCGTTCGGATTTCTTTTTGAGCGGTTTTACAGTTACAATGACAAAAAGAGTAATAATTACACACTCTACACGCAATTCCGTCGACTTCAGTTCCTTCTGTGGCAAAACATTGAAGATCACAACAATAATCTGGGTTCTGAACTTTATTCACAACTTCCGTTGCTATGCTTTTTACGTTTTCATACAACTAGCTAGTCTTGTTGGATTTACATTTTTCCAAAACGCAGTTTCATATATCCTTATGCCAACTACACCTCTTACAATTAAACAATTCATTCCTCGTGAAACGAGCGCATATGTCTTCGCAACAGGCAAATCCTTCGAATTGAGTTTTATATAGTACAATCTTCCAGATATGCTTTTGAGCGGTTATACATTTGCAATGACAAAAATATGAGTAATTACACACCCTACACGCAATACCGTCGACTACAACTCTTCTTCTAATAAAACACTTAAGTTCACAACAATAAAGCGGATTTGGAACTTTCTTCACAGTCATTGTTTGCTCTGATAACATTTGTATGTTTGATGCTTTGTAATGATCTTTGACATCTACACTCTCATCCATCGCAACACTAACTGATTATATCAATATGAATTCATCAAATCCAATTCTGTACCTTCCTTTATTTATAGGTCGGTCTTTGTCTATTATAAAACAACTGTTTTTACTTTTTGACCATGCAATCGAACATACTTCTTTAAACTTATCATATTTCATGTCTGTATTCACGTGATCGTTATATACATGACGCAAATTTGTGTCATATTGTTTGAATAAAACTAAGAAATTTGCATTGTCACGTATCAATTGTTTTGGAATGTGACTGTAAGTTTGACAAAGATAGAATGAATCAATATCGTTATGACGGCCCATAACAAAATAATTTCTAATATTATTCTGACGTTCACAAGCTACATCATCAAATATAATAATAGAATTAGGTTTCACTTCGTTCGGATGAAACACTTCATCATTTTCAGTAAATATAAAATATCCTATTTCAGGTATTTTTGAGAATATACGAGTAAGAAATTTATACTTAGGTTGATTTATCGACTTGGAAAAAATGTAAATATTTTCGAAAAACAAAGCTTTTGGATGAAAAATTAAATTAAACATTAAATTGGTCTTTCCGCAATTAGACGGTCCGCAAATAATACATCTGATTGAATTGGGTAAAAGGGGACCGTGTTTTTTTCTACAGTTTATATGATTATTTAAATACAAATCAAAATTTATAATTGATAATGAGTCCTTTTGTTTTGTTGTTTTCATTTTAAATCTTTTTTGTTAATCCACGTGTCACTGGATTTATCGAAACCAAGCCAACGCACTAACAATTTATTTCCTTTTTTTCGAATCACCTTCTCTATTAGATATATATCGCTGTACTTTGTTTTACTGAGCTCCTCTTCGTAGAACCCACCTTTTATAATGTTACCTAATTCATCTTTCAAAAAATACGTTGTTGGAATTGTACGATGTACTTTCCAAATCATATACACTTCATTACTCCAATTAGGCAAATAACCTTTAGTAAACTGTTTCTTATATCTACTTATTCGAACTTTATCTCCTTTAATGAACTTATCACGTTTTGCAACTTTTAGTCTTCTGTTTTTACCTAGTCTTTTTAAAATTAAAAATTCGTTATTTTTATTAACTTCAATTGGTCTCATACCTATCGTTCTATGAGGTGTATTATTATATTTATTAACAATATTTTGAAGTAAGTCTAACCACTTGTAACTGCCTTGTTCACTAAATGCTTGCCACATTTTACCCTTTAAAGTTCTATTAAGTCTTTCTACAATGGAAGCTTTTTTATCAGAAAAAGTTGAATAATGATTTATATTATATTTATCTAGTAATAATTTTACTCTAGAATTGTAAAATTCTGTACCTTTATCTGTTTGAAAATGACGCATTGGGTGTTTATCTAAAATAGGTTTCAATGCTTTTTCTATTTCATAAGCACTTTTAGACTTTATTGGAACTGCTATTGCATATTTACTAAAACAATCTATTATCACTAGAATATATTTATAACCTTTATTTACTTAAGAGAATTGTATCATTTCTACAAGGTCAGCCTGGTATAAATCATTTAATCCCTTTACTTCTACATAACGACTAGGAAAATTTTTTCGAACTTGCTTATGCAATTCTTTAGCAATTTCTCTTCTCACATTGATGTTCATAGTTTAGTAACTGACAAGGAAATGAAATAAGAAAGCAGTCCACATTATAATATAAATACATTATTTATTACAAATTTGCTAACTTACAATCTGGTTCTCCTACGGCAACTTCACAATCAATACATTTAACATCATCGTCTAATCCAAAATACACCTTATCACTTCTACTAAACGTTTTCTAATGATATAGACATGGCGTCTAATTTAGTTACAAGTTTTTTAAAACGATCTAAAATCTCTGTAAATGACGTTTTTGAACATTTTATTCCAAAAATGGAAAGATCAAAGGTTTTTGCACTAATTAACTGATTAGAAAATTCATCAAATTCAAAATACGTTTCATTTTGAAAGAAATATAATAATCCATTTTTATACCTAAAACATGAGTCAATACACGGTGGTATACCTGGTAATCTTTCATGTATTAACCCATAATATTTAACTTTGAATGAGCATTCATTAATTTCAGCGAAATATATTTTGTTATAGAAAATTAGAGTATGTCCATTGTACGTATTAACCACTCCATCAATAACAGATGCTTTTGGTAAATTTAAATCTATACAATATTTTGGATAATTACTTACAAGATTTAAAGAAGGAAAATCAATCATATATATTAGACAATCAATAAAAATAACTACTTCGTCTGATGGTCTTTGATAAACATGAGATATTTTTGTAAAGTTTTGTGGAAGAAAAGGCAACCAATCAGGTAAATACAAAACGCTGTGATATGACGCTTCCCCTAACTTAACAAGCCAAACCCATTTCTCATGAAAAATATATAAATGATTATGTACTATTAGAAAAGTGTTAATATTTTTCAAATTACATAGATTTGGTTCCACAGGTGTAATTGTAGGTGTTGAAACTGTAGTCGCTGTGGGACGTAATGTCGTAGACGTTGTTGAAACTGGTAAACGAGGAGGACCATATAAACTTTGTATACCTAAAATGTCATCATATCCTAGTTTAATTATTTTGTCATTATAATAAGGAAACATAATAGCTTTACGGTCATTTGAATGTCTTAAGCCTAATGCATGTCCGATTTCATGCACTAAAACATGTAGTAAATTTGACTGATCAGATAAACAATGTTGTGCTGAACACCAATTTTCTTCGTTGTCTATATGTATTTCTACAGTCGATCCATCTGCAATTGGGAAAAACTAATGCGCTAATACACTACCTCTACCATCAAATGCATATGGACAATAGTATTGGTTTAGTTTTTGATATTTATGACTAAGATATTTGTTTGATATTAATATATCTGGACTATGTATACTATGTGAAAATGAAAGATCAGAATTACTTTCCCATATTTTAAACGCTTGTTCAGTAATTTTTAATACATTAGAATTAGCGTAAGAATAATGCCATTTAATATGTAATTTTTTAAATTTAACTGTAGAAGCAGAAAACCCAGATACATCATCTCGTACACCACACCGTTTAAAGTTCATTAAATTTAACGTTTCGTTATTTAATTGACCATCTAAGGATAAATTATAGTACTCTTGAAAAATAAACAAAGCGCTGGAAAGTACTGTATTATTCACTGCAGTCAATGTTTCATTACTATTTTCCAAAAATCCAAAAATCTGAAGATATTGCAATGCATCTAATGTATTATTACTTGTATAAATTTTACTTTCTGTTAAAACTAATATTAATAAAACACAAATAAGGATTTTCATCATTAATTTAACGTCTTAACTCTATCACATACACTTAACTACTAACCATTTTCATACATAATTGCTACCTTTTCACTGCAATAAAAATTCGTCTTCAATATCGTCCAGCAATTCCTCAACATACTTGTCGAATTCATCTTCATTCATGTTCTCCGTAGTTAAAGGAGACTCTACAGCAACTTCTTCCGCAAATTTATTTAAATAGTCCTGAATGGATTCAAAAGTTTCTTCAGGAGGAGCCGGTTCTACATTCATGCTGCCTTCCGTAGTTACGTGAAACTCAGCCGCCAATTTATTTAAATAATCCTGAATGGATTCCAAAGTTTCATCTGTTTCTTCAATAGAATACTGGTTGGAAAAATCCGTCAAGTCTTCGTCGATCTCCTTTAACCGTTCAGCCAGCGTTACATGAGACTGAGACGTTCTTGAGATGGTGCTGCATTCCTCCAAATACTCCTTATTTTTTTCCCACCATTCCTTGTAAGGCTGCCCTTCAGGTGGACATTTTTTAATACGTTCAGCCGCAGCGCTCTCCTGGTTTCTTTTTACGGATTGCTCTATTTCCATTTTGCACAGTATAGTAATTAGCAATATACTATAAACTAATTTAATAGTTGAATAAAAGCGTAACAATACAGAATGATGTTCGTCTTCAAAAGTTACCAGTATTTAAAGCATATTACAATAAAAAATACTAGATTGCATTGATCTCATTAGTCACCATCATTTTAAGATACGTTTTAAAAATACTTGATTGCGATGCATTCGTTTTATATACGATTCTTAGATATCAATAAATTACAAGAACCTGTTCGATACTAACGTCAATCGAGCGAACCATAACTTTTTATTAACGACCCGTATATTTTTACCAGCCATGTGTATATTTTTATCAATCGCCCGTAACATTTTCTTAACGAACCAGAACTATTTGCGTCAACATATACGATTCTTAGAAATCGATAAATTCCAAGAATCTGTTCGATACTAACGTCAATCAAACGAACCATAACTTTTTATTAACGACCCGTATATTTTTACCAGCCACCCGTAACATTTTCTTAACGAACCAGAACTATTGGCGTCAACACATATACGATTCTTAGAAATCGATAAATTCCAAGAATCTATTCGATACTGACGTCAATCGAACGAACCATAACTTTTTATCAACGACCCGTATATTACGATTACACGCTCGATCGAGCGTAAAACAATTTGTCACGCTCAATTTGTTATCGCGTCACGGTCAATTTGTTATCTGGTGACCTTTGGTCAAGGGTCAGGTGACCTAAAACAATTAGTCACGCTCAATTTGTTATCGCGTCAAGGTCAATTTCACGGTCAATTTGTTATCTTGACCTTGGGGGGCAAGGGTCAGGTGACCTGGGGTCAAAAGGTCAAGGTTGTACCAGAACTCTTGTTTCTACACTACTTAAGTAATATTAAATGTCTTAATCGAAGTACTAAATGTTTCATATTGCAGGAGTTACAATAATTCGACCACGCAGCTGAACCGCTGCGCGCTGACGTGAGTTGAGCAAATTTCCAAAACTAGGTTTATAGGTTATTTCTTAGGGTTTCAACCAACAATTTGGGAAATAGGTCTATTCACGTCGGTGCTGAATAGCTGCAAAATGGTTCGCACTCCATTCCGCATATTCTGAGTACCTCCAATTCACAATGCATTGCGTGCTTCGCACGCCATTCCGAATATTAGGAGTATCTTCAATACACAATGCATTGCGTGCTTCGCACGCCAACCCCGCGGTAGAATCCGCCACATGGCTTTGAACCGGGTGCTTCTATGGTATTTTACGTTTTGATCGATTTTGGGAGAACCAAGCGAGCTGAAGGTCGCGTAAAAAACAAAATGTACAAAATTACATCCTACATTTATATTTGTAGAAAAAGTTAAAAAAAAAACATTCTCGTAGGAAAAATCTCAAAAAATAGTTACCTTACTTCCGGTTGTTGGATTTTTTTTCTAACGAACTCGTCCGGGCGACGTAGACAACCAACATGTGTACTAATTTGAACCTAATCGGACTTAAAATGCGGCCGCTAGAGTGCGGACACATATATACATATATAAATACATTTATATATATGTATTTTTAATGACACTCCAAAACGTGTTCTGAGGACCATGATCGGTGCTCATTTGCTACTCCCGACCTTGGGTCTTACATAAGGGTCACTGCAATAGCTCGTTTTTCCTATGGAAATTCGCTAATAATTCGATCACGCAGCTGAAACGCTGACATGAGTGGAGCGATTTTCCAAAATTAATAATATATGTTTTAGGGTTTCAAACAACTATTTGGGAAATTGGTCTACCCACAAAGACCTTCCGGGATCGGATTATGGCCTGCTTCGCTTCGCTCGCTCCGGACAAACACATTTGTCGCTCAAAACCTTGGTAAAATCCCTCACATGGATTGTAACCGGTTACTTTAATGGTATTTTACATTTTGATCGATTTTGGGGTATCCAGACGGGCTATAAGATTTTTGTAAATAACAAAATGTACAGAATAGTCCTCTATATTTATTGTTTTAGATAAAACTCCCCAAAAGTTAAATTCTTGTACGAAAAATCTCAAAAAATGTTTAGTTATGGTAAAAAATTGTTTCCGTTTGTTGGATTGTTAGACTAACTTGTTCTCACGACTTATAAAACTTATGTTTTGAACAAATCGGACGTAAAACTGTTAGAGTGTGAACACAAATGTTCATATATATATACCAGAGACCCCAAACGTGTTCTGGGGACCGTAATCAGTGCTCATTGACCACTCCCGACCTTAGGTCTCACCATAAGAGTCTTTTCCATAATTCGCTAATAAAGGTTAAAAGACAATACCGGGGCTGCTGGGAATATTTCAGTCGCCACTTGTATTTGTTGTACATTTTAATCAACGCAGCCTACCAGGACATAAACAGTATAGTTTGCAATTAAATTACGTCTGTTAACTATTCTATGTTTGCTGGATAGTCACGGATACATTATTTGTTATTCATGATCACGATGTCGCATCTGTGGATTATCACGTCGTGTTGTCTGGACGTGTCCAATTCTGTATGTAATTAGTTATACAAAGTGATGTTTTAACCGGTCTTAAAACAGTTCACAGGTCATCAAATTTACAATGAAATTTACGATTTGATGATAACGTCAACTTTAAAGCTAAACAAAAACTAGTAAAACCTTTTACGTCAAACAATTAATTCCTCCAGCTACTACATTAAGGGGTCTTTTCTGTCTCATTAATAGGGGAGAAAGAACCACTTATCATTCTGGAGCGGAAAAGTGTTCATATAAAAAGCATTGAGTTTACTTTGTCTGTAAAGAATTATATTTTATGTTTTTGTATGGGCACTCTTCCGCCCGCTAAATCATATGTTAATAAAACAGCAGCTGAAATAGCAACGCAACATTGAACTTTGTGGATGTGTATTCTTGGCATAACCTCATTTAATAATATTAATGTTCATGTTTTAATAAAGTTTCTTCCTCAATAAAATGCAAATTATTTACTAAAACTGTAGCTGAAGGAAAACTGTTGTGTATTTTAAGGGTCTGCTGCGTGGCGGCAAATTGTACGCGTGAAAGAAGTTTTGCAAAAATGCGTGTTCAGTTGTTAAAGCAAGAAGCTTTATAACAAATTTGGGTGTATTCCTCGACAATGAATTAAATTGGAAAGTTCACATGTCTAAGTTGAATCTAAATTGGGTAGTACTTTAAGAGTGTCTTATTTTCTTAGAAATATGTGTCCTCCTGATGTTAAGCGCGTGATTTATTTTTCACTGGCTCAAAGTAGAATAGAGTGTGGTTTTTATAGTTGGGGAGGGACTTGCATTAGTAATCTAATTCCTGCAATTAATATTCAGAAACATTTTGTCCGGATGATTCTAAACAAGAGTAGATTGGAACATTCAAAACCATTATTCCTTCCTAAACCTTTAAGATACTTGAATATTTACAAAGCACTTAAATTATTTTTTATTAAAAGTGGAAACAGACAGCTTTCTGATCGGTGTGACGGGAGGAGGGAAATTTTGTAGTGCCAAAGCCTTTTAAGACTTATTTTATGAAGACGTTTTGTTTCCTCGGAAAAAATTGTTTAACGTACTGCCTGCCCACATCAAATGTGGAAATTCACTTTTATTATTTTTTTGCGAAAATTGAGAAATTGGCTCTTTGAGCAGGAGGATGTTGAACACTTGTTAAATGTACATAGTTAATAGTTATTAAATAGTGTAGGATTATTCCTTGTACAATAGTGTAAAATATGTGTAATTTTTTTGTTATTTTGCCTTTTTATTTTCTTGTTTAGCAAGAACATAAGTGCATATTGTTAATATTTGGGTAGAAAGCTTACCGATATTTTTTAAAATTAATTTCTGAAAAACTCTTTTTAAATTATTATTTTTGATTTAGGAACTATATATATTTTGATTAATGTTTGACTTACTTCTGTCATATCCATGTTTCGCAAATTGTACGAGTGGCTATCCCCAAAGCCGGCTATGCCTTTAGGGAAGCCGGGTGTTTTTCTTTGTTTTTGTTTTTTCTCTTCCAGAGTAATGTGGGTTTTTTTCTTTGAAGTGTATTATATTTTTTTTTTTTTAATTTAAGTAAATGTGTTTTTACTTTGAGTTGTTATAATAAAAGCTTATTGTAATAAGCTGTGAATATTAGTTTTATATATAGGTGTGTAAGTGGGTGAAAGTGTTTATATTTAAGAATATAATACAAGTCTAGGTTCACTTTATGTCTGTTGTTGAATTTTGGTTTTTCTCTCACTTGTTTCTAATGTATAAAATAGCATTAATAGATGAGTTGATATTTTGTATATGTATTGCTTCTGGAGGGAGTTATAAATAAATAAATAAAAAATAAATAAATATCTCGGATTTTTATCTGATAAGAGCAATATTAAATTTCAAACCATTTATTTCGTTTATTTTTTATCATAAAATTGTTTACAAGGTCCCATTTTAAGCACAGACACGTCCGTTTTGCATTTCACATTTTTAAATTTTTTTTTCATTTGTCACGTAATTGTCATTTTCGATGTACCAAGTTTGAACTTTTTTCTTTACACAATAAAAATGTATACTTAAAAGTGAAACGCAAGCCGGATCCGCAATTTTATAAAGAATATTCAGGTTTTTTTCAGCACTCAATTACAAATGATGCATTTATAAAATGGTTTGAAATGAGGCAATATCAAAGCGCTCAGCTGCAAGAAATGGCACTGTTTAGATACGGCTATAGAGTGAAGCGCTGGCGTCGCCGGCTACTTTCTCGTTTACTGGAGCAGACCCTTGAGGGAAGAATGTCTTGACAATATTAACTGATTTAACGCGAATCATGCGCTCAGAGAATTTCAAAAAAGCAGCAACTGCTTCCTACATTTTGGTTTGGACATTTCTTGTGTTCCCAAATTGGCAAATTACTACAGTGTTAAGCATGTTTTTAAATTAAACTTTGTACATCGAAAAGAATATAATAACTTAAATATTATACAATATACTCGTATCAGTGCACTCGGAACATTCTGAACGTTAATTTGGTATATATTATGGTTTATTACATAATAATGTAAACGAATCACGTAAAAAATTACGAAAGTTACGAAACAAATGTTGGGATCCTTCTTCCAATTCTTCAGACTAGTTCTTTCTTTTCATACTAAATAAATATTTTTTAAATATATTTTAATATGTTTAGTCTAAATTAGTCTAATTATGTTTTTTTTAATTTTAATATTTTGTGTTTTTATCAGTTTTTTAATCACAGAAAAAGAAATTCTAATATTTAGAATATAAATAATAACCCACAAAATTACAACCATAATTATTTTTGTAGGAAGTTTTATCCTCTATAATATAATAAAGTTAACACTTATTTTTTACTTTTATAAATTGTCTAATGGGTAAATGTTTTCTTGTTAATTTGCCGAAATTTACTATTTCCAGCCCAGAAACATGATTTTAATGAAAGTAAAATTTTAGTATAGCTCCTTGTAAAGAACCATTTTTCCAACATTTTGCATATTTTTATTTTGGATTTATAATAAAATTACTTTTGGTAATTTTCCAAATACCAAACTTTTTAAATTTCCATTTCACAATGTATTTTTTTTAGTTTGTAACGCGAAAGATTGTTGTGGACAAATTTAAAACATATTTCACTACGTAACAATGTGTTTTCCTCAACAAGAAAATACATAATAATTTACTCGAACTGAATACTTTATACAGAGTTTTAAATAATAGTGTGTACTAGCAGTAAAAAGAGCCTGCCACTATAGAAAAATGTGACTGGCACAAATGGTGACCGGACATTAGACCACATGGACATTCGGCTACACTTTTGGGGCAACTACCTGGGTTGGGTCAGCTAGGGACCTAGAGTCGTGTCCTACTGTTCTATCATGCAAGGGTATTTGTTTAATTTAGCTTGTCAGTCGAAACTACTATAAATACACAAACCTTAACTTTTTTCTTTATAAATATAGTATTTATACACTTCACTGATGCCGGGAAAGCAATATTTAACCATCTTCAACACGTACAATATTAAAAACTTTCAAATCAAATGTTCTTTATGGGAATTTACATTGTAAAAAGCCGACATGTTTTTCTCAGCGTTCTCCCAGCGTTGCAGGATTTGTCTTGTTCTTTTTTTGTGTAGATACGAACAGTTTAGCCAACTCAACTAAGTAAACATACTGTGATTAAATAGTATAGGTTAAAACCTTTTAGGGGGTTTTTTTTTTTAATTATATAATGTGATAATAACAAAATATAATCATACTGTTATCGGCCAGAGTAAGTAAAAAGTAAACATACTGTGACTAAATACTATAGGTTAGAACCTTTTAGTTTTTTTAAATTTTAATTATATGATGTGATAATAACGAAATATAATCATACTGTTATCGGCCAGATTTAAAATGTGGTGAATTGTCCGGCGAGTAATATTTACATACCCCTAGCTGACCCAATCCAGGTAGTTGGCCCAAAAGTGTGGTCGAATGTCCGCATATTTTCATATGTGGTCGAATGTCCGTGTGGTCTAATGTCCGGTAACCCGAAATAAGGTTATACTTTATGATATATAGTTTTCAAAAGCCCCATTTACCCTCTATTTACCAACGTATTGGAGATAACATTTTGAAATTAATAACGGTGTTAAACACTCATATACTTTACAGAAAACTAATTGACAATCCGACATTTCTGTACAAAATATGTAAAATACGTTATGTTATCAGTTAGAGTACAACTCCTTTCACCAATGTATAATTGATTGTAGCTGTGGTTATATTGATTGCATACGTGCAAATATTTATTATCTACGGAACTTTCACCGTGGTAATTAAAGAATATTGCAGGGTGTGTTGCAAAAATTGCGTTGTAGGCGATCATCATTAGTAAGCAACACATTGTCACGTCTATTGAATACCTGATCAACTAAGACCACTACAACTTCATTTGTAACGAAGGCATTATACCTTCCACGATGTCATGCTACAATTTTGTCCCGATGACTTCCAGGCGTGTTTATGCAATGTTGATACACACTGTCAGTTTGTGTTTTGCATACACAGCGCCGTTAGTCACAACAGATATACGCGAGACTCGCTTTAAAATTTACATGTATTTATTACTTGAAAACCGATTTAATTAAACAAACACTAGATGGTCCAAGCTTATCAATTCATCACTGAAATCAGATCCAAATTGGTCTAGAAATTGAGGAGAATAGTGTGCACGCACAAAAAGTCTGTTTACTATTTTATTACACGTATAGATAGATATGACTTGTTGATACGTTGTTAATAATAACATTTTGGTAATGGCGTGAAGGGTGAGGTACGGAACCATTAACTCATGAGTCTTATTAGTACTTTTCCTGTTTATGTTAACTGCTGAAATCTTTCTATTTTCTTTGCTTATTGTCTCACGTTAATATTAAATGACAATAAAATAGTGAATTCTATCTATGGCTTTATGAGTAACGAACAAAACGACCATCTCCTCGCCCATAATAATTCCACTCAGTATCTTTTATTTTCCACCTCAGTTCCTTAGCTGATTAATTGATTCCGTATGATCCCAGCTAAACTTTTGTTGCCAACTCAACAAAGACGAAACTCCCTTGCAGTTCCGTAAAGTATAATTTCTGTTGGAAAGTTTTCCTTTTGTTAATTAAGTACTGCAGCGTAAAGTTTGACTTTCAGTTGCCTACATAAATAACTCCTTCAGCTTATTTGCATTTTTGTAACTGCCCTAAATCATTCCTGCATTTTCCGGACGTTTATTTCATACCATTATGCGGGTAAATTAAAGTAGTTGGAAGAAAGTAACAGACGCGGGTAAAGGAAAACAGGTGAGCTATCAGGACTTAGAATTAGAATCATGTGTTTTCAACCTCTCACTAATACATATTCAGGGTAGGTTAGGATCAGGATCAGTCAAAACTAATGTATTTCATTAAAATTTTAAATTTCAAAAACAGTTAAATTAGCAGAAACAAATTCCTTTTCCCTTAGACTGCTGGTCCGTGATTGGAAACAAGTGTACAGAAAAACAAAAATAGAAATTGATGAAAAACTAAGTTTAACTATTAACTTACTACAGTAAATTAAAAGGCTATATGCCGGTAAATAAATTTAATATTTTGAACAAGCATTATTGAGAAAATAGGTGGGCTGGACTCCTCTACTATAAATATACATATTATATGAACCGCTTCGCTCTTGCAGACCTATCCCTACCTCAGAGATAGGGTATACAGCATCCAAGAGCGATCCAAGCTTTTCAGGAACTATTACTTTGTCAAAAGCAAACCTTACCATATTGAGATTTTTTATATATTTTAACAATGAATTAACATAATTCAAGGCCCGGAAAAAGAAATACGAATAAGTAACTTACTTTAAAAGTCGTCATCTGATGGAGAACTAGTGTCGCTTGTTGACGGTTCGTCACACGCTACTTCAAATTTATTTTCATCGTTGTATTCTAACAATGAATTAACATGATTCAAGACCCGGAAATCATTGATAATGATGAAAATTTACATTAAAATTCGTCTGAATCAGTTTCTGTATCAGAGTACTGGTGTTGGAAACACACTGTAACTAAAGACTACAAATTAGAACTTCTTGCTACTTATTTATTTATTATTATTATTTTTTATGCAAACGTTTCTGTTGTACATAGACATGATTAATAAACATTGTAAACATATAAAAATTAGAATATTACTCAAAGCATGTAGTACTTCCGTTAACAATAAACTGCAGGTGTTGCACAAAAATGGATTTGATTTGAACTATTACACGACGAAATAACAACTGATACAACCGCCCGCCTCTGACCTGCACTTTTAACAAACCTGCCAGTTGAACCCACTTAACTTGCCATATATTGTTGTTCCGGATCTTAAAACATGTTTATTTGTCGATTGCAGTCCATTACCGATAAGATATCTCAATATTGGAAGGTTTACTTCTGACAAAATAATAGTTAACAATTACCTGAACCAAAGATGATTCAGAGTTTATTCTTAGAAGCGAACTTCGGAAGGGGACGTTAGAGATGACAGAGAAGGTGGCAAAACAGAGCCTTTGTATTCTGGGGACCAGGAGGCTGATCTCATATATTAGTTTCTGGGAGTGTATGCATTTGGAGACTTAGGCCGAGTGAAGTTACGCAACTGAGTTGACTTGGGGTGGCAATAGGAAGTGAAGTTTAGTTGTGTGGAATCAGCTAAGCCAAGTCGAGCTGTTGGATGGTTTTCAAAACTGCGTGCAACTCACTCCGTTTCATCCAGTTTCATTCTATACAACAAACATGAAGCAAAAGCTGGCTCCCCCGTTTGAACTATAAACTATAATTTCATCTATTTTTTGTGTGCTAGCCATTATTTAACACGACCACTATCAACATAGATCCAGAGGTTATTATTAATCTATGCCTATTAATTATTATATAAGGTGGAGGGTACCTATCACATCCTTTCTAAAATTAAAGCTTATTAAATTCCCTATGGTATATTCACGTTTATCTCGATGTTCAAGATATAAGCCGGCGAAACTAGAAAATTTTGTATCGCCTCACGTTTTTTGTCAAACTAGCCTTCCAAGTCTTTTGCTTTCAGTTTTACATTAAACTCATGAGAAATTAGTTGTTGAACATTGAAATTCTTTCAAGAATATGTATACTTTTGCTAATGCATTTTTAAGCAGTCAAAAGTTTGGGCGTTTTGGAGTTTCGGGGTCGACGTCGAGATTCCACTAGTAAACTGCTGATCATAATATTTCCGATTTCGTGTTTTAACTCTCTGTATCACGTTATTTATTGTTTGTGTAAACATAAACGGTATTTATTATCCAAATAACTAACAAAAAATTTATATATGAATGCATACATATGTATGAAATGCGCATTTATTCTACCAGAAGTGCAATGTAGGTAATACGTTAATGTCAAACGCTACTGAACACCTAACTCGTTTTGTACGTGTTAGCAGGTAAAATGGGTCGTGTATCAAGGGTTGCAATTGATTTGTCCCCAATCAAGTATCGAACATGTCAGAACCTATATACCTGTATACACATTCGTGACATTTTTGGAACTACATGATTTCATGCTGCAAAACCATCGTAATATGGTTTTGAGTGGGTTAGTACAAGAAAAAGAAAGCCAATTATTGGTAAAATGAAATGTTAAAGAAGCTTTTAATTTCCACTGAATCAACACAATGTCACTTTTGTAGTCTCTAGGATGATTGCAGTAGTTTTTACACAAGAATCGATCCTAGAGGCTATCGATAAACGCATCAATAGTAAAAGTTGGTCGCAAGTCTTTCGATAAATCGAACAGTTCTCGCGTTACGTCTTGTTTAATGAATAATAATTTGAAACGAAGGCATTGTAGATGTGGTCTTATTTTACATCTTTAGAATTAAACTTAAATAATACGCTGAGGACTTATTTTATCCTAGCTGCTGTACTCGGGTCTGTCTGAGTAGTACTAAGCAAACGTTCTCATACCTGTCCCTTTTTAACGATGAAACTCTACAAATTAATAATATTCACGGTAGAAATCATTTTTAAGTTGTGAACAAAAGTTAAAGACGAGAAATCACAAAGCAGATTAAACTGGTTAAGTCGGTTAACTTTGTGTTGGGGTTAAGTTTAACCGGCATTTGTGGATGTAACGTTCGATTAACAAGAGAATGTGACACCAGTCAGAGAGTTTAGTAATTAGAAGGTGGTTAGTTTAGGGAGAAGGTTGTTGTCAAATATTTCTAAATTGGTTGAACATTGAACTATTGGTGTCAAAGTTGCTAAAACGTGGTATCTGATTAACATTGTTAATTTGTAATATTTTTATATTAAACTTACTTCTTTTAAATAATATAAAACTTTTCCGACTTAGTTCCTTATTTTAAAGTTTCTTTTCAAAATTTCAACTCATGGAAAACATAGTTTGGAAAAAGCAATATATTATACTAGCTGCCCGATCCGGTTTTGCACGGGTAGACAAATCAAAGTTAAGTTTGTGTATTACCAAACAAAATAGGCCTATATCAATAAATATATTACACTATGTCTTCCTAATGGGCATTTTTAGTAGCTTTGACCCCCCAAACACTCCTAAAATTACAAATTTGTTGAAAGCCTTTCTTAGCGAGGACCTAGGGCCCTAGAGAAAGCTGCATACCAAATTTAATTCCAATCCATTTGGTGTTTTTTTTTTTAGTAACTTTGATCCCCCCCTCACCCCCCTAAAACTTGAAATTTTGTGAAACCCTTTCTTAGCGAGCACCTAGGGCCTTAGAGGAAGCTACATACCGAATTTCATTCCAATCCGTTTGGTGGAATTTTTAGTAACTTTGACCCCCCCCCCCCAACCCCTCCTAAAATTTAGATTTTTTTAAAAACCCTTTCTTAGCGAGCACTTAGGGCCCTAGAGGAAGCTACAACCAAATTTCATTCCAATCCGTGAGTAGTTTTTGAGAAATCGTGATGAGTCAGTGAGTGGTATTTGGCATTATACAGAGAGTCCAGCTTCGACTGTCTGAAACTTTACGGGGTTATTTGTCAGCTAATAGCAAACAATAATACAGTAAAACATGTGTCCTACATCGATCTGTTTTCTGTCTTGTTCCGTCTGTATGTGATTTTTACAAATACCTTAATATTTCAGAAAATTTAAGATATAATAATAAAACTGGGCGGGAATATTGATCTAAATATGGTATATTTTATTTTAAAAATTTGTTTTCCTGCAACAATCAGTTTCAAAATGGTGGCAAATGAAAATTTTCAATGTTGAATATCTAGAAAACTATAAATTTTACAAAACATTGACATAATTTAAGACTATTGTAAGACAAATCCAACGATACATAGTTTTTAATAATTGAGTCATAAATGTAGTCAAAGAAACCTACAAATTAGTGGTCGAAGGGAGGTCTTTTTATTGCTATCCTATTACTTTAAATGAGCAATTCTTGTATCTTTATATCTTTGTATCTGTCGCGGATCTCGAAAACGGCTGTAACGAATTCAAAGAAATTTTGTATTTAGGTGTAGTTTTGATTTTTAAGTACACCCATATAGTTGTAATTCGTGTAAAAATCGCAATTTTTTGAGAAAATCTAATTTAAAAGTTGACAAATTTTAACATAGGGTCTTATGGGTTGCCATGTTGGTTACAAAATAACAACGAAATAGTAAATAAAGCGATCAAAACAGCTGTTTATAAACAAGTCAATTTATACTGTTTTAGCACGTTGGAAATAGAGGGAATAGAACTGAGATTGAGTATTATCCAAAATCAGCTGTTCATTGGATAGTTTTTAATTACTGTTAAAAAACAAGCTAATTTATACTGTTTTAGCACGTTGGAATTAGAATAAATTGGGCCTGAATTAACAATTTATTTTGTCAAAAAAAAGGTAAACTTGGCAAAGATGGATAAATTCTAATTTTGTAAAATTTAGTTTTCCAGATATTTAACACTGGACACTGTCAACTATCGCCATTTTGAAATAGTTTGTTGCAGGAAAACAATTTATTAAAGTCAAATGTACCCTTTTTAGATCAATATTTATACCCAGTTTCATGTTTATACCTTACCGTTTCTGAGATATTAAGGGCTCCGGAGCGCCCTATCTCGGCAATGTTAAAAATACAATATTTAAGGAATATTTTCTCAGAAACTACTGGATCAAAATTAGTAAAATTTTATCAGTGTGTTAGCACTACTTAAATACAAAATTTAACATGTTTTGCAGTACAAGCATTTGAATATATTTTGACATTATTTTTATAAAATAATAGAATTTTTAACAGTTTTTACTTAGAAATGCTCTCTTTAAAAAGTGTAGTATACTCCATTAAACATCCCCTGAAAATGTCAGATCATTATGTTGGATAGATTTTGATAAAATGTACCTTTTGTGAATAAAATATATGATATCCGGAAAACATGTTTAAAGTTTTTTTACATATTTAATACACAGGGTTGTCATCAGCTGAATATCATCAAAAACTGTATAATCAGGTTAGGCACTACAGAACAATCTAATATCCCTACCAAAATGAAAACTCCCAAAATGAAATTTGAATTATTTTCAAATTGGATAAATCATATCAAATTATTAAGAATATGATACAAAATTTGTCTTATTCTCATGTGACATACGAACCAAAAACGTATTTTTAACCACTTAGAGTTGAAATATAATAATAAATTTAGGCTTGTTATAAAAGCTAAAAGGGCATTATTAAGATATAAAAAAACAAAACAAAAATCAACAAATCAAATTTTAGGTGCTCCGGAGCCCCTTAAGGTATTTGTAAAAATCACATGTATCCATACATATTACTACTTCATTAACGTGACCACCTTCTGCACCCCGATAGTCCTACAATCGACCATTAAATTTGAGTTGTCTCAGTTATTTATGTTTCAATTATTAAGAACGATATATCGTTGGATTCTGTATAAAATAGTCCAAAATTTTAAACTTTATATTTTGGTTTTTTTTTTTTTGTAAAAAAGTTAAAGATAATTAACATTGACAAGTTTCAACTGCCGCCATTTTGAAACTGATTGTTGCAGGAAAACAATTTTTTTAAATAAAATGTAAGCTATTTAGGTCAATATTCATACCAAATTTCATTATTATATCTAAACCGTTTCTGAGAAAATATTGTATTTGTAAAAATCACATACAGACGGACAGACAGAAAATAGATCGTGATAGGACACATGTTATGTTGTATTATTTGCTTTTTTCAGCTGACGAATAACCCAGTAAAGTTTCGGATATTCGAAGCTGGACACCCTGTATACAGTATTTTATCTAGTCTTCAGTTTCATAATATATTTATGATTAATAAGCGTAGCGTTTTTAAGTTACATTGTAAAGTTTAAACAATTTAGTAAAGTTTCGGAAATCGGATTAGCAATGTTCAAATCTATCTGACAATGTTATAACAATGAACCCATTTAAACATGCATTTCTGTTGTAAGAATAAAAATTGGCAGATAAAATAACCCATTCGTTCACTACGACCAAACAGTTATTTATTTTTATAATTTTAAATAATTTTAAAGACGGAGTGAGGTATCCAAAAATTGTTCTCGGGACTGTCATTCATCTTTAATGAGAATCTTCGAAAACCCATTTGCAAACCTTGTGTCACACATGTCAGCAATTTATAATGAACAGATCAACTCCTATAAAAGAGAGTGTACGTCCGTACGTACGTGAGTAACATATAATATAACAGCTGATATCACCCATTATCTGTAATACTAAAACAAACACAGTGTACATTATATTTTGGGGTTATATTTACAACTTCAATCGTTATAATTTCTTGTGAAGTTGATTAATGAGTTATAGAACTAATGTATGCTGTAATATAGGTTATAATGTTTGCTTTGAGGTTATATACTGTATATAATACAACCTTTTATCATCAATATATTTGCGAATACAAATTTAAAGAAGAGATACCTATTCGTTTAACTTCCTAAGCATTCGTACATCTTCGTATAACATACAAACATATTCTATTATTCATTTCTTCACTATAATATTAATAACTTCTAAATCATTTGATTTTCAATATGAAATAAAAAACAATAAAACATAGTATTTTTATCTTTCTTTAAATACAGAATAACGTATGTAAATGAAAATGTTTAACAAATAGACCTACAGTTTTATAATATTTATTATTGCATACAATTACCGAGTTAAAAATCCCCGTCAGCATATTTAGGTAGGCTTAGATAAATATTCCTTAATGTTGTTTTTAAATAGCTTGTTTTTTAAATGATGTATTTCTTATGTGTATCTAATTAATCAGCCAGTGAGTTTTCACGGGGGCTTACAGTATCTTTATAAAATTGTTTAAAACCATTAAAGAAATAATATTTTTGAGTCTATCGAACGAATATAAGCAATTTTTATGCTATTACCACCACTTAAACAGATGTTTTATAAAATATTTTAATCCTATTATGTCAAGCCATATCTGAAAACATATTTATGTGCAGAGAACAGGTGTTGAAATAACAGACGTGGTGTTTTAAAAAAATCACCCTTTATAAAAAATCCAGTCATTCACGAAAAACTCTAGCCCTACTGCGCATACGTCAATATCCAGATCACCTCCCACCACCCTACCCCGATCCGAGTGTTCTGTATACAAGAATCTATTTACATTTGCTTAACTGCTGGGTTTGGTAAGCGAAGTGGGCCCAGGGCAGAATCCTCTAGTGGCCTATATTATTACACTGACGATACGGAACCCTAGGCAAAGTAACTTGTATTTTAGATAAAGTTTCTACAATTCGATTGAATAAGATTTTTGGTTTTTAGTTGGTAAACATTATTTTGTTCTAATTTGTAAAGTTGTGCATACATGGGGAAATAAGAAAGGAAGCTTTACAACAAGTTTAGTGTATTTAAACTACATCTCTGGCTTATTGCAAAGCATAACAAATTTTCTAGCATAACTTTGAAGTAGTTGGATTAGCAAAGTTTAAATCTATCAGACTATGTAATAACTTGCTGCAAGTTTGTCGCTGCATACATCTTTTAATACTTCGTATAACATGACGTAACTTTATTGCAAGAGGAACTTACTTTAACTTTATCTTATGCTGATCATAATTTCTTATGCTGACATACATTATTCATCTACACAAACGTTGTAGATAAAATAAAACCTCAATACAAAATCTACTAACTTCAAAAACGTTTCAACTACAATTTCGCCATCCTCAGTGATGCACGGGTTACAGTAACCAAACTATAACTCAACAATTCTCAGAAGTCAAGCTCAATAGTTATTTTTCAAACTTTGCAATTATTTGCAAATGTGAAAAAGTTTTTTAATTTGTCAAAGATTTATGGAATTCTAGTAATGATGGAACATTGGGTTATTAAATAATATATACACTGGTCGAGGTTAAGGCAATGTATTATAATTAGGACAAGAGAGCTCTTTTTTCAGCGGTAAGAGGGCGGAATTGGAGCAAACGGTGGTTGGTTCGATTCCAAACTGGAATATTACCAGTTACTTGTTTTACAGCATGTTTTGAAAAATATTTCAGCCTTGTAGAACCTTGGTGCAGCAGTATTATAAACAAGAGAGGTTCTATACTACCCTTTTGTCGCATCTCACTCTTAATATAAAACTATTTGAATAAGCAGAAAATATTGCATTATAATGGTGGTGTGGAGATCTTTCATAGAAAATTCAATGTGATAGTATTCGTTTTCTCTATGTTATTCTCTATTCGTTTTTCGTATCTGTGGTAAGGTGGCGGAAATAAACAAACAGTGATTGGCTCGTTAATTTTTTACAATATAACTAGTAGCCTAAATATTAGTTTTGAGATTTTAATGGAAGTTTAGCACAACCAGGATGTAATTTTGGAAAAAATATAGTTTTGTGCAACTGTTTTATCTCTTGCTGTTATTAATAAAACTAAAAAAAAACAACAAATTGGATAAACTGTAAATAATGCATTAATGATGGCATACATAACTTGATAGGCAAAAGCTGGGTGGGTGGTTGCCTTTGTTTTTTAAGCTTACTCTCAAATAGTTAAGACCACATAATTTTCTTAATCGTGGTAAGAGGGTGGAAATAAAACAACTAGTTGTTGTTTCGCTTCCATTTTACATTCTAACTATACTATAGTATAGAGAAAGTATAGTGATCGCAAAAAAATCGATGTTGAGATTTTTGTGGAAATATCCGTTTTGGGACCCCCTGAGTCCAAAAAAGTGTTTTTTACAAAATGTCTGTCTGTATGTATACAAAGCTAGAGGGAAAACTATTCGATCGATTTCTAACAAATTTACACCAAACATGTCAATTAGACCTGTATAGATGCACGAAAAAATGTTTTGAAAAATTTTGAAAAACAACCCCCTTTTTGGCTAAAAACCACCAAAAAATCAGTTATTATTTTTGTATAAAAAAACTGCTCTAACGATTTTGATAGAATTTTGCTTATTTGTAGCCCTTAATCTTTCTAAAAATTCTCGTTTAGCTATTTAATAATAACTAATTTTTGGGTGTTTTATGGCCAAAAAGAGGGTTGTTTTTCAAAAAATTTCAAAACCTTTTTTTCTTGAATCTATACAAGCCTAATTGACTTGTTTGGTGCAAATTTGTTTGAAATCAATTGAATAGTTTTCTCTCTAGCTAATAATAATACTATTTACTAGTTACTCTCCTACCCCTCCCGCAATTATGAAGTCACAGTGAATTTGTTTAATAATTTAAATATTTTTGTGAGAAAGTATGTGAAAGTTTCTGGTACCATTTATTTTACAGTATGACTAGTAATCTGTATATTATTTTGCGATCAGAAAAAGCCCAGACTCTTTGTCCAATTTTACGAAATATTTTTGTGGTCGGCCCTTTATTGGAGTGTATCCGGGTTCTGAGTCAATGCAGTACTTGATAAACTTCATATTAAGAATCAAGGTGGATGTAGGCATAAAAATTAGAATGTAAGTCCATTATTAATTCGTAATTAAAACCACAGGATGTAGTCACATTTGGAACAAAATGCAGTTTTATAAAGCAGTTACTATTAATAGGACTAAACCTTGTTTAAAGAAACTTGCAATTTAGTTTAAAATAATTTAAATGTTTGGGCTTCTTGACGTCCTTACTTTGTGTCAATTGAACTAATAATAGAAAGGTGTTGAAATAAAACATGGGAATCACAACGTACTGAAACGCCTTCCTACTAACTGAGTTATCATAAACGGAATTCCCTTTATATAAAGATTAATGTTACGAATATTCCATGTACTATTCAAGGGACAAAATATTTTACCCACCCCTCTACTGCAGATTTAACATACCCTCAGGAAAAAGAAAAGGGAATTTTTAGTTTTAGGATTTCACAGTGGCAACAGTGGACTCACTAAGTTATTGGTTTGGTTGATATAACATTCCAGTAAGCCGGACTTATTTCCGCATTGGATGCATAGAGATACTGTTATTTGGTTTTGCAAAAAAGGAAACGTAAAATTATTAAAACATTTCAATGGAATATTGTACGTTATTACTAAGTAGTGAGACATTCGCTTGGTAGTAATAACTTTAAACAGGTTTTAAATCCTCAATTTTTATTTAAGAATGACATTTGTAGTAACAAACAATTTATAAATTCACACGTTAACTCTAATCTTATTCAGAAAATTTTAAGCAAAAACCTTATTAGATTTTGAACCGAATTCATTTGAACTTAGATTATTTAAAAAATATATGTTATTATTATTACAACTAGAATATTCTATCAATAAATTAATGTCCAACAACTCGATCACTTTTGAAAATATCCTTTCAACTGAAACGTGCAGGGATGATTATTATAATTATTAGGGTTATTAATGAACGGACATTTAACCCCGAAAACGAGATTACCCGAGGGCCCACGGATTCTGAAAACTCACCTAGTTTAATGCTCCAAATAACACGATCTTAGAACAACCACACACGGAGCTTTGACAAACAATATATGTAAATAATAACTAATTATAAACTTAACACTATACACTAACCCACCAGGCGATATAAGCTCGACAGCGCTATTCACCCATAATTCTATTTAACTTACGTTACGGGATTACTAACTGCCATAACTGCCCCCGAGAAAGCGATAGCCACCCACAGTTGTCTTAGCCAGCCAAGAATATGATTTTAAACACAATCACAAAACATTTAGGCCTTTTAACTTTTAGTAAATCGTAGGATTGACTCAATCGTCGTCCGACTGCACACAGATTCCGTAACACGTTTAGTGATAGACACCCAATCCTAACCCTGTTAATGAGCGCGTCAGAGAACTATCCCAGAAACTACAAAATGCAATTAGCCACTAACAGTTGTATTCACTACACAAGTTCAATTGGTTTTATACTCTTTGACCGACGAACTAAGACTTTGATGTCCAAAAATTGTATTAACTCGGAGCTTTCGCTCATTAGCCCTTTTTTAAGTCATCATTTCTTATATACCAAAAAGGCATTTATAATTAGAAAAGGCCTCAGGCGGGACAACCTGAGGCCACCCTTATAATCCCTCGCCGCCTGAAATGAGTCACCTACTGGCTGTGTTCTTTTTTGAGCTAACCATAATTTTTAAACATACATTTGAAATCTACTAAAAACATGAAAAACGATACCAAACTCGACTATGTTAGATTTTAAAATTAGCATTAATCACCAAAACAAGTTAGCTGATTGTATCTCAATACGTTTTTCCATTACCAAATTAAATATTGTGATATGGACGTCGAGTTTGCTATAGTTTTTCATAACTTTTTTAGTAGATTCAAAATATGTATTTAAAAATGTCAAATAATGGTTTGCTAGAACGTGTATCATCGTAGGAACACAGACAGTATGTGACTAGACAGCTACAGCCCTGCCGAAAGCGGCAAGGGTAACTTCAGGTAGTCCCGGGTCCATCCGCCAACCTAAAGCATACAGACTATAGAGAACATGAGAACATCAGTGGCGTGGGATCACTAAAATTCCCTACAGTGTTGATGTAAGAATTATCAAGGCCATCTTCACCACCCAGTAACAACTGCAAAGAGTGCTGCTCCAGAAGATTTATTGCGCCTCATATCTTGCTGCTGCACTCATGATTGTACTAGTAACAGTGGGTGTTTGATTTGAAACATAACAAATGAAAATAAATGTTTCTTTGTTGTTTCAAAATGACATTTCTAATGTAAATGTTTTCTAAGTAAATCTATATACATATAATAAATGCAAGCGTGGTTTGATCTTGCGTGCCGCTATAATTCTGCAAACAGTACACAGCCCCGTTGGAGTTGGATCCATCCATGAAGGTTGTTTCTGTGTGGAACTGCAGGGGTTGGGTTCGGAGATATGGGGGTTGACATAGCTCATCGCACCAATGCACTTCTTATGGGAAGTCAGTAAAGGGCTAGGAATCGTGTGCCGAAGTGGCCGAGACTGGCCTGAATGTTGTAGAAGCTTCCAGAATGTTCTAGAATATTGCAGAAAAAATGTTCTAGAATTAATTTTAGAGAAATGACTTTTGCGATCCAATTATTTACGCCTAAGGGCAAAACTATTATTCTTAGAAAATATGTTAGGTAAAATATAGACATAGACTTGAAATGCATATCAAAGAAAATTGTGAAAATCTTGGTTTTGCGCTTACTGGCACATAGGTGATCATGTGTGTAAGCCTAAATGGGAAACAGATAGATATGGACGAAACTCACTATAGGTTTTCGTGCCAGTGAATTTACCCTTGATATTTCTTTCATTTATTTATTCATATCTAAGAGCGACGCAACGGATACCTCTGCTAGTTTTTAATAATTTAAATTCCTGGAAAATTCTGATGAATTAAGTAAAAACGGAAATACAAGTTTTATATTGCATGTTTTATGAAGTTAATATACATTTTATAAGATTTTAAAAACTATTATTTATGCGTTCAATCGTTCGTGTTGTATTTTTCAACCGAGTTCATTAGTTCTATAAAATTAGCGTGCTTAACGAAAGCCTTATCCCTAACTGTTTCCCAGCTTAACTTTTGTTACCAACTTTACAAAGAGAAAATCCCAATGCCTTGCAGTTCTGCCCGTAGAGAAGCAAAAGTTAAACCAATATCGTAAAGTTTTGCTTTTGTTAATATTAAGGCAAGTTTCACTTCGTGTTGTATTAAAAAATAACTTATTCCGCTATATTTGAATTTTCGAACAACAAACTTCGAGTGGAACTTGAACTTATTATAAATAATTTGTTTACATTCATGGGTGATGTTTGGAAATACTAACTGAAAGGAAATCTCAAGTTTCACCACTTTTGTCCTGTAATTCAAACTCAAATGTGCTTTGAATAATTCCAAGTCGATTAACAAAATTAAATCGTACAGGCTGTTACAGTTGGAATCTAAAATTTGTATGCGTTTTGAAAACATAATTTGGTAATTGTTTTTAGATGAGGGAGGCCAGAGGTATTAGGACATGTTTCTTACGTTCTGAAACCACAAGTTAAAAACCGACTCTAAAAACAAACTCAATTCTCGCTGGAAAGAAATGTTATAGCAATTACGAAAAAAAGAAAACTAAAAATAAACAATACAGGTTAAGTTGACCCATTTTGCTTTGTCTGCTGCACTAAAGAAAAAAACAAACACTTCACCGACACAAAAAGTTAAATATTATTAATATATATACTTTAAAAAAAGGAAGAAAGCAGTTGTGGGGCAGAAGTGAAACTGTCATGAGTATAAATCGTTGGTTAAATTGGTTTAGTCTGAAAATTTGACATTACTTTTATCTTTTCCCATTTAAAATTCAAATAAAAAAAAAGTAAATGTGTGCGGTCGTGGGACTCCCGTCAGGAACGAAGTTCATCACGCCTTTTCTTCAATTCTTTTACTAGCCTTAACGGCAATGTACACACGTAATTTTAATCTTTCAATCGCCGTTTGTTATTAATTTGTTTTTTATACAAATATTTACTGTTTCCATACGTTTAATGTTATTATAATAAAGTTGTATTAATTATAACATCAAAGCTAAGATGGTAAACACAGTTAAATGTCCATTAATTGTAAGTACATTCAATAAACATAAAATGTTGGTTCATCAGTCTACGCCAAACCTAAAATAATTGTGTTTATGTTTCATTTATTTCCTAAGGGCAACATACATTTAATAATTTTAGGTTAAGCCTAGACTTAAAATTACTTTCTATGCCTAACCTAAAATTATGGTATGAATATTGCCGTTAAGGTAGGCAAAATAAATTAAATATACTCACAATAATTTTAGGTTAGGCCTAGACTGATGAGCCAACATTTTATGTTTATTGAATGTATATAAGCGATTATCGATAATATCTGAACTACGCCGGACGGAACCGATCGTCTCTTAGTTTAAATTAATGAACCAAAACACATGTTTCTTGAATGTATTTACTTTCATTGCCATAGCAACCAATATGAGAACGCTTTTATTCGTTACGCATTATATTTTCTATTTGTTAACACCTACCGCAACCCGCGTTAAATAACTTCGTTTCAACAAAAATAACATAAACATGATTGTGCATAATCAAATAATATATTTTTTAACCATAATTTTAGGTTAGACCTATTATACTGAACCAACACACGTTTCTTTAATGCATTTACATTCATTTCCATAGCAACAAAGTTATCAAATTAAGAAATTAAAAAAAAATTAAAGTAATATGTCTATTTTAGATCTATCACCAAGAACACAAATTTAATACAACTTACAAAATTAAGAATTATAATGTCCATTTCAGAGGTATGACCAAGTAAACTATTTTAAAACGAATTACAAAATGAAAAAGCAATTTTTCATTTCATTTGTAGCGTGACGTGACTGAACCCATACAGCTATTGAGTTCGAGCCTTTGATTTTACCACTGCCTATTTTATTTCGTTGATTTCTTCTTCTTTTACGATCAGCTGTTACAAGAAACTTCTGGTTTAAATTAGCTCGTGAGTGAACCAATAAAGAAGAAGAAATCATCGACGAAATCAAAACCGCAAAGCGTCTCACTTTAAGTGCGTATCGCGAGTTTGTATATTTTATCTCAACCAAAAAGTGCCAGGTGCGCCTAAAAAAGTTTTCACTTCAAGAAAAAGTTTATAAACCTTACAAAACGTGGATTACTAGAATATAAACGGTGATACGTATAATGCATTGCATTCGACATTGAATGCAACTAATAAATCAAGAAGACGTAGAAGTCAATAGAGATTTGTGAATGCTAAAAAATTGAACAGCTGACCGATTGTTCCGCATTACGACTTGAGGAATAGTTTGTAGATGAAAACACCACCTTCAGAAACAATAATTTTTTATTTTGGAATTATTGAAACAACAAAAACCGTGAACATTTGATTTTTGTTTTGTTTTTTACTTATATTTTGTAAATAATTAAATGAAACGCTATAATATTTTCAATAGAAAAGTTGTAGTAATTTTAAAAACTTTTAAAATGAGACTTTGTAAGTCTTGATCGATGCATTTATGTTTGAGAAAAATATAAAACCGATGAAAACCCCTAAACCATGACTCGCGCGTTGAAGGTCGTGTTCGGGACCTCTTTTTACCAAATTCTCAGAATTTATACGAAAATTTGAAACATACGTTTTGAAACTCACGATCTCTACTTTCCGTTTATAAAATGTAAATAGGCCGTAACAATTCATTTACATGTTTTTTTTTTCAAGCTAACGCTCTAAATTGTTTAAACAGTTATTATGCAAAATCAATTTATCCGACAGGGCCCACGCATGGTTAATGTACGCCATTAACTGTCATTTTACACAACTCCAAAGCTTTAACTTTTAAAATGTCTACATTATAAGTTTTGAACAAAATTCTACTTACCTTTCTGTTTATCATTTTTCTCAGTCAAAAATGCTTCGATCAAGACTTACAAAGTTTTATTTTAAAGGTTTTTAAAAGTGTACCTTTTAAATTTAAAGTATAGCGTTCATCCAATGATTTACAAAATATGCGCGAAAAACCAATAATAGTTAAAATGTTCACAGTTTTTGTTGTTTCAATAATTCCTCACTAACAAATCATTGTTTCCGAAGATGGAGTTTTCATTATCATACTATTCCTTGAGCTATTATTTTTTTTAGCAAAACCTGCCTCTTTTCTTGTTCTAATGACTAATGACTGGTCCAGTAGATGGCGTTACATCCGAGAAAAGATAACGAAATACGGATAAAAAAAACTGCATTTTGTCGGTTACCTGGCAGAATATTTATGTCAAGGGAAATACCCCCACCTGAACGACAGAATAAATAACTTCTGGTTGGCTGCGGCAAAACCTTACCCACCAAGATAATTTTATTCTGTACTGTTACAAAATTACGTTGTTTTGTATATAACATAATTGCAAACACTAAGAAAATCCCTGAAGTATTTACTTACAGTATGGTGACACTGTTTTGATTTCTAAAAAAAGGTATTCAGTTCTAAACATTACATGTTGGAAGGTAGCACCAATGACTACAACTTATAAGACAAAACTCCTTATGGATATTGGTCAGTAAGTTTTTCCTCCGCCAAAATCAAGCTTTTCGCAGCGGCCGCCAGGTGGTGGTGGTAGCTGTTCGCAGCCGCAGTGAGAGAGAGCGCTTGCGTCCAGTGCAAGAGAGGGAGAGTGGGCTCGCAGCAGGTGCGAGAGAGACAGAAAGAGACAGGCCCTCGGCACTCTCGCTTGCACACTGAGCTACGGAGAAAGGACGCCCAGCACTGCCGCTGCGAAAACTTAGCTCAACGCCAATATAGTTTTGTCTGAAATAAATGCAAGGCGAGTGTTTGTCTTATAAGTTGTAGTCATTGGTAGCACTTCTTACTTTCAAAAAGGTCTGGCAACACTGTTATATAACCTCAGCAAAAT
>JAGFPH010000127.1:844436-860280 GCA_018207615.1 Philaenus spumarius | reverse complement strand
TTGACTGACTGGCTAACTGATTGGTTGGCTGACTGATTGATTGACTGGCTGGCTGACTGATTGACTGACTGGCTAAATGACTGACTGGTGGACTGTTCTGATTGGCTGAATGACCGCCTGTCTAATTGACTGACTGTTTGACTGACTAATTGGCTGAATGACCGCCTGTCTAATTGACTGACTGATTGGCTGACTGACTGCCTGTCTGATTGACTGACTGATTGATTGACTGACTGATTGTCTGACTGACTGACTGATTTACTGGCTGACTGACTGACTTACTTGCTAAATGACTGACTGGTGGACTGACTGATTGGCTGAATGACCGCCTGTCTAATTGACTGACTGATTGTTTGACTGACTGATTGATTTACTGGAGGACTGACTGACGCTGACTGACTGACTGACTGATTGGCTGATTGGCTGACTACCTGACTATCTGATTGGCTGACTGACAGACTGGCTGATTGACAGACTGATTGGCTGACTGACTGACTGACTGACTGATTGGCTGGCTGACTGATTAGCTGACTGACGGACTGACTGGATTGACTGACTGACTTACTGATTGGCTGACTGCCTGACTGACTGATTGGTTGACTGGCTGATTAACATTTTCAGGGTAACTTTATATCATTATTTAGAAGTGCACTAAGAAAGGATGCAATATTTTCTTTGCGAAATATTTATTTAAAGGGTTGAAAATGTTCACAATACGCGGTTTACTTCTAGCCCTAAAACAGCTGATTTGAAACAAAAGCTTAGCAATACAATTCTAGGTGTGGCCTATTCCAAACCAACACACGTTCTTTGAATGCATTAGCAATCAACTTAGAAAATTTAGAATTAGTTAATTATTTATTACAACGAACAATTATTGTTTAGGTTAGATTAACAAAATAAAAACAAAACAAACAAAAAATAAACTAAAAAGGCTTACTATATCATAATTCAAACACCTATCACTATTAAAATTATGTCAAGTTTACTCTTTACTAGGCCTATTAGACCAGTTTGAAATACTGCTTTATCTTATCACATTTTGATCATATTTTATAACTTGAAAATTGCCTCTCGTCTATATAAAAATGAAAAATCCCTATCATAATCAATCGTTATTCCCTTGGAAATGCTATAATATACAATAATGTGTTTGCATTTGCTTCACCGCGGTGGTTAGTGATCGAAGCGAAAGCCCTCTAATTAATTTATAAACTTGTTTATGTGAGATTTAAACGTCAGAGTGCCAATTTTTAAATATTGGAAAATAATATCCAATTTTTTGAATTACAAAATCGTTAAAATCTGTTGAAATTATGAAAACTGTTTGATTTAAACCTTTGCTGATTAAAATAGAAATCTGCATAATCAAAATTATTTTACGATATGATTTTCGAAACGGGCTATTTGTATTAGCAATGCAGCAAACATGAATTTTCGCCGCGCGCATAACTCTACGAACAAAAGTGTTTTGCAGTGCGGTGCTTAGTTATAGTGTAGTGCGCATGCCCACTAGAAACTATTGTTCTTCCTTAAAACATAAATATAAAATAATAACAATACGTGATTCAAGTCGCTGTTTCTTAGTGGTTGGATTTCTTTCATTAGTTATGTTTTAATAATTTGTCTTTCGCTAAGTTAGTAAATGCCCAAGAGTAAATATTTTTAAAAACAGGTATACTGGACAGCTGTAGATTATTATCTGGCCCACTCGAACAGCAATGTAACTTCTACTTGAAGTATAGTAATTAATATTAAACTAATTCAATTTGCTGATGACACAACTTTGAGTTCCCAAGCAGAATCAATTCAAAATTTAAATCATAAGGCTTCTCAACAAGTCAATGGTGCAAGTCAATATTTTGCCGAAAATAATTTGACAATATATTCTAATAAGGCACAGTACATGTTTTTGAAATTTAAACTTCTATAGGCGCACCACGACGCACTAAATATATTTGAGTTGGGTATATAAATGTAACAGAGTGTCCTACGTCATAGGCTTATTCTATAGGAGCACCTCGGCGCTATGTTTGCTGGTGGGTGAATCGGATTTTACGCATTTTCTGAAACACTCTACTACATATATAGTCAACATGTGTATCCGTCTGTTTGAAAAGTTTTGGTCTTGCCGAGATTCGAACCAGCGGAGTCCATCACCATAGCTTAGCACCTTAGCCGGTTAGGCCACGAACGCATTGCTAGTTTAGTGTATTTGAGTTGGGTATATATGTGTAACAGATTGTCCTACATCATAGGCTTAAGCAATTAATGCCAACACAATGTATAGTTTAATTGGTAATACATCTGAAATATACATAGTGCTTCCTCATTTCGTAGGTTGTGTTAACAAGTTTACACTTCTCCCATGTGGTCTTAAGCACACAATTTACATTTTTTGTTTCTCTCCTAAATATAACGTGTACCATGTTTTTGGTATCTAGCTTCATAGCCAATTTCCGTTTTCTAGAACGTTCTCGAAAGTTCCGGATCAGGAGTACCTTTGATGGTTTAGAACAGTCTGGAACATTCTAAAACATTCTCGAATCTTCTGGAAGATCTGGACATTCTCCAACATTCTCGAGCATTCTGGAAGCTTGTAGAACATACAGAAACATTCTCGTCAGTCTCGACCACTTTGACACTAGATTCCCAGCTACTTCACTGACTTTCCATATGAAGTATATTTAGTGTGATGCGCTCTTTTGATGTTCGAAACGGACCATTTGTAGGAGCAATGCAGCAAATATGAATATCTCCCAACCCAATCCCTGCAGTTCCAAACAGAAAACTTCTTCATACCATATAACCCCCATGATTCGGTGGTTGTGGATTAAGGAGTATAGCGGAACTCACGGATAATCCACGCTTACATTTTTCTACACTAATATTATAAAGAGGTAACATTTGTTTGTTTATATGTAGGGGGCAATCTGTGGAACTACTGAACCGATTGAAAAAATAGTTTTACTAATAAGCTACAAAATCCCTGAGTAACATAGGCTATAATTCATTTTGATAAACACATTTTTTATTTCAATATTTGTAAATTTAGTCGGACAAAATTCTTAGGTTAGAAATTTACTGATAAACCAACACATACATTTACATTTATTACCTAGCAATCAATTGAATAAAATAACAGATAAAACAGCTGCTTCAAACATTGAAGCAATTATTTGTATTTCTAACCCTTAGGTTAGGGTTTTACTACAGTGTACACCTGAGCCTTGCTGGTTTTTTTTAACCTTTTTTATAATTGCTGTTATAAAATATACAAAATAATTTGATTTGAACATTTGACAATATTTACCATTTCAGCTTTAGGGTTATTATTAATCCTACACATTTATTATAAAGAAAACATAACAGGATTATGTGTATAGAAGGTGCCAACAGGGTTGGCGTACGGAACACGCAAGGGTTTTCCCTAATCTATATATATATAAGCGAAATACCACTCACTCACTCACTCACTGACTGACACACTCATCACGATTTCTCAAAAACTACCGAACGGATTGGAATAAAATTTGGTATGTAGCTTCCTCTACGGCCATAGGTGCTCACTAAGAAAGGGTTGGAAAAAATTCAAAATTTTAGGGGGGGTTTAGGGGAATCAAAGTTATTAAAATCGATTTCTTCAAAACTATTGAACGGATTGAAATGAAAATTTGTATGTAGCTTCCTCTATTGCCATAGGTGCTCACTAAGAAAGGGTTTGAAAAAATTAGAAATTTTAGTGGGGGTTTGGGGGGTAAAAATTACTAAATCACGATTTCTCCAAAACTACCGAACGGATTGGAATGAAATTTGGTATGTAGTTCCTCTAGGGCCATTAGTGTTCACTAAAAAAGGGTTTTAAAAAATTGGAAATTTTAGGGGGTTTTGGGGGTAAAAATGACTAAATCACGATTTCTTCAAAACTACCGAACGTATTTCAATGAAACTTTGTATGTAGCTTCCTCTAGGGCCATAGGTTCTCACTAAGAAAGGGTTTGAAAAAATTAAAAATTTTAGGGGGGTTTGGGGAGATCAAAGTTATTAAAATCGATTTCTTCAAAACTGTTGAACGGATTGGAATGAAATTTGGTATGTAGTTTCCTCTAGGGCCATAGGTGCTCACTAAGAAAAATTTCGAAATTTTAGGGGGGGTTGAGGGGATCAAAGTTATTAAAAAACGATTTCTTCAAAACTACGGAATGGATTGGAATTAAATTTGGTATGTAGGTTTCTCTAGGGCCATAGGTGCTTACTAAGAAAGGAAATGAAAAATTTCGAAATTTTAGGAGGGGTTTGGGTGGATCAAAGTTACTAAAATCATAATTTCAGATCTTTTATTATTATGACAATAGTGCTTTTATTACTTAAGATCTATATATATAAAAGCCAAATACCACTCACTGACTGAACACTTAAAAAGAATACAATTACGTAAAAAATACTGAAAATACCAACCACCACGGGCAACGCCGTACGGGTCAGCTAGTCATATATATATATATATATATATATATATATATATATTGATTAATTGTTGTGTTTAAATTATTCAAAAGATGAAGTTGTTTCCTTTTTCTTGCTTTTAAAATGTTTATATATTACAGTATTTTTATTATTATTATTGTATTTAAATTATGGGTACACTAGTAAGCCCCCGTGAAGAATCACAGGCAGATTAATTAGGTATACATCAGAAATATATCATTTAAAAAAATGCTATTTAAAAACAACAGACTTTATCTAGGCCTACCTAACTATGCTGCGGGGATTTTTATTTTTTTAAATTTGTACAATTAATTATAAGAATTAGACCTAAAAAACCGTAGGCATATTTGTTAATATTTTTTATTTACATACCTACGTCATTATATATGTTTAATGAAAGATAAAAATGCTATATTTTAATTGCTTTTAACTTCATATTGATAGATCAAATGATTTAGAAGTTATAAAATATTATAGTGAAGAAATTAATTAATAATCGAATGTGTTTTTATTTAAACGGTGATGTACGAATGTTTCCGAAGTTAAACGCATATGTATCTCTTCTTTAAATTTGTATAAACGAATATATTGATGATAAAAGGTTGTATTTATACATGGTTTATAACCTCAAAGCAAATATTATAACGTATTATAGCATACATTAGTTTTATAACTTATATTTAAAAAAATCAACTTCATAAGAAAGACTATTATAATGATTGAAGATGTAAACATAACCCCAAAGTACTACCTAAGCTGGGTTTCGTCTATATACTATAGATGATGGATGAAATCAGATGTTATATTATGTGTTATTGTAGCCCGTGCATCAATGAGGACGGCGACATGTTCGTTGAAACGCGTTTGAGGTTAGTAAACGTATTTATTGTGAGATTTTGTGTTCAAGTTTTATTTTATCTAGTTACTTTCTCACAAGTCAAACTCATTAGTTATTTATATTATATGTTACTCAAGTACGTACGTATGGCCGTACAATCGCTTTTATAATAGTTGATGTTTTTATCAATGGCTCTACTATTTATTTCTTAATTATATTTTCAATTTTATTAATTAACTATGTTAACTTATTTTATAACTTACTGTTCCACATTAATTTGTTGCCCTATTTCTGATAGGATACGTCGTTCACCTATTTATCATTATCAAACCCTATTTTAAAATTGTATCTTGAATTATGTAATGCGCGTCGATTGGTGACGAAATGAAATATATACACATCACATTAACAATAACAATAACAAATTCACAACAGAACACATTTACTTATTTGTAATGTGCTCTTTAAATCTCGTTTTAAAGGGTCTTCCAGTTTGGCCTATTGTTGCAGTTGTCACAGGTAATTTTATAAATGCCACCTGCTTCGAGGGACGGAGGCCAAACCCTCCCAAAAAGTGCTTAAAAATCTATTACTTTCTAAGATTTTCAGATAGAGGCTTCAAAGTTGTCATACTTCCTTGTCTCCCAAAGCGGTTTGATTGGTGAGACAGCCGGCCAAATCAAATTAATCACACCCCCTCCATGAATAGGTTTGGGCTACCAATATCACTCCTGTCAGAATTTAGTTGTCTTAGCCTTTTTTAGATCTACAAAATAACACAATTTTCGGGTTGGGCGCTCCTCCTAGAAAACTCATCAAATACAATTTTATAATAAGATACAGGTCTCCAAGAAACTTGTGAAAAGGTTTTTTTTTTTATTATGACTAAGTAAATAATAGAGTGTGATAGGTGATGGAACCAGAACTTTTTTTTTTCGGTAGGTTGGTTTCCTGAGAAGGTACTGTGGCTCCCTCCCCAAACAGCTCACTGGGGAGAGCCTAGCAGCGTCTATTGAAACCCCTAATGGCTACAAGAAGAAGTCTATTACTTCGCTGAAACAGAAAATGTGTTAGCGTTATACATGAGAAATTGAGAAGTAGACGGAGTAGGAAAAACATGGGCTGAAACAGATAATAAAATGGGTAGTTAGCTCTGGTGGAAATCACTGACACCAAGACCCGGTCTAAACAGCACTGGCCGAGGAATCCTGGCGCTCCGAGAAGCCGTTAGCTGAAACAGAAACATGTAGTTAGCTCTGGGTAGGCTACAACAGCGCAATCCAACTAGTAGAAGACTCCACAAAGCATGCTGAAGGTCTGAGCTGCTCTCCGAAGTTCTGGTGGTCGACGAGTGTGTGTGAACCAGAACATTGTTTCTTCTTTAATACCGAACGAATCCTTTTTTACTGACTTCTGGTTAGCCATTCATCAAATAAAATACAGAGCGAGAAACTTCTCCTTGGTTAAAGTTGTTGGTTCACTATCTTCTTCTGTGGAAGCATCTTCCAATAAATCTGCAATGGCATCTGCGATTGGTTTATTTCCTGAAGCTTACAAATTGCTCTAAAGCGCATTTGCAAGTTACTCCATCTTATACTTCTCATTTATGCTAGCACATACCTTTTGGAACTTTCTTTGAGGCTAGCAAACTTGTTTGGACGGCCTCTACTAGAACTTGGTACATCCGGTAATGTTTCATGATTAGGTAGAAGGGAATTAAAATAGCAGTATTCTAGTCAAAATTAATATTTCTTCGAAAATACAGTTTTGTTCCTGGTGCACTCGCCCCATTTTGTATTAAATTTATAGAGACATTTAATTTTCAAATAGTTTTCAATTAAATATTAATATTCACTATTTAACTGGAACCTTTTTTCGAAAATATTGTAAACAAGATATTAATTAACAATAAGTTACCTTATATGGCTCCGCCACTTGACTTCTTTCTTGGTTTGCACTAACGCGTTTCAGAGCCTATGCTCCGTCCTCAGAGTTTATCCCTGAAACGAGTTCGTCAATACATTACAATTCAAAATCACAGACAAACATATAACATTTACATAAATAAATAAAACACATCGCGACACACACGGTGCGAATCGTTTCAATGATGTCGGACAACTAACTCTGAGTTTGATTGATTGATTTATTTAATTTCCTCATTCACGTCATACACTTAACTTAAGTTTACATATGAGTTGTCCTACACTTAGATTACATGCACACAGAATACATTAACATTTTAATAAATACAACAGTTTAAATTAGTTTAAAGAATAAATATACAAGACATTATTACAGACCAAACAACCTTGGTAGCCTATAGCCTCAAGAACTACTTGTCAAGTACTCTCTCACTGAGTAAACTGTCCGCTCAGAGTTGTATCTTTTAAAGTTTTTCTCAAATTCACATTGAGAATCAATTTCTTTCAAATACAGAGACAGTCCATTGTACAACTTCAAACCTGAGTAATACACCCAAGTTCAAACACTTTCAGTCCATGAATATTGGATATTTGGATATTGTAGTATTTGCTGACGGAAGGAATATCCATGTTGGTGCTGGCTGACATCACTCTTGTGCGATTTTAAAATGGAGCAAAACGTTGAAAATACAAATACATAATAAATACAAATCTTTATATTTGAAATTACAAATTATTTTTATTATTATTATTTATTATTATTTTTTTTTAGACGAAACATTTTTATAGAATTTTCTACAGAATTATCCCAGATGGTTACGCCATATATGAGATATGAGTAGACATAAGCATAATACGCGATCTTAATTGCAGCATAACTGCAAGTTCTTGAGATTGCACGAAGTGCAAAGCACGCAGAGTTAGGTTTATTTAAAAGAGAATGGATATGTACAAACCAAAAAAGAAGTCACTTGGCGGAGCCCATGTAGGGTTACTTATTGTTAATTAAACAACCGTGACTTGGATACAAAACAAAATGAATCTTAAATCCACAAGACTATTAATTCATCTATCTTTTGATTCATCAACTAAGTCATGATGTTTAATTTTTATATGAACCGAAAACACTTCACTAAAATTCATATTATTTATTCTTGTCAAAAACCTACAGACTACTGGCTCATGTTTGAAACAACAATGCCCCTTCATAGTGTAAAATAAAACTGTCTCTCTCCCTACTTCGACTGAATTTGAGAACAGTATTTTGGTGTTAGTCCAATATATTTGGCCGTAAGTTGAAATAAATAGTTTGCAAGTAGTCGCAGGTAAATGTCGTATGAACATTCTCTACAGATTCTTGTTGAATATTTACCGTCATTTCCAAAGAGTCAAAAAAAGGTGCAATGATTTGAATTTAAATTATTTTTCAGAAAAGAGCATTCTTGATAAGCAACAAATTACAATCTGGTTTCACCTACTGTACTTCGAACAATTTTTCTAACTTTTAATAATAATATTGATCACAAAAAAAAAACTTTACATTCCCAAAATTAGTTTTACAAAACATTTGTTTTGTGGATTCATTTTTGGTTATCACTTTCAAGGTTTTCTGCTGTATTTTTTTTTTACAAAAGTGCTAGTACTGTAGCCTCAACCTTTGTCCCCATTGTCTGAAACTTGAGCTCTGATCATCTAAAATATTGATAAGTACATATCAACTCCTAGTTTGGTGAGAGAAAAAAGTTTATTTTTATTTTATTGATCTTACCAGTTTATTTTTAAGCGAATTTTCCACTGTGGCGGGGTTGTTTGTGTTTTTTATGTCCCCACTGCTTAAGGGTCTGCTGTAGTGGTGGCCATCTTGGATTTGTATCCCATAAGAGCAATTTTAAATTTAAAACCATTTATTTCGTTTAGTTTTTATCATAAAATTGTTTGCAAGGTCTCATTTTAAGCACAGTCACAATACGCATCCGTCTTGCAATTTACATTTTTTTATGCTTTTGATTTGTTATGTAATTTACATTTTGTAAGTACAAAGTTTGATTTTTTTTCCTAACGCAATAAAAAATTAATAATGAAAAATATTTTACAAGCCGGATCCGAAATTTTATAAAGAATATTGTTTTTTTTTCAACACTCAATTACAAAAGATAGACTTATAAAAATGGTTTTAAATGAGGCAATGTCAAAGCGTTCAGCTGCAAGAAATTACACTGTTTAGATAGGGATACAGTTAGAAGCGGTTGCGTTTCTGGTTGCTTTCTCGTTTACTGGAGCAGACCCTTAACTTAAATTATTTGTGATTCTATAAGCAAGAGTGTGACCCCGTTTTGAAAATTCTCGCTGCGTCGTTGTCTAACAAACCATTGTAATCTGTTCCGATGTATTTCTTTATCCTTTGTTGGTTATTTATAAAATAAGCTAACATAGTTAATTATAACCAGCCCAGTAAGGTCATCAATGATAATTAATTTTATTGCTTGTCCACCCACCCCTGTAAAAGTTATAATTGTTTATCTCTGTATAAATGATTTTGTGTTTGTGTTACGTGACGTAGCCTGTGTATGTAAATGTCCCTCAGCTAAAATACAATGAAATGAAATCAATGCAAGCTAATTAGCTTCTCTGTGTAAACACGTTTACTGAAATCCAAGTCTGAGAAACAGATTCACGGTTCCTTCAATTCAAATTATTGAGCACGAGGTGGTGCGGAATTACATTGTCTGCAGCGTGATATCGTTTTTCGATAATAGAGCGCCTTGAGAGCGTGGGGTGGGGGTGGAGGGGGACGAAGCGGCGAAAGCTGAATTATATGTCACAGTTAGTGAATGGAATACGTAAAATCTTGTCACATTGTGCGCCGAGGCTTTTTATCCAAACATCGAATTGAATTTCAGAGAGAAAAATAATTGGGAAATACGATATATGAGGGGTTGTCGTGAGAAGCACGCAGGAGTGTCTCATATTATGAAATTAAATTTGGCAAAAGGGATATTATGCGAAGCCGAACTCTACAAAAGTGATATTAAACAATCTTCTATTCACTTGGTTTAACATATCTTTAACTAGTTAAGGTTCACTTCTGTTGAAATTAAATCTGTTCTTTATTGGGCATTAAATCAAATTGGAACTTATCGTTTAGGTAATATGTTAATCTTAGTTGATATATAGAGTGACCCGCGTAGAGGTATATGTGACGGACTCCTCGCGATCGGTCTCCTCTGTGGTTCTTGGGTAAACGCTTGTTTCATTATAGGATGTGTCCTTCCACTCTCATCGTTGTAAGGATGGTTTGTAGTGGGGAAGGTTCTACAAATAAGGCGGTGAAACGATTGAAGTACTTTAACCAGTTTATTAGGGGATTTCCGTAGGAAAGATGAGGTATTGCAGTGACCTTTATGATGAGAACTAAGGTCGGGAGTAGTAAATGAGCACCAATCATGGTCCCCAGAACACGTTTTCGATTGTCATTAAAAATTGTAGCCTATAAGTATAATTATGTACATGAAGGCCGCATTTTACGTCCGATTTTGTCGAAATTTGGAACACATGTTGTTTTTCTAAGTCACTCGAATCCAACATTTGGAAACACGTTTTTTAATCAGAAGTTACTATTTTTTATATTTTTCGTATAAAATTAATTTTTTGGGGGGTTTTGTATACATATAGGAGATTATTCTGCCCATTTCGTTTCTTCACACGACATTATAGCCCACCTGATTTTCCCAAAATTGGTCAAAACGTAAAAAAACCCGGTTCAAATCCAGCGAAGCCGGTTTGTCCTCTGCGAGAGAAGCGAGGTAGTCCATAATCCGAGGCAGCAAGGTCAAGGTGAAAACTCGCAAAGCTAGTTCGGAACGAAGCAGTGGGTGCACCGGAGACCTATTTCCCAAATAGTTGGTTTTATCCCTAAAACATATAAAGTAAAATGTTTTAAATTCGCTCAACTCACGTCCGCGGTTCAGATGCGCGATCGAATTGTTTAAAGTATAACAATCAATTCCTCTGCTGATCCGAAATTACAACTAAACTACAAAAATACAAAAGCAAGCTAGTTCACCTTGTATGGTCTAGGTCTGTACAGGCTAACGTAGGCTTGATAATTTCGCCACAAACTGGCTCCCCCCTTTAATATAACTTGCACTTACAAATCTCTAAAAACGAAACATTCGTTTGTTTTGAATTCATTTATTTCCTTTGAAAATGAATAACAACAGATGAATATTATTGTTTTGCACAAGGTTTTGTCCTGTCGTGTAAAAATATATTTTTTGCAGTATTTGATTCTAGCAGAAGAACTCGCCGGTTCAAATGCAGATATAAATGAAAGAAATATCGGATAAATATTGAGAGTTCCCTGGCACAAAACGTATAGTGAGTTTTGTCCAAATTAATCTATGATTTGAAGTAAACGAAAACCCACGATGTCCGCCAGCTTTTTTAGATGCATTTCGCGTCCATGAGTACATTGTACTTAAAATATTTTCTACGAACAATATTTTACGCCTTATAATCAAATGTAAATGTGTGGTCTCTTCTCCATATCTGAAAGTTAGTTGGCAGATTTCGTGACGTCACGTTTCACCTGGGGGGGTAGTTTTCCGGGGGGTAGTATTCCGCATCCCCAAGAGAATATGCTCCAAGATTTAGGTATCTAGCTTCCTGTTTCCAGTATCTAAAGCATTTCAGAATGTTGTCGAACGTTCCGGAACAGGAAGTCCAGAAGAGTCTGGGAAATTCTTGAAGATTCTATAACATTCTGAAAAATTCTCCAACATTCTGTCTGGAACATTCTAGAAGCTTCTAGAACATTCAGGAACACTCTGGCCAGTCTCGGCCACTTCGGTACTCTGTTTCCAGCTGCTTGGCCGACTACTTACAAGAAGTTCATTGGTGCGGTGTGCTCTTTTGACATCCATGCCTCCAATCACAACCCTTGTAATTCCAAACCTAAACCTTCCTTATGGTTGGGGGATGGAGGGCTGCGGGGGAGGGTTGTGGAGTTATAGCGACCCCTGGGCGAACCACTTACATTTATTATAAAATATTGATTATATTAACCTAGAAATTAAATCAAGTAAAAACGTAGCTTTAATCATTCCTTTAAAATTTTATAAAAGTACTTGGCTCTTTGGCAAGTTGCTCCCGAGTGGAGAGATCAAAGAAATAATGTTTTATTTAACTAAATATGATTTTGAAAGCCAATCATCTTGAAGAGTCTTTAAAAGCATTGAAAGAATCCGGCAGAGTCTCACTTCAAAGGATTTGGTCCTTAACTTTACCTTTTCTTTGGAAAACCGATATTAGTGGAATATTATATTTAGCTCTAGTCGTGCGATAATGTTCATCACCGGAGCGATTTAAACACAAGCTGGAAATAGAACTTGTCATCCTCATTAACTTTTCCGGGTTATAATTGCAGGTGGCGAACTTTAGTTAAATTTGCTCAGACGAAAAACATTAGATTGGAATAAATTTAGTGTTTTATTTAGAGAAAATGTACCTCAAATCAATAAAGTAAACTACATTTATAAAGTTACGCAGAATTTCAAAAATGAATCTATTAATTAAAGTTAACTTACTTTTTGTCCACCACCTGAATTCCTTTTTTCTTATGACGCGTTTCGGAAGTTTACTCGATCTTCAGAAATAGCCCTCTTTTAAGTTCGTCAACACATTTTTTTAAACGCAAATTAAGCACCGTATGGTTGTCCAAAGGGTTGCCAAGGAGTCTAATGTGGCACAACCTACGTCCGCCTACAAATTAATATGTGTTTAGGTGTTCTTTATAAATACGTCAACGGTTCGGGGACAGTACATTTCGCTGTTTAAATAAAGGTAATTAATGATGGCGCTTATACTTGTAAATATAAAATTCGGATCAAGTGTTTTTGGGTGACGATTAACACGTTCACTGCTACGTAAATTTCGTATTTCCTATGCTAGGAGGTGATCTTTTATCTTATTAAACGAGCAATTCTTGTATATTTGTTTATAAATTTATACATTTATTTCGGGCTAACGGCTCTAACGATTTTCATGAACATTTGCATATAGACGTTTTTTGAATGCGCTAGGAATGGGTCAGGAATCGAATGCACTAGGTCTTATGTCTTCAAAAATGCGCATAAACTCGGAAAAATGTGCATAAAATTTAAACTCTGAACTTCTTTTATATACCACCTATGAAGTCACTAAGTATACGCGAATAGATACATTATAGATAAAATAAAGACGTTTTACAAAAAGATTTTAATCTGTTAATTTTAGCTCCAGTTGTTTATATAGGCCTACTATTTAACAAACATAAATCGTTAACAATGTAACAGGTGTTATAATTTTAAACTTATTTCTTTATTCAAACACCAAACGTAACTAAAACATTATGTATGTGCTGTGTTATTAACCGTTCTGAAAACCTTTGCATTTTTATAAAGATAATATAAATTATCTAATGATTATAAAAAATGTTAGATCTTTTATGTTTTTTTTATTTAAATAAATAGTTCATATGTACGTAAGATCGAAAAATATTCATAATTATTCAGTATGCAATTCATATTTACTTACGTTTTTCTAAAAAAAACACAATAAAAAAACCATCGCTCAGGTACTTTTTTATATTTATAGCCTAAATGAGTAGAAATAACTTTATTTTGTATTTTTGAACCTTTCTACGTAATAATCACTAATATTTTAAAGCGGACGCACATGTGCGCCCATGCACATAGGCTTAAAATTGGCGTGCGAAGCACGCAATGCTCTGTGTATTGAAAATTGTCCTAATACGGGGGTTGGCAGTGAATGTGTTAAAGGCGTAGCCATGACCTTATAATGCACTCTTTTCCGTATTGCAGTCTGGAATGTACAATCGCTTGATAAAACATTCGGAGAACATTTACTTTTAGTTACAGATGATTCTCAAGTAGAATTTTCTTATACAGGCTGATTCAAGAAGAAATGGAGAAACTTAAGAAAAAACCCACATATAGCCTACATATTTTCGGAAATGCTTAGTTTTCCAGTTATCCATTGTATGTAGGAAATATATTGAACATAAATTTTGGATACATATTTGGTATGACATCTTTTACCTATGTACAAAAATCCACAACTTGTATTCATATATATATATTTAATGGCGGCTGTTGAAAATTTTTAATGTAAAATATTTCGAAAACTGTTCACTTTACAAAAACATTTTAAGAAATAAATAATTTCTTTTTGAAACTATATTCCTAAACTCGGTTTGCGGTAAAAGTTAACAAATAGAAAATGTAATGCGTAACGAAAAAAGTGTTATTAATTGGTTGCTATGGCAATGAATATAATATAAAACACGAAAAAGTGTTATCAAATTGGTTTCTATGGCAATTACAAATAGAAAATACGCGTAACGAAAAAGCATTATCAAATTGGTTGCTATGACAATGAATGTAGATACATTCAAGAAACATGTGTTTTGGTTCATCAATTTAAATTAAGAGACGATCGGTTCCGTCCCGGGGTAGTTTAGATATTATTCAATAAAAATATAATGTTGGTTCATCAGTCTAGGCCTAACCTAAAATGATTGTGTGTATATTTAATTTATTTTACCTGTTTTAACGGCAAAACACATACAATCATTTTAGGTAAGGCCTAGAACGTAATTCTAAGTCTAGGCAATGAATGGACATTTAACTGTGTTTACCATCTTAGCTTTGGTATTATAATTGATTCTACACCTTTATTATAATAACATTAAACTTATGGAAACAGTCAATATTTGTATAAAAAACAAACTAATAATAAGCGGCAATTGAAAGATTAAAATCATGTGTTTATGTTGGCGTTAAGGCTGGTAAAAGAATTGAAGGAAAGGCTCGATGAACTTCGCGCCTCACGGCGGTCCCATGACCGCAACATTTACTTTTTTTTATGACAAACATAACGGTTTTTTATTATTTCTATAACTTCTGTAACCGAGTTATTGGCTAAAAACTAAACAAAATGTATCTCAATGGTTGTCTGAAGTATTATTTTTTTTAGTTTTATGTGTTAGATTTTAAGTTACAGAAATACTAAAAAAGTTGTGTCATTAAAAACTGAAATTCTTGAAACGGTTTTGTAAAGTTAGCAGTTGTCGAGATATTTTTTATAAAAAAAATTAAACGGCAGCCATTTTGGAAATGTATGAACAAACGTTTTGGGTATACATGAGTAAACGATTAGTACAAAGTTACTAAAAAAACACCGGACGGATTGAAATGAAATTTGGTATGCAACTTCATCTAGGGCCCTATGTGCTAGCTATGAAAGATTTTAAAAAAATGGAAATTTTAGGGGGGTTTGGTGGTGTCAAAGTTACTAAAAAATCCTCATATTTAACTTTGATTTGTCTCTCTGTGCAAAGCCGGATCGGGCCAGTTAGTAATCTATATAAATAAAAACTAGTGGACCGGGCAATGCTTCGCTATTGCTTGATTTACCTAACCTAAAATTATATTCAGTTTTTGATCCAAATTAGTTGTTGATCAAAATCAGCTGTTGATCAAAATCAGCTGTTTTAAGCTTTTCATACGAACAGCTGTTTTTTGTGCCCCTGATA
>JAGFPH010000127.1:785367-802171 GCA_018207615.1 Philaenus spumarius | reverse complement strand
ATTGTGGCACTTCGGCACTCGATTTCCAGCTGCTTCAAGAACGTTCTAGGAACCGGCTATGAAGTTAGAGACCTAAACATAAATCGTATTGCACCAATGGACTTCTTACGAGAAGTCGGTGAATGTTTTAGATTTGACTCCTATAAAATACTCCCTGCTCAAGTCGGAGGCTTATTTAATACACTATACAAGTAGCTGACATCAAACGCACATTTAAATTAATAAGTCTTAAATTGCTGAGGAGTATCGTCAGGGACAACCTCTGATGATTGAGGTTTACTGACCCCACTCTGTTCTACTCATATGTAAATGTTTTGGTAGTTTAACTCATATGTATCCTATTACTTTAAATGAGCAATACGATCTATCTTTGTATCTATCTTTGTATCTGTCGCGGATCTCGAAAACGGCTCTAACGATTTTGATGAAAATTTGCATACAGGGGTTATTTGACGTCAGCAATTGAATGCGCTAGGTCTTATGTCTTCAAAAATGGGCATAAAGTCTGAAAAATGGGCATAAAATTTAAAATCTGAACTTCTTTTTATACCACCTTTCAAGTCACTTAGAAGGCGAATAGGTACAGCTTCTTTTTATACCTCCTTCAAAGTCACTAAATATTCGAATAGATACATTATAGATACAATCCAGATGTTAAAAATACTGAACGATGCTCGTTCACCCAGGTACAAACGAGCCTAAGATTAGCGAGAGCCTTTAGAGAGTTTTCCAACTGCGAGTGAAGCGAAGCGTCCAGGGGCAGAGCCCCTGTATTAATTAATAATATCTTTATAACTTTTATAATTATTGGATTTTTTTATTATTTTACTCGTGTATTGTTGTTAAGTTATGATTAGAAGGGGATTAGGACTTGATTAGCAAACATGGTTAGGGGCAAACAGTATGGATGGGGTAGATAGGGGTGAATAATTTAAACGACAAAATAATCGTTAATGTGTTTTGCATAAACAAAAAGTACAAAATTGGCCTTTACTCCAACTTTGCATCTACTGCAACTTTGTACTGATATAAAATCCTAAGTCAATATAGCAATAAATGAATTCTAAGGTTATGCAATAATTGTAAGTATATTTTGTAAGTGCAATGAGATGGCGAAGGACGTTAAACCATGAAATGTTGTTTACGTCAGTAAATAGTTTTAAATGTCCATAACTTTTCGCATAGTTAATTAGTTTTTATTCGTATGCAAATAGGGTTTTTCCTTGCCTTGACACTATGAAGAAAAGATTGGAAAAGGGTATAGAGGAAGCTTGATGGAATTAATGATAGAAATTCATTAGAAGTAATCAATTCAACTATTAAACGGTTGCAGTAAATCTTAAAATTTGTCGCCCCACTTGCGGTCATTTTTTATTTCATTTGAACTTTGAATTATATTAGGTCAGGTTATAAAAAAAACGACAAAATAAAAGAAGGGGATAAAATTTATGGAATGAAGAAAAGTGCGGTTATTGCGCGGGTCAACGGCGTCTGTCCCCGCATGTCTTAGAAGTGTGGATAAGAAGGCAAGCATTTCTGTGTGGTACAAAAAGTGGACCATAATAATATTTTAAGATTATTAATCGATAATCAATCAAAAATACGCGGGGCGTGGCCTCATTTAAGATGACCGCATCTGAGAGCACCGAGGCAGGTACCACATCTGATACATATACCTCATGTGGGAGGTAACCACTGCAAAAAATAACAGATAAAACAGCTGATTCGGATATCCAGCTAAGCAACACAATTTTAGGTTAGGCCTAGTTTATTTTATTTAACTGGCGTATCGTCAACATATACATTGTGTGTACACATAATATGACCAGAATCTTTCGAATGATACAAGTTTCATTCCTTTCCTTTTATAATAGATATCAATTTCCGATGTTCACGTATTATTATAATGCTTTCTTATTATTTTTGCGTCAGGTTTGGTTTAGGCTTATATAAGGCTGGTTCTTTTTACCCTATTTAACTCTTGTTGTATCATAAATCTAATAGTTTAGTTTGTCCATTTACTACTATTTACAATTTTACCTTAGGTTATCGATAATTATCTTTATTGAAAAAAAATTGTACGTGCGTGTAAGTAAACAAGGAGTTGACGTGCAAAGCACGCAGGGATCCCTCTTGTAAACGCCTTTTTGAGTTAAAGACGGTTTTGGGGTTTAAGGATCAAGAACGTAAAACTAGGCAGCATTTTTCGGATGGTAACAACTGCAGTAGGAAGGATAGCTTTAACGCCCGTCAATACCAAAGCAAAGACAAAGTAAGGTCAAGTAGTAGCCTGCACATTAATGTTGTTAGCAAATAATTAAGTAATATTGTGCTCATATGATTGCAGTCATTACCTATCATAGCGAAGGAGCATTTAAAACTCATTAGTATCAATCTAGACCATGTCCGCCAATTACATGAGTTGCTTAGTCATTAGTAGACATCCCGCGTCTTCAGTCGTATATATGGGCTCTTATGGGACTACGTTTTTTGTACAGAGTTGCGACAGACGATGGCGCCATCTTAGTTGTGATAACGTAATATGCACTGACTTCCGACGGATAATAATATAATGAATAATAAATTATATAATAATGTGTTATAGTGTCTGAGGAAATCATATTATTTTCGAATTTGTGACTTAATATGCACCAACGTCCGACTGATATTAATATAATGTGTAAGAAAGTATTTAAGAATCTGTTATAGTGGATAAGGAAATCATATTAAATAGGAATTCCCGACTATATTGCACTGTTGACTTATGACAAATGAAAATATATTGTGTTATAGTGTATAAGCTGATCATATTAACACTTAACTAGGAACTTGAGGCGATTTTGCACTGACTTTTGACAAATGATAATATGTGTTATAGTGTATAAGCTGATCATATTAACACTTAACTAGGAACTTGAGGCGGTGTTGCACTGACTTTTGACAAATGATAATATGTGTTATAGTGTATAAGTACCCCTAAATTTTCCATTTTGGAAAAAGTGGCATTATTACAAAGTACCACGAAAGAAACTTAAGGTTATAAAAGAGGTTAGTTATTTGTGCGGAAAATGTGCGCTAGAAGGAAATCTGCCGGGACTGGTGCGGACCTAAGAATCATCAAGACGTAATTATACATTATTACGAACGAAGCGAGTCCGATAGAAAGCGAAAATCCAACAAATATTGCGATTCCTTATCTTCATCCATAGCAACAAAGTGTATGCAATAATTGATTTGCATTACTACTTAATTAAGTTGGACGCTGTTTTACTGTTACCCTTTGTTCGATAGTTTTGACAGGTATAGGTCTACCATTCTATAGGAAACTAAATGGGCTACAAAAATATACTCTTGACGTTTTGTTTTTATTTACTATTTTTGAGTTATTTTAATTAAAAATGATTTAATGGCCGCCATTTTGATATGAATTATTGTAACAAGTTGATTATTTTTAACCCCCGAACAGACGGGTTTTATAAGTTTAACGTGTGTATCTGTATGTGGCATCGTTGCTGCTCTCAAACGGGTGAACCGATTTTGATTTGGTTTTTTCTGTTACAAAGCTAACTTTATCGAGCGTGTTCTTAGCTATGATTCATGAATATCTGGGTTTTGTTTTAACTTTCGACCCAAAAAGATGGGTGTTATAACTTTAACGTGTTTATCTGTCTGTGGCATCCTAGCTTCCAAACTGGTGAACCGATTTTAATTTTTTTATTTTATTTTTTTGAAATGTGACTTGATCGACAGTGCTACGGTTCAGAAAAATCTGTTCAGCCGTTCGGGGGTTTTAAAATTGTTTAAATTTATCTCTTATTATTTTTTAAATTTATTACGTTGTTCTTATCCTTTAGAAGCATTAGGATTAAGAACAAATTTCTGTTCACTTCTATTTTTATAAATACTCGAATATGAGTAGGCCTACACAACTTCCATCAGTAACACATTAAGTGAAAAATTGGACGGTTTCGGAAACGTCAACTGGTTTTTACTCAGTCTTTATTAACAAATAATCTAAATTCTAAATAACAGATAAATTGAAAATTTTTAAATCCCCTAAAGGCTGAACAGATTTTTTTTAATTACAGCTAAGAATACTCTCGATCAAGTAATCTCAAAATGAATAAACGGTACAAGAAACCGGCACATACTTTCTCACAAACATATTTAAATTATCAAACAGATTCTCTGTGACTTCATAATTGTATTAAAAAAGGAGAGTACCTGATAATATTATTATTATTATTAGCTAGAGAGAACACTATTCGATCGATTTCAAAAACAGTTGTACCATACATGTCAATTAGGCCTGTATAGATGAACAAAAAAGGTTTTGAAAATTTTTGAAAAACAACCCCCTTTTTGGCCAAAAAACCTCCAAAAAATCAGTTATTATTATTTTATGAAAATAATAAGTGGTTGTTAAAAACCACGTTTTTGGACTCAGGGGGTCTCAAAACGGATATTTCCACAAAAATCTCAACATCGATTTTTTTGCGATCACTATCCCAGACAGCACAGAATGTACCGAGTACATGCTCCCAAAGTGCCATATATGCCAGGCATGTACTGGCACTTTAGGCATATACTGAGCACATGCTGGGTAAATGATAAATTCACTTCTATTTTTGTCATTTTAAGAGATTGTCTAGCATGTGAGTAGCACGTTCTCAGTATATGATTTTGGAATGTGCTGAAGACATTCTGAGTACATTCTTAGCACATTTCTAAAATAAAGAAAAATCACCCAAACATATTCTTCACAACTAACAAAGACTGTAAAATCAAACCATATTTACTGCTAAGATGGTTGATTTACAACTGTACGAACATTCTTCGCTATTATAACACAATAAGACTATATACTATCTGGGTGTGGAGTACCAAAAAATAAAACCGTTAGGTACTTGGGTTCGACCATTTACCACGTGACAGGTCCAACCGAAAATGAATCAAGGCTTCACCGTTCACCTTTCTTGTTTATTGTCTCTACTCTACAGTACAGTCTACAGTATGCCAGTTCTTGAGGTTTATTTTGGAAGTTCTTAATGCATCACTTATCACTTGTTTATAATCAGCTCTTCACTTGTGTGGTAAGTACTTTTTACAATTATTTAGTAAATATAATTTAAAATAGTATATATTTGCGTAGTATTTGTCTTTGAAAATTTTCCTTTATAATTCAGAACCAATACAGTACCTAGCCCATTGCAATTTGGAATTTTTCTTCAACTATGTAGCCCAGTCGGTATAGGTTACAACTACCAGTAATTTGCAATACGGCTGAATTTTTTTTTATAAGTACATTAAAGTATGTAGATTAACATAAAAAAAAGTTTACCAGTTTATCTATTTCCCAAAATCGAAAAAAAAATCGCTTATCATTTTTCAGATAATTTTCAAGATAACAAGCTGAGACTCAGCATAAATGTTTAAAATATATATTTTAACTCCTATGTCAAGTTTCAATTCGATATATTAAAATTCGGCCAATTTAGAATGAGCCAACGCTTCATATATGAATAAGATGTCCCCTTTTAGTGATTTCTCCTGCTGCAAAATACATACCTGCATTATCGAATTTTTTCCAGACAAACCATTGCTCGGACGAAATAAATACATATGTCCTTTTTTGTTGAAAAATACCTCCCCTACACGGTGGTATTTTTTATTTTCCTCTATCTTCATCCCAGCTCGAAATATTAAGGATAATCGAAAAAAAAAATGATAATCGATTTTATTTTCGACTTTGGGAAATCGATATACTGGTAAACTTTTTTTATGTTAATCTACATACTTTAATGTACTTATAAAAAAAATTCAGCCGTATTGCAAATTACTGGTACTTTTGGTCTAAATTGACCTTTACCGACTGGCCTAATGCTATTTCTGACTTAAATGTTCACAAAAATTAATAAATGATATTAAAATTAATGTCCTTGAGAATTCATCATGATGTACTATGCCTAGACTTATATTTAATTCACTTTGTAAGTTTCATAACCTATAATTTACAAGTAGTAAAGCATACATTTCTAAAATACTAGGCCTAGGCCCTAGTAGAATGTCTAAGTTTCAATAATTAAACGTAACATTGCATTTGAGAACTTAACATTGCTATTGTAAAAACTAAAAATTAAGTTCTAATAGGCCTATCTGTTAAAATAATTATTTTACAACATCTTTTTATTTGGTTTTTGCAATAGGCCTGGGTATACACAAAAGTTAGTCTAACCCAACTTTTGACATTGGGAAATTAGTAGTTCTAGACTAGATAGGTCATTGCATGTATAAATTATATCAGTACAACTTGATCTAAATTATAATTTTGCTACTGTCAGTAGGCTAGTCTATGTGTAAAAACTGAACCTTGAAAGCGACTGGGCGTAAATTTACTATACGACCTCCGGCTATAATTTTTGCAGACCACGACATTGTTTTACATTCTGCTGTTAAATGTTGAATACAAGTGAACATAGTAACATAGGTACTGTGACTAAAAACTATTCTAAGTTAGAAATTCAGACTATTCTTGCATATCTGTTGGCATAGGGTCGTACAGTAAATTTGTACCAGTGACTGTTATTTTTTAAAGTAAGTTTCTAATCTAAATATGGCTGTAGGCCTACTTTATAATAATTGTTTGTTCAGTTGTCATAGTTTGGAATGCCATAAATATATAAGCAAATGCAGGAACCCAAGTGCAGTAGCCTAGTAAGTTATTTATTGTAATAGGTTGAAGTACATATAACGGTGAACTTTTAGAATGCCACTACTTGTTGAACTAGGCTTAGCATCATTTGAAGAATTGTTTTAGGAAAATTAGAAGTGTTACCAACTTAACATGAGATGTTTTAGTAATTTTATTAACTTTAAATACCCTATACAAATTTGATATTTGTGATATAGCCTATTTGATACTTAATTATAGCCTATTGATGTTGATATTTGTATTCTTTTTGAATATGTTTAAGCTATATATACTCCCATTGTATTCAATTTGTTTAGTAATATACCGTAGTTAAACATTATTATTTAATCTAGATCTTATATCATTTTGCTTGAAGGTTGGCAGTTCTGTCATATTATGGCAAGGAGGCGTGTTTTATATTTTACCTTAAATAACATAGCACTTCATCATTTATGATATTAACCAAAAGTATTGGCCCTTATTTATAATAATTAAAAGTTAGGTTGGTTATTAGTCTATGATTTATTAAAGCAATATCAATTTCTACTGATTTGTAAACAACCAGTGATTAATGCATACTGGTAGAATTGATCACACTGACAGTAGCTTTGTACACCTTTCAAAAGTATTAGGGTTTTCATTTTTACAGTATACTGAATTCCATTAATAATTAAAAAAAGATTATTCATTCAACTTTAAGTTTAAAGTGGCAGTTTATGAGTTTTAAAATAAGTAATTCTGTTGTTCAATGGCAGTGAAATATATCAATTTTCAATTTGTCTATTTAAATTTTAATAATAATAATCTTTTTATGTAGCCTAGTAGATTTAACAATGTCAGGCTTTTATGTGTGCAAAATCTTTATAATGCAGGTTAGCTTATTTGGTAAATTATAATTATTGTATTAAACAATTTTCTGCCTTATGGATATTATTTAACCGTTTGTTGTTTTCACAGCTTCTCAGTCCTGCTCCACAGTCAGTTTATTGTGTACCGATATTCCGCCATACTTAAACATAGTCAAAACTTGATCAGTTCTTTACTCATTTGGTAAGTACATTTTGTTTTATAAAACTAACATACTTAAAATATAACATATAGGCCTACGTTACTTTTAGGGGAACACCCATTTTTTCATATTTTTCAAATACATATTTAACTGTGTCTAAAAAAACAAAAGTGGCTTGTAAATGTTAGAAAATTACGATAGCTACAAAACTAGTGTTTGACTTTTAAATATACTCTAAGTTGGATCAGGATAACTTTTCATATACGGTGTAATATTATATTAATGGATGTTCCCTTATAAAAAATAATTTAAACGGGTGTCCTATAAAGGTCCCCCCTCTTTAATTTTTGAAGGACTGTAAATTTTCAAACAATATTTGGTAAATGTTACTAACATAAGTCAAAGTACTTTTTTATGTGGTTTAGGGTTTCAACCCTCACCCCTAATTAGGGATTGCTGGGGGTAGTTTTGTATTTTCAAATAGCAACCCCTACTAAGTTGCATATCATTTTAAAGAGGGTAAAAAAAGAAAATGAATGCCACAAACTAGACCTCTCTATGACTTCTTATACTAAAGTTATGATAAAAAATGTATCACCGTAATTTGATTGTTGAACCGTCCCCCACTAAAAATAACAACAAACTCTAAAATTAACAACTAAGCTCTAGAGTGACCGTTGTCAGGAAACATTTTGTACACTGTTATTCAACTACCCTAGTATTTATAATTTAATATTTACATTCATGATAAGTTAGTAAACCTAGAACATTTGACTAAGGTTTTACTTTTGATTCAGTCTTAATGAACAATAGACCTAGCAGTTAAATTTTAAAACATTTTTGTTAACCTGAAAACCTAAATCTATTTTATATTTTGACTTTTAAACGTAAGTCACAGATTAGTTAGGAGAGATTAGGTTTGGATTTTATCATATGTTTTGTCTAAATATAAAATTTAACAGTTAATACACAGTTATTAAACTGCAATGTTTGGGTTTGGTAGTCTAAACATTTAGTGCATTTATGAAGCTGCTATAAAATTATATTGTGTCAACATATTCTAATTGAACGGTTTCCTTTTACATGCATTTATTAATTAGGAGTAAATACATAATAACCCATCACAATGATATGTTTTAAAGCCATAGGCCTACAATATATAGGGCCCCTTAGGGGCTTATTAACTTAATATTTCAAAACATAATATATGTTATTAATTTTTATTAGGTAGCCATTTTTTACACAAATTTGTATCATCTCTTGACTGTAATTACTGATTCACTAAATGTTAATACACATACACATATGTGGTAAATTAAATACTATATGTATATAGTAGGAATTGTATCATACTGTGTCCAGTACTAGGGGTAAGGTCTTGCTCAGAATGAACGTTGTTATTTTTATTTTATGTTACATTCTGTTATATTCTAGGGCCATTTATAACTTCAACAATATAACAAAAACAACAGCTTGAACATACCTGCTGGTATCGGTTACCTTATTTTTCCAGTTTGCAAAGTTATATGTACGTACATATAAAATATTCATCATTTATTATTTTATTAAAAATGAAATGTGTAGGCAAGCTGTTACTAAAAATTATTTTAATTATTTTTCATATAGAATATATAATATAACATAATTACAGTAATATTAGATTTTTTAAACATATTTTGTAACATTTATTAGCCTATTCATCATTTTAAGTGAGCATTCAAATGTATCTTTTCAATTGTATTATAATCCATGATTATTTGTTTAGATATTGTCAGACATCACAACCCGAATGAAATAGGTGAAGATATTTTAGCCCTTACAAAACAATGGCTGCTTAAGGCTAAGGAGATGAAGGGATGCCAAAAAAAAGTAAGTTGATAATTAAATATAGGTTACGGTATCTATTAAGTTAATGTCATAAACTGATGTCCGTTAGGTAGATTCAACTTTTGATATGGATAGGTTAAAACACTTTGCACAAAATGAATTGATACAAAGAGCTGTCATCTTCCTGCATGCGTAGGCAGAATTAAAATTGTGCAGACAGAATTGCTGATTTCATTGTGTTTTTGGTTTTCTAGTTGTTCACAGTAAGTTTGTAGTTGCAAAACGCAGAATAAGAATAATTATATTATACGGAACAGTACAAAAGTAATTCCTTGCACACTATAGCCAGCCTAGTTTTAATAGTTCCTTTCACTATTGCAACCTATTTATCAAATAAGCAGTAGATGGTCTATAATAATTAAAGAAATTGAGAACTACAGAACGTGATTATCTCATACATTACTCGACTTTATTTTACAACTTGTCTTGATATTGCATCAAAAATTGCTACTTGCTGATTTTAAACCTAAGGTTTAATGTGCATTATTAATGTCATTAATTTATTCCAAATACTTTCTGCAACCCTTAATTTTGCTTCGTAACAATATATAAGCAAACATTATTATTATTTTTTTAAACAAAATGTATATGTATCCAAATCACCAATAGATATAACTAATTTTACCTTGTATCCGTCGTATGACTTCGTTCAGCATTATGCCTATGACACTTTTCGAAACATAATAATCAAAAACACAACAACAAAAAAACATATAACTCACAACACAAAACACACAACTGTGACATGTAATTCGGGTAGACGTCTACTTTATATCGCGATCGAACGACTACAGACTAAATTCAGTGGTCATTTGATTAGAGTCAGAAATTCTTATCGCCGAATCGTACAATATGTTGGAATGAACTGTAGCTGGTCGCTAAGCAATTGGTTGTTGTTATGTTTAAAGGCTTTGTATATCTCAAATTCCTATATAGCGTTCATATAGCTACCCTTTAAGCAAAAATAGATGGGTTCGTTCAAAGTCAGTATTAAAATTGGAGATTGATGATTGGTGTTAGTTAAAGGGCGAGCGTAGTTTGATTTGTTCCATCTGTTTTCTTTGGTAAATGTTCCTTAAATCATTTTAAGAACAGCCTTCCAGTTTGGCCTATATAGAATTTATCACAATAACCGCTTGCAATTGATCCTATATACCCCAGTTTTTCCTCAACCGGTCTAAGAATTTTGTGGCAGAGAATTTTCTGTACATTGTTGTTGGTACGAAAAGCCACAGTTATGTTTAGTTTACGAAGAGTGTCGCTTAAAATTCTGGGGAGAATGTTGCCGTACTCTGTGGATACATATTTAGTAGATATGTCTATAAAACTAAATATATATCCATAGATTACGGCAACATTCTCCGCAGAATTGTAAGCGACACTCTCTGTAAACTAAACATAACGCTCTCCTCTTGATGAACACTATAGAGGAATTGGTGATATACAAAGCCTTTAAACATAACAACAACCAATAATTGCTTAATGACCAGATACACTTTCATTCCAACATATTGTACGATTCGGCAATAAGAATATCTGACCCCAATCAACTGAACACTGAATTTAGTCACTAGTCGTACAGCAGCGAAATAAAGTAGATGTTTTTCATGTTATATGTAATGTGAACGTTTTAATATGACTGTGATGATGAAATATATGTTTTAAAACGCGTCATAGACATATGCTGAACAAAGTCACAAGACGGATACAAGGTAAAATTAGTTACATTATTATTAGTATTTTATTAATTTTAAATAATATGGTGATCATTTCTAGTATAATTCCTATTTTAAAATGAGATAATATTAAATTATAGAACATTTAATTTAGAACTATATCAATAGATTTAATTTAAGATACCGTTTGTGAAACAATTAATATTTTGTTGCAGGAAACCTGGATCATTTCAAGAACAAAGAAGTTTCCCTGTTATGATCCTACTGATTATTAAAAAAAAGATGATATTAAAATTATGTTTTAATTCTTTTTGTGCATACATTTTGTAATACATTAATAATAATAAATAAGTTTAGACAGTTTCGGAAAAGTGTAGTTTTTATATTTTACACCAGATTATTATGCTACACTATCATCAAAACCATCTGGGGAATACCATCATCATAATACTGGGGAATGTATTATTTTGTTCATTCTTTGAAGCAAGTTAATCAAATTATTGTTGATTTGCTAAGATGTATGTTTTTTTTCATATCTAAGGAGCTTAATTTTCTTTGATTAATAACTTTTGAATCATTGTGTTTTATGTAATACAACTCTCTCTAAGACAAGCAGGTCTGTAGAATGTTCATAATGCAATTGAGGTACCGGTATTGAATGTGCGCAGAATATGCTAGACATGTTATATATATATAAGTGTAGCACATGCCTAGCATGTGTGTAGAATAAGTATACAGGTATATCACATTCAGATCATATGGTAGTCATATGTGTAGCATGTGAATAGAATATGCACAGTGCATATTGAGATCATGAATGTACCCAGAATATACTAGGCATCTTCTGTATAAGTGTAGCATGTGCATAGAATGTGTGTAGCTCATATTGAGGTAGTAAAATGTGCCCAACATATGTGTAGAATATGCAAAAATCATATTGAGCTAGTGAATGTACCTAGAATATACTAGGCATGTCCTAAAGAAGTGCAGCACATGCCTAGCATGTGCATAGAATGTACGTAGCTCATATTGAAGTCATAAATCATGCCCAGGATATTCGGAGCATGTTCTGAGTACATTCTAGAAATATTCTCCGGGCATGTGCCAGGCACTTTGTGAGCGCGGACGTTCACTTTTCCTGAGCACGTGCCAGGCATAATCTGGAATATTCAAGAATATACCTGGCACATTCCGCATATTCTTAAAGAATGTACTGAGCACATGCTCAGCACACGATTGTGCTGTGTGACTTTCTCTATACTATACCATTTGTTCTTTTATTTAATTCTTCTTCTTCATTGGTTCTTTAAACATATTCACTGTGACTTCATAATTGTATTAAAGCAGGAGAGGGGATTTATTAAAGTAGGAATGTAACTAATAAATATTATTATTATTAGCTGAATGAGAATTTTTAGAAAGTTGCGGTTTTTTGCATATGGTTGGGTACATTAAGGGCTATAAATTTTATCAAAATCTTTAGAGCCGTTTTTTTATTAAAAAATAATAATAAATTTTTTGCTGTTTTTTTGGCCAAAAAGGGAGTCGTTTTTCACAAATTTTCAAAACATTTTTTCGTGCATATATACAGGCCTAATTGCCATGTTTGGTGCAACAAGCCGTTCTACAGATATAAATTATTTAGTACAAAACATAAAATGGCGGATAGCTGGTAAAATCGTTCGTAGGAAGTGTTTCCTTTATTATGACCCAAACGACTGCTCCTGAATTATTTACGCGCATTACTGGTTCACCTGTATATTTGGTACTTATTTAATTATAATTATGAATTTCTTCACAAATAAAGCCAAATATTGTAAAATAAAATAGTTTTATTAACTGTCTCTGGTTACATGGGTATATGTGTACGCCAAACATCCCTCTAGCGAAATGCTACCCTATACCCAGGTGCTCGCACCCCTAATTCCAGCCCTCTCTCTGGGGTATTCACGGTGAGGGGTTTTATTAGGCCTACCCTACGTTCTTTTTTCTTCCTGGGTAATGAAAATGTAGAAATACTGCTGTAGACGTCATTTATACGACCCACTAGAAAGTCAGAAATAGAATAGGTCTTTCTGTGGTCGCTGTGTAGTGTATACAATTATAGTATATAGTACAGTGTATATAATATAAAATTTAAAAAAATAACCTGTTCGTTTACCTAGCTACATTAATTTTGTGTTAGGCAGAATACTACATTTGTAGGTTTTTATTTATTTTAGTTCATGCAGGGTGTAGTAGCTGGCAAATGAATCAGTTTAGACACTTGGTTTTAACTAAATATTTGATTTCAAACTCTGGTGCCCAAAGGGCGTATTTTGAAGGTGGTGTCGTATTTGAAGAAATAGTTTGTGTTTTAAATAATTTTATTGGTATTTTAAGACGGGAATATTTTGAAAGAAAACGTTTTGACTTACTTGATCTCGTTTGAAGATGGCTGCCTAAACGTACGAAAGTTCAGTTTTCTATTATTACATTATTATTTTATCGATCGGTTTATTCTCAGAACTTAAAATTTTACCAAACATTGCCAATAGTGTACCATTTTAAACAATAACCTACCCATATAAACAAATCAGTGTAAATTGTTTGCGCGATATCAAATTAAAGCAGAACATTTATTACTTGTACTTTGGTAATATCGCCTTTTATAATGGCGAAAAACTGATTTTTACGTTTTGTAACAAAACAAATTGGTAGCGCCCGGGAAACACACACAATTATTTTAGTTATATTATTGAAAAATAAGAATAAATATCATCATTGTCATGCAAATTTAAATCACGTTATATTCTTATAAACACGAAGGCTTATTTTGTCACGTTTTTAAAAATCGGTTGCCATTGTAACCGTAGATGTTAGTTTTATAATGTAAATGGTTTTAATGTGAAAATAACTTTGGGTGTGATAACCAGGAGTACATTGAAACCGGTAATAGGTTTAAAATTATGCAATTTCGAAATACAACTTTTCCAGAAATAAAAGAAAACCATTGTTAAAACAAACTCTAAAATTATTATTATGCACTTGGTCTTCGGAGAACGACCGTGTCATTCCGCGTTGAGTACAGCCGACGTTTCGGGCACTTTACAGATGGCCATTTTCAATTCTTAACAAAATGTCAAGTGCAGCGATAGGGCCTTGCCCTGAGATTATATAGTCCTGGGAGTGGACCGTTTATGCCTTTAAACCGCTAAAATGTTTGTTTTTGTTGTAGAGTTTAGTCATAATCGTCTGGTACAGTACACTTAAAATAGCTGCCATTTTTAAACGGGTTATTGGAACAAGTTGATTAGTTTTCAAACTATTTTTTTGTGGTGATGAATAGACGTACTGTGCCAAATTTCAACTCAGTTGGTTAAGCCGTTTTGGAGATATACATTACTTAATACAACAAACAAAATGATGGATGGCTTGTAAAAGAAGCGCTTCGGACATATTATGATTGTAGGGACATTTTTTTAAATTGTGTGTTCCATGTAAATTATCTCCGCGTATTTAAAAAAAAACTCTGTGTAATAGATACAGCTAGTCCGTTTTTTTTGCGGGATTTGTTAAACAATAATTCATGTATTATTTGTTATATTTCAAGAAAACATAAACATACGTGTATGGCGTAACAAAAATAACATTTTATTGATTTTCTGAACACCCTGTACATGTAAGCTGGCTTTTGACTGATCCTGTACCAAAAGCAATACAGCAATGCTATAAAATTACGTTCGTTCCATGTTTCTACCTTTATTGGAACCAGAGATATTAAGCCGTTCGTACAGTTTTTGAAGCGCCAATAGTGTTGGTGCGTTGTTGATATCGATATCATTTTGGTAAAACTTTCAAAAACGTTTTACGGAACCCTTGCCGCGCTAGTCAAACTCTCATTTGACCTGTCTACTTACGTGGACGCTGTGTACATTTCCCAGTTTAATCGTATTCATGTAAGATTAGCTATTTGGGTTAGCGAATGTTGCTAATGTAGGCTACCTGCATCGACTGTTTATATAGTGGCTAAATATACCTACGCGTGGATGTAAGCCCATTCGTTTATATATTTGTAATTCGACCCGGTTCATAGAGAATGTGGTCTGGTATTACTTTTAGAAGGCGTAGAATAATATTGAATTTTGTTTTATTATCCTCACAAACAAAATACAAAAAGAGCACGTGTTAGTTTCTCGAAAAACTTATTGCAGGGATTAAAGGTGTGCATACACTTGCACGCGTGCGCTGCTCGTGCGAAGTTCGTTGTAATTGTTAGTTTTAACGAACCTCCGGCGATCCATAGCAAATCCACGAACATTTAGTGGTCATTCTGCACTGTTGTACACGTGTCTCTGTCGCGTGTGGAAAATCATTTGGTGTGGAATTGTTGATGGCAAGTTTGTGCAAAAATAAAAGGAAACAACGACGTTGGTTGGTGGTAGACTGACCGTCGTGCGTCGGTAGATAAACAGCAAAGATATTACCTTCTTATTGACTTGGTCCTCAGATATATCCATCTCAGCTGCTATTTTCCTCCAAGCATCTGCTTTTAATTGTTCTTGATGGTCTTTGTGATTAGGATCCCAAAGACGAGATTTGTTTAAGAGAAGTTTAACTAACATTTCTTCTGAACACTCCATAATTTCTACTCAAAAAGCGATAACAAAGAACAATAATATGTTATTTAAGCTTGAAAAAAGTTTAATAATACCAAGATTTTAATTGAAATGTAGTCTTTCAACTTGAATTGAAAGACTTGATTCCAATAATCACATGGGTACGAAAAACAAAATACACCTAGACATTAACTTTGCGTAAAGGAAGAACTCGGGCAAGACTTTGTGTAAACGCGTCTTAAAGCAGTTTCAGACATTTTCCAGGTACGGCCCAAATACAACAGAAGTGGGAACATCTAAAAATACCTGTTTAAAATTCTGCCCTTAAAAAAGAAATTGTGGACATCCTCAAGAAATGTCATTTATCTCACTTGTTCGACAGATAAGTTGAAATGAAAATGAAACCTAGAACAACTGTTTACAGCCAATTAGAAATGAAAACAATACGAAATAGACAACAAATTATGAAAATTACGGGCTTTACACCTTGAGAACCTATGTCAGTGCCGTTTGGGAAACCAATAAGTAGTTCTGTCGTTTAGTTTGACGACGGCTCACTATTTCAAATATAAAGAAGATATGAAGAGAAGTGCAAACATCGTAACTTTTCTGTATAGCAACAAAATTTGATTTGACGAGTTAACAAATTTCTTATATAAGTTTTAATATACTTACTCTGTCTGTGCCTTATTTGTTATATTCTTTTTACGGTTTTCAAAACTTTTATGTTCCATCTTTGCTCAAAAGAGACCGATTAATATATACACAGTATACGTGTACAGAGATACATTTCTATAGGTGTGGCCTTGGCGTTTTAAGGTAGACTGGATAACTCTACAGGTGCGTACCTCTGCATTTGAAGAAACTGGACAACTTTAAGGTGCCAACCTCGGTGTTTGAAATTATACTGGATAACTCTACAGGTGCGCACCTCGGCGTTTGA
>JAGFPH010000127.1:768656-785052 GCA_018207615.1 Philaenus spumarius | reverse complement strand
ACAGAAGTAGGTTGAAACCTTAAACCATATAAGCTTAATTTTGGAATTTCCCTCAACTCACGTCAGCGGTTTAGTTGCGTGATCGAATTATGATTGAATGTTATTAATTAACAATGTAATTACGTTATTATGAGGTTCAAACAAAGTTAAAAAATCATGAATTATCATAAAACACTATATTCAATTTGTTGATTAACGTAAATAAATGTGAATTTGTCCATGTAACGACGAAACATGTAGCGATGACAAAGCTGGATTGTTATAGACGTTTTATTAACGCATGGTGTGCCTAAGGGCATTGGGCCGGATATTGGATCCGGTATTATTCATTAGCTATATGAAAGATTTGCCTTACAACATTAATGGTAAATATGCAATATCCTATTTGATGGCGACTTGGGTGTGAAAATATTAAAGAGCAATAGGTATTTAATAAAATAATGGTATTCAGTTAATTCTTTGGGTATTAATTAAGGTGTATGATTAAAAAATTAGTCTTAATAAACAAGTTGTAGCATCGGTAGGAAAGTATGTATAATTTTTGTGTCTATATGAACCATATTTGAAATGGATGAAGCACATATACTATCTTTCTAAAACAATGTCAAATTGAATATTTATGTTAAGGAAGTTGTATTTATTTATCAATAGACTTGGATGTACTTAGAATGGTTTATATTTCACATATCCACTTACCTTATGGGACCATCTCTGAAAAAATACTTTTGATCTTACAGAAGAGGACAATAACCAATGAGTGGAGTGGAACCAATGGTCCGTTTTATTTTAGAGATTTATTCATTTTAATCTATACCAAAATACGTAATAATTTCTTTTAAAATTTTTATTCCGTGCTTATTTTTTCTTTTAATAAAATTTATTTTACCACAAAAATAAATCTATAAAAATAAAAATGTAAAATATTTGTTCAAAATCGCAAATCTCCGAAAGTTCTTCGCCGATTGCTTTGCAATTTTGACAAAAAGTTTCATTTGAATACACACACGTTTTTTATATACGTTTTTTTTTTAAACAACGTCATGTTAGAAGTAAAAAGACACAAATTATAATAAATATTTTACGGCAATGGAAGCGCTATACAAAATAACAAATAAATAAGTTTGTTGTTGTTACAGTAATTTAGCTGTTTGCTCTAACATTTCCATTAACAGCTGATTTTAAACTTTGAAGCAATTATTTATATTTCTAACTTTAAGGTTGGTTTTTTTATTAAAATGTATGCCTATATCTGAGCCTTACTGGTTCTTATAACCTTTATTATATCCGCTGTTATAAAATATACGAAATAATTTCATTCGGACATTTACCATTTTAGCTTTGAGGTTATTATTTATCCTACACCTTTATTATAAAGAAAACTTAATATAATTATGTGTATAGAAGGGGTCTTCCCTAGTTCTTAATAAAATAAATAGCGATTTTTGAATTTTTCTCTCGAAATTTCGTTTATTTGAAATACTACTGGGATTGATTTTTCAGCATTTTGTTTGATAGTGTTTATTTTCAGTACGTCGGATGGATTCTTTTGAAAACCCGTTAATTATTCGTATTTGTTTTTAGTTTATTGGTTTTACCACCAGGTGATGAAATGGCAACATTCATTCCGGCGGGATTATCGCACAACGCTTTAGATATGACACAATTCGCTGTTTGTACAGATGATAGAACCCTTGTTGGATTTTGATGGGATTTTGCTGTTTCATTGCATTCAAGTTATTCAAATAAAACAATTAGAGCCTCTCCATACTGTTTGTATTGCAACATTATTTTGTCAGTCGAAGCGGAAACTCATTAAAATATTTTGTACCGTCAAAAGGACGAGTGGCCCTTGTCTGTACGGCTTTTCGAACGATACAAATATAGGCCGCACTGATATTGAATTCCCGACGATGAAAAGAGGTCGGACGTTTTCATAACAAAATACAACGGGAAACGTTGGTTCAACAAATTTGTGTTACTTTCTGCAGGCTTGGCAAAAGTGTCAGGACAGATTAATAAATATTAGTTTTATCATAGACTATGATCTAGACGTGGACCTCCACGCGGGTAATTATGTGTAAACCGACAATTGTACGTAAACCATTATAATGGAAACGAGATAATACGGAATTTATTATACAGGATGTCTCGCAATTATTCTACCAAACCTTACCATGTTATTCAGCAGGTCAAAACTAGCGAATAATACAATATGATGTGTGTCGTACCTTCTTTAGTTTACAAGTTGTCTATGTGATTTTGCAAAAGAATATAATCTCATAAACGGTTTAAAACAATTGCATGAAAGTATATCTCATTAGTTTACACAAAAGTTGAAAATTTAATTGTGCTGCAGTTATCCGTCTCAAGATTGTAGCGGATCAAACTTTTTGAGTTGAATGTCTGAAAAAATGTTAGGATACAAAAAATGTAGACAATTTAAAGACAAATCCAAGGATGCATCACTTTTTATCACTGAGTCAAGGGTAACGTGTGCAGATTTCGTGATAAGATGCGTGAATGTAGGAATCGCCGAAAACTACTTCTATAGTTTGTCCAAACAGACGTGCGCTCTAAACCATAAAATCGACCCTCGCTCCCCACGCGCAGACACACTCACACTGCCTACCTGGCGCTAATTACTGGACTCTATATATTATTCCTCGCAAAATGAGTCCAAACACGGTACATTTGGGACAACTCTAAGCGGTTTTACGGTCAGTAGGTTACAAAATCATTAATTTGACTACTTAAAAATGGCTATTGACATTTTATTTGAATTAAAACGATCACAATAACATACATAATTACAGTAATTCTAGAAGTAATTTCAAACGTATGCAAAAAAAAAACAAACAAACTAAATCAGAATCAATAGTGAACGTATACTAAGAGTAAAATAAAAATAATTACAAATTCATTTTGAAATGTTCCTGTACAGTAACTAATAAATCAATAAAATAATATTATAAAACATAAAACTAACAGTGTCTTCTAAAATTTCCAATGTACGAAAAAAAGAAACTAAATCAGAATCAATATAACAGTGAACGTATTCTAAAATAAAACAAAATAAAAATAAATACAATTTCTTTTTAAATGTTACTGTACAATTACTGATAAATCAAGAAAATAATATTATTAAACTAACACGAGCATAACATATTTGTCAAATAAAATGTTAATAACCATTTTTAAGTAGTCACATTTATGATTTTGTAACCTATTGCCCGTAAAACCGCTTAGAGTTGTCACAATTGTAATGCTTGGACTCATTTTGCGATGAATATTGTAGAGTTCAGTAATTAGAGTAAAAATTAAGTAAAGTTAACAGTTAGAAAATGTGATTTTGTAACACAAGGGCTAGTTTGTGATTCATAAGAGAACCATTAGCAGGTAGGCCGTGTGAGTGTGTCTGCGCGTGTGGGAGCGAGGATAAATTTGATGGTTTAGAGCACATGGCTGTTTGGACAGATTACAGTAAAACATTTTTTGATGTATACAAATTTGTAGTTCTTTTTTAGATATTTAACGTTAAAAAGTTTGAATCGCCGCCATTTTAAAACTGATAAATGCAGCAAAATTAAATTTTGCGCTTTTGTAAGAACCGATGTGATAAACGTTCATGAGATAATATTTTTTCTTCAAAAACACTCAGAATAACAGAGTAAAGTTTGGTAAAATTTTTGCGAGTCACCCTGTATGCAAGAAAAACGTACTACCTAAAACATTCAAGTTAAAGCATTTCACTCCTTTGTGAGAGTAGTTATCACAAAGGTTTGACTACATAGCACGCAGTGGTCTCTCCTAATAATTTAATTATAAACTCTATTTTTTTGTGTTTCAGGTAAGCTGTGTGTTGTCTTTATATTGTGAAACAAGGAGGCCATTTTGTAAGTAATATTTTAGTTTACAGTATTCTTGTTTGATTTGCTTTGATGGAGAGTTTCTGATAAATGGTGGATTTATGTTATTACCTTAATCTTGCTCAACATGAATTTTTAATACTTTAGGCTCATATTAACAGATATTGTAAGCAGTTAATACGATTTCGGCCAAAATAAACAGTACTAAAGTTAAAGCATCAATCTGTGGTTGGTTTTGACAACAGCTGATTACTGAATGAGATGTAGCCAAGGCAACACTGTCAGCAAGCTTTCGTGATTAATCTAATAGACTTCGCAATACATTCAACCAGCTTTTTTCATTATTTTTTGATAAATTTGGCAATACTGTCAGTAAGGTTTGCCATTATTGTTGATAAATCTGGTAATATTGTCAGTTATAAGTAAACCTTACGCTTTACTAATGTAACGTATTCTTAAGCCACTCCCCTTTTAAATTTTGCATTAATACGAGGTATGAAACACTGTTAGGTTAGTTATGGTTTGATTATTTTAGCTCGTGCGTCACTGAAGAGGGCGGCTTTGTCGTTGAAACTCGTTTGAATTAATAAACGTATTAGTTGTGAGATTTTGTGTTCAAGTTTTATTCTATCCGTCAGTTATATAGTGTTGTTGGCAAGAAGCAAGTTATATTCTATTCAGAGAAGTTGGAAATGTAACTAAAACGGAGGTCTGGGTTATCCAAGCCTTGTTTGATATTGTTGCTTTAGACATAAAGGACATGGGGACTGTATCGACCGCCTATAACTATGTTCGAACCAACGCAATTGTGAAAATTGCGCTTTAATAGGGCAATACTACTCTAGTGAGTGAGTCAACCTTGAGAAAGGTGGTCGTGTGCTATTGCATTAGTAAGACGCTCGAGCGCGACAAGAATATCGCTTGTAAACAATTACGTTTTTTTCTTATGAAGGTCTTGTTTTTTTATTTCCATTATGAGCACATGGCATTTAAATTTGCAGAAAGCTCCAAAGTAGGTAACAAAATTCGCCACGATGTTTTACTGTCAAGTGGCTCGACTGAAAATCATGTTTTTCGTCTTGTTTATACACAAAAATCTTGAATAAAATGTATTATTTACCATTTTCATCATCTACCAATTATAGTGGCGACCTGGTTTGTGGGGGAAGAGGAAGAGTCCGGCTGCTCTCCGACGATGACCTTTTGACATGGGTTTGTCAGGGGACGGCGATAAAATTAGTTAGTGAAAGGACCAATACTCTGAACATAATTTAATGCTGTAGGCCTGCTTGTATAATGATAATTCCAAAGATGCCATTTAACATATTTCTTAGACTAAATTTGGTCAACGCCAGGTACAACAGTAGTCTAAATGTCCCTACAAAGATTCCAGCTGTCGATCAGGAAAGCCCCAGACTCTTTGTCCGCATTTAAGAAATATTTCTCTGGTCTTCCTCGGAGTTTACCCGGACTCTCTGTCCTACAATAACCGTATTTTAATTATTTCTTTTGTATGTTGTACAACGTAAACATATATTTTAATGTCTATGGAATACGTAATCATCTTTTTTTCCAGTAACCGATCGTTAGTGCATTTAACAGATCTTTTCTAGACACCATAAACAAAAAATTATATCATAAAAACATAAACGAGAAAAAAAGAAGAAAATAGTTTGGTCTACCTTTTACACATTAAATATATACAAATTGACACTGTGCGGCTTGTTGAGGCAAGAGGACAAACAAGACACTCAAACAGGCGGAGGAAAGTCTAGCAATAAGAGCACAGATACAAATATATATATATATACATATATAATTCAAATACCACTCACTGACTAACTCATCACGGAATCTCAAAAGCCACCGATCGGATTTTAATGACATTTAGTATGTAGCTTCCTATAGGGCCGTAGGTGCTCGCTAAAGAAAGGTTTTTTTAAAAAATCCGAAATTTTAGTGGGGGGTTTGGGGGTGTCAAAGTTACTAAAAATCCCCATATTTAATTTTGATTTGTCTCTCCGTGCAAAGCCGGATTTTGCCATCTAGTAATCTATATAAATAAAAATGTAAATGTGCATTTGTTCAAAATCAATAATCTTCGAAAGTTCTTCACCGATTACTTTGAAATTTGTACACAACATTACATTCGAATACAAGAAGGTTTTTATATAATTTACAAAAAAACTTCAACATCTATTGAACGTAAAAACAACAAAAAGTATACTAAATATTTAACAAAAATGTGAGCGCAATTGAAAGCGTTTATTAGTTTGTATTTCTAACTTTTATGTTAAGTTTGTGTAAAGAGCGCCATCTATTGGACGTAAAAACAACACTAACTGTACTAAATATTGTATATGGTAAAGGGAGCGCCATAATAAACAATTATTAAGTAATCACTGCATTTGTTATTATTTCCGCTAAGATGCTTGAAACATTTGTCTTCTTGTTTATCAGCCTTTCTTAGCTTTGTCTTTCCTTCTCCTACATATCTTCTGAAGATGGGGTCTACCCGAAACGCGTCAGGCGAAAAAAAGACAAAGCTAAGAAAGGCGGATAAACAAGAAGACAAATTATTAAATATGTTTAGTGTTGGCACAGCAATCAGCTGTTTCCTTAAATATTTCCCTTAACAGCTGATTTAAAAATTTGAAACAATTATTTCTATTTCTAACTTTTAGGTAGAGTTTTGTTTAGGTGCAGACCTGAGCATTGCTGACTTTTTAACCCTTTATTATACCTGATGGTATAAAATATACGAAATAATTTGATTTGGACATTTAAAAACATTATTTACCACTTAGCTTTGATATTATTTTGAATAATAACCTTTATTCTTCAGAAAACATAACATATGTGTATAGAAGGGTCCAACGGGGTTGGCGTTATCCCCTAGTTATAGGTAAATAAAACATAACTATACAAATTATAATAAACATCTTTTGGTTACGAAGAAATACAACAAATAAAACACCAGTGTACAAAATGTAATAAATTAAAGATCACTTAGTTACTCAAAATTCTTTGTTACGTTTTCACTTCTATATTAAAAAAGTTTTGCATCGTTAGTTTTTCTGTATAGCATATAAGTTATCATTGGCGTTTTTTCAAAAAAATAGCCGCAGAATAAATATTTAGCAGACACTCTCAATAACATTACCGTATAAATACGTTCTCTAGTGAACCCTGTTAAGCGCGCTGTAAAGATACGGAGAAACCCTCCCCTATCTTAGTTTATGGGGTTGTTATTACAAGAAATATGTTCGGCTTAGCGAGAGGAGGGTTTTGGAACGCTCGTAACTCCGCCGGCAGTACCCCGGGGGGATTGTTACTCCTAAACTAAGTCGTGATAATGTTTCAATTTTATTTTCCTAGGCAATCGTGTTTATAAAGTTTAAAACAATAGTACTTAAGTGTATAAGTGTATTAGGGAAAGTAGAGTAATGAAATTCCTTGTAACTTGTAACTGAATTACTGATGCTATTAAAACGTCCCACGTGGTCTTTATTGAAAGGTAGTAACAGTACGGGTAATATGATAAAAAATAAGGCTTTTGTTATCATAAGGCATGCATTTTGTGAAACGCTCCTAAAGTGAAACGCTCTATTACATTTATTTGAATTGAAAAAACTTTTGGTCTTGACGAGATTCGAGCCAGCAGAGTCACCATAGACTATCGCCTTATCTGGTTATTCCACAATCGCATTGCTAATTTAGTATGTTTGGGTTGGGTATATAAGTGTAACAGATTGTCCTACGTCATAGGCTTAATCTCTCAATGTTAATACAATGTATAGTTTAATTAGTAATACTTCTGAAATGGACATTGTGCTTCCTCATTTCGTAATTTGTGTTAAAAAATAAACATTGTGCTTCCTCATTTCTAAGTTGTGTTAAAAAACAAACATTGTGCTTTCTAATTTCGTAAGTTGTGTTAAAAAGTTAACATTGTGCTTTCTCATTTTTTCGTAAGTTGTGTTAATTAAAACGTTTACACTTAAGTTCTCCCTTGTGGTCTTAAGCACACAATTACATTATTTTATTATCATAAACATTGTAGAAAATGTCTACGAATCTCCTTCTTTCTGAAGGGTGAGGGGGGGGGGGGGAGGGGGATAACATTTTTATCAAACAACATTAAACAAAAAACAAACATTAAATAGGAAAGTTGTAGCTTAAGTAAATATATTTTTTTTGTATGGCCTGGGATTTTTAAGCAGCACGTTTAGTGGCTAGACATTTGGTTTCAAAATATTATATTTTTTAGTATTCCTCCGTGAGCAACAAGTTGGTGGAGTATCCACCAGAGTGCAGGCTAAACACTCGAATAGGAACACAAACTGCGCGTACATGCTTCCACAATAAAGCAGATTTTTCGTCATAAATTATCCAAATGTATTGAATTTATTTTTATTTGAAAGGTAATTAAATTAAACTTAATTCGTCTGCTGAGATTTAATTTGTCGGGGTTATTGATATAACTTTGATGAAACCTTCGCAGAGTACCCACGGACAGAGGATGTCAGGGAAATATTATGCGTTGGAACAGTATTGGCAAAAATGCAAAACACCGCCAAGTGACTGCCATTATCTTTCCAGTCGCGTAAACTGGAAGACGTGTTTGTTTCAGCGGTGTTGCCATATTTTAATTCTACGTGAAATAAAATCTGGCCGAGTCGTAGTTGAAATCACCATATCTTACCCTATAGTGTTGCGGTTATCTTACAATAAGCGTTTTAATTGAATATTTGATATAATACAATTTAGTTGGTGAATTTACCACAAAACTGATTTTATACAGATTCTGAAGAGAGGTTTAAAAATGTATTAGGCATTTTATTTAGGGAAGCGCGTTCTCGGAATTGATTAGTATTGATACAGGTTTGTATTTGAGTAAATTTCGGTTAACCGGTTCCTGTGGTGATAAATGTTTCGCTATTTAATGAATTAACAGAGTATTTATAAATAAATTAAATGTTCTTGTCACTAATTAGCCTAATGTTGATCTCATGAAAATTAATTGATTTGCTGCGTAATTTAACAAAAATAAGTTGAATAATGTATAATCTTTATCTTTATGCAGGTTGATTCAGGAAGAATCGGAGAAACTTTCAGTGCGTGTAAAGTTAGCGGTTTTTGAGATATTTTACATTTACAATTTTAAACGGCCATTTAACTTTTCGGTTTTCGACCTTGTTTCTTTTACTCATAATATATCCCTGACACCCTCTGTTCTGCAATAGTTTGAACGAAATGATATTAATAACTCCAACAAATTAAGACACGGCAGACTAAGCCACCATTTTGAATTTAAACTCCCGTAAGAGCAATGTTAAACACGTAACAAGATTACTGGAATAGTAATTATCAGAACATTTTTCTAAATAGGCCTATGTACTTTTAAATGTTAGAACATTCTCTGAACCTATATATTTATCATTTTGGTTTTTAAATTTGTTTTAACTAAATGTGTTGACTTAACTCAAAATCAAAGTTTGCGATTTTTTCCTTATTCAATAATGCGAATATAAAAAAATGTTAAAAGCCCATTCGAAGTTTATTACCTTTCAAATAAAAGTAATTTCAATACATCTGGATAATTTATGACGAAAAAATCTGCTTTATTGTGGAAGCATCTAGTCATACCAAAATAAATATGTATCCAAAATTTGCGTTCAATATATTTTCTACGTCCAAAGATATTAAGTATTTTGTAAAAAAAAAATGGTGGATAACTGGAAACGAAGCAATTTGGAACCTAGTTTCTTTCTGGAACATAGAAGCCATTTTCTTCAGTTTACTAGTAGAACACGTCCTGAAAGTTTCTTCCTGAATCAACCTGCATAATTATGTCTAAATCATTCAATTATCCTAAGACCTTCAGAAAAATACAAGAATAATTGTGTTTGTTATTAGAAAAGTCAACTATTTTATCCCTTGTAACTTTTGTGTGAAGTTATTAGTTTTCGAGTTAAGAGGAAACTTCTGATGGCCCGTTCGGCACCTTTTTCGTGGGTGTTCGAATGAAATCTCGCGCACCGTGCCGTACCCATTGTATTTTAGATGCGTCTAGTTTAAGGCTGTATCACACATAGAAAATAAGAAAAACATTATGTATTGGTTAATTTAATAAATAGCTGTATGGGTTAATTTAGTCACGACACGCACGGATAAATGGTCATTGTGCTTCTTCATTTTGTAAGTAGTGTTAAAATAGTTTACTTGGTAATACCTCTGAAATGGACATTACACGTCCTAAGTTGTGTCAATAATGTGGTTGGTGATACCTCTAAAATGGACATAGTTCTTTCTCATTTTTGAAGTGAAAACTTCTTATGCGTGGCATTTCGTTCGGCACTTTTTGCGTGGGTATTCTAATGAAATCTGGCGCACCGTACATACCCATTGTATTTTAGAAAATTTAGATGGGTAAACTACAGCCGTGTAGTTTAAGGCTGTATCACACATCTATACAATTATATAAAAATCTAATGGTGTCTGTCTGTGTGTGTGTGTTACTCAATCACGTAAAAACTACTGGATGGATTTGAATGAAATTTGGCACACGTATAAATCATGACCTTGAATGAGACAAAGGCTAGAATTCATTTAGATTTAAGGGTTGAAACAACCCCTGAAACCATAAATATTTATTATTATACTTCCATTAAGACTAGAGAGCTGGAAATTTGTACATTTATTTCTTACAAGATATATGTAAAAAGTAAACCATATTTGTATGTTTTAGTGTACTGCTGAGGGGTAAAAATGTAACAACCCCTAAAACAATAGGCCTACAAATTAATTATTATACTTCCCATTAAGCTAGAGAGCTGGAAATTGGTACATTTATTTCTTACAATACAGATATACTATGTAAATCATAGTTTCATTTTATAGCGTGCTGTAAAGGAGTGAAAATGTAATAACAACCCCTAAAACAATAAACATTTATTACTATGCGGCGAAACTTTGGACCGTGTGCGAAGCCACGGGTACCTGCTAGTACAAAATAAGAAAACAATTAATTATGTATGAGTTAATTTAGTAATGGTACGCGCCGATGAAATGCACATTGTGCTTCTTCATTTTGTAAATTGTGTTAAAATAGTTTACTTGGTAATACCTCTGAAATGGACATTACACTTCCTAATTTTGTAAGTTGTGTTAATAATGTGCTTGGTGATACAGTACCTCTAAAATGGACATAATTCTTTCTATTTTTTTTTTGTAAATGTCTAAATTTGCTTAACTTGCTTGATATCTATGGTACGCTAATGAATGTGAATGCATTAAAGAAATTTGTGTTGGTTCAGTATAGGCCTAACCTAAAATTGTGTTATTATTATTTGACTACAGACAGTCATGTTTATGTTATTTTTAGATTTCAATTTTAAATGAGACAAGATAAAAATAATGATCAAATTTCGGATTACATCAGTATAACCAACGATTTATATTATGTCAGTTTTCACTTCTGTCGGCAGTCCCACGACAGCTTTCTTTCTGATTTTTATTCTCTTTTGTTTAAATTTTATACATTAAAACCAGTCTTACAGACTAACCATTAATTTGTTTCTGAATTTATATCTTATATCCTATAAATCACCCACTAGTGAAGTAAAGTTATTCCATTATTCCGTGTCACTATACACAGATACAGTGTGCTTTAACCTACAACTAAACACTTAAACTAATTCAAAAGGTTTGGTTCTCTTCAATCTTCTGATTAAAATACAGTTGTCAAGAGGTTGTACTGCCTCTGCATTTACATGATGTTTCAAAAGAGTTTCGTGCTTTTTTATTTCACTAAAAACATTAATTGGAATTTCGAGATTCTTATGTAAATCGATATCTCGAATGTACCAAGGGGCGTTGAAGATGTTCCGTAATAATCTATTTTGAAAAGTTTGAATCTTTTTAACACGATATGTTTTGGCACAACCCCAGAGTTGTATACCGTACACCCAGACAGGTTTCAAAATCTGGTTATGTATTAATATTTTATTTTGCATTGACGATTTAGGCTTACGCATGCCAATTCAGCTGTCCGTATTTGAGTTTCAGTTCAGTTATTTTCTTTTCAACGTGCTCTTTCCATTTCAACTTGGTATCTAATGTCATACCCAGGTAAAATGATTCTTCAACTTTCAATTTGTGAAGTTGATGTGAACAGATTTCCCCTCTTTTAATTTAAATATGCAACCAGATGAAAAGATGGAACACTTTTTGAGTTTTCGGCTGGTGTGTTCTTTTAAAAAATATTTAAAAATTTGACGTTTTTGTCACGCACGTCACGTTGCTGTCACGTTAGAAAGCTCAAAAGCATTTCAACTCTCCGCAATGAAATTACAAAGAGTTTGGCACCACCAGAAGTTTTCCACGACGTCTGTGAGTGCACATATCGTCTCCATAGACAGACACACGGACACACAATTTTACCTGCACTTTTTATGACTTTCCTCGACGTTTTCGAGATCTCTGAACATGATAAAGCGTAAAAAATGCGAACCGAAGTAATAAATATTATTATCATAGATAACATTTTATTTTTATAAATAAAAATCAAAACTTTTAGAATAACTCTATTTGGTAACGTAAAAAAATAACCTCCTTTCCCAGTATTCTTTAGACTTTTAACATACTACTGGAGATGTTATCACAAGACTGCTTGAGCTTGTGTTGCGGCAATCTGGCGCAAAGAAAGTTCTCTCAGTTTTTACATCATAGGAAGGTCCAATGATATGAAACAAATTTCCCTGACGTTTTCGTTTCCCTGACCCCAAAAACCTTAAACTACAAAACATAGTAAATTATGTGCACCCATCCAATTAGAATGGCGGCCGTTTAAAATGTCTGAAGGTATTAATTACCAAGTAAACTGTTTAACACAACTTACAAAATGAGTCCTCGAAGTAGCACCCTTGTGCTCCGACACAACGCATATAACGCGATTCCCACTGCGCGTACGCATCCTGGAATTCGCTTTCCGAGATCCCCTTCAGAGACGCCGTCACGGGCCCTTGGACGTCTTCCACGGAGCAGTATTGGTTTCCTTTTAGGTCCAGCTTGAGCCGAGGAAAGAGGAAGAAAACCGGTGGTGCCAGATCTAGACTGAAGGGGGGATGGGGCAACGTAGCAACCATGTGCTTGGCCAGATACTCCTTCCCCAGCAGCGCGGTGTGGCACGGCGCGTTGTCGTGGTGAAGCTTCCAAGAATCGGCAATATCTGGCCGCACGCGGAGGACGCGTTTGCGTAACCGGTCAAGCAAGTTCACGTAAAATCTAGCATTCACAGTTTGTACGGGGAGTACAAACTCCCTGTGAACCCACATCACGAAGGTCAAAAAAGCAGATGAGCATGGATTTGACCCTTGACTTACTCATTCTGGCTTTCTTCGGACGCGGAGAGTTGTGGTTGTGCCACTGTTGAGCGGCTCATGACAGCATCCCCGTAGGCGTCTTTAATCATACCGAGGGTCTCCGTCGTGGTATTCCCGAGTTTGACGCAGAATTTAATGGCGTAGAGCTGTTCGAGATTTCTCTTCATCTTGGATCGCGATTCGCGACCACACTTCTTAACAGAGGTTCACGGAAATCGACGTGCTTACTTTCCGCCTGCCCGCAGGCGACTGGAAAAAATATCGGTCTCTTCGGAAGGCTCCCCACTACCAGGCCCAGGTGGTCCGGCCGCCCTCCGTTTGCGCTACGGAAATTCAGACCTACTTCTTTTTTACCCATTCCTGTAAATACTTTTGGACATTTTCATTGTGATAATGTGAATTATCTTTGGTCCAGAAACAATACATAAAATTGTGTGTAGAGAGTTTTGAAACGCGCTGTATAAGTTTTATCTATTCACATTTAGTCATGGCAGACGTAATGTTGCTTAATGTGTTTTTGTCTTAACGCTTTACCCATATTAATAATTTGCTGTAGGCTTGGGATGGAATTCTCATTTTCACTGAATATCAGTATACATCGAGTCATACTAAAGCCTACATTTTTTAATATCTTCCTTTTAAAAATACCAAGTTTACACTCGGATGGATCGCTATGTTACAGTGACTGAACGGAGAGATCTGTTGTAAAAGCGATCGTGCTATCGCAGAGGAAATGAAATTATTAAAATCAGATTTGTAACCCAGTAGCAGCAACGTACCTCCTCGCTACGAATACATTCTGCAAATCGAATTGTCTGAGCGGCAAGAGAGGAATTTTGCAACCAGTACTGTAAGCGACGTAAAGGTTCCCCCTTTACGTAACCTGAATCCTTTTATTTGGCCTTTATCTATACTAATATTATAAAGAGGTGAAATTTGTTTGCTTGTTTGTACGTAGGGGGTAATCTCTGGAACTACTGAGTTGATTGAAAAAAGTTTTACTAATAAAAAGCTACACTATCCCTGAGTAGTATAATTCATTTTGATTAAAACATTTTTTATTTAAAAAAAAGGATAATATGTCCGGCTATGTGACTTATTTTTTTAAATTTTGTAATATAAGTAGTTTACTTACTTTACATATATTGAGGAAGATAGATGTAACCATGTCGTTTCGCACATCCAACAATATTAAGAACATTACAACCCCCCCCCCCCCAAAAAAAAGAAGCAACACCGTTGGAACAGAAGTCAGGGATTTATAGGATCAATTGTAACGAATGTGTTTTTATATAGGTCAGATAGGGAGGCATTTCAAAAAACTGTATAAAGAACATCTTCCAAATAACAGAGCAACTTATGCCAAGTCTAATTATGCACGCCACATTATGGAAGAAAACCATTCATATTCTAACTTTGAAACGAACTTCCAATCATTACATAGGCTACATATATGCAAAAAGAGCAAACAAATGGACGCGGCTTGAGGAATTCGAAATATATAAAGCGCAGTTAAAAAGTCCAGAACATATGTTAAATGATCAATTGAACTTAAGTCCGATCTCTTGTATCACTTTGCTAGGAATATTGATATGAAATGCAAACAGTAAGCGGTACTACAAGTCAGAGATCCCGCGTATTCTCAGTAGTTAAAAGTATTCGATGGTGTGCACATGCGGTTGTATTATTTGTGATATTGGGTTATTGTGCGTGTGTATATGTGTTGTGTTGTACTGTAATTTATTTATTTCAATTTATTAACGACTTCAATAGAGCGATGTTCTGAAGATGGAACTAGATCCGAAACGCGTCAGCCAACAATATATGTAAAGTATGTAAACTACTTATATTACAAAAAAAGTCACATAGACGGACATATTATCCTTTTATTAAATCAGAGACTTGGATACAAACAAAAATGAATTCTGAATTTGTTATTTCAATATTTTTAAATTTAGTCGGAAAAAAATCTTACTTTAGGCCTAGACTGATGAACCAACACATGTATTTACATTTATTACCATAGCAACCAATTGATTAAAATAACAGTTAAAACAGCTGTTTGCTCCAATATATCCATTAACAGTGGGTTTCATACTTTGAAGGAATTATTTGTATTTCTAACTTTTAGGTTATGTTTTTATTTAAGTGTAGACCTGGGCCTTGCTAGTTCTTTTAACCTTTATTATAGCTGCTGTATTAAAATATACGAAATATATGAATTTGATTAGAACATTTAACATTATTTACCATCTTAGAGTTAGAGTTATTATTAATCCTACACCTTTATTATAAAGAAATCATAACATGCTTATGTGGATAAAAGGTTCCAACGGGGTTGGCGTACGGAGCACGCAGAGATTCCCATAGTTCAATAATAAAACTAAAAGTTACTTTAAAAAAATTGAAAATCATTTACATTCTATGTTACTACTCGTGCTGTGCTACTCTTTGAGGTTGTAAGGATTAGTAGTTTATTTATACAGGATTAGGGCTGGTGATATGGGTTAAAAACTATTGAAGGGACAACGTGTTTAGGCGCACCGAAAACTTAAAAGTAAGACGCTTTTGATTTCGTTGATGATTTCTTCTTCTTCATTGTTTTAAATACGTACTAATATAAACCAGAAGTTTGATCTAACAGCTGATCGTAAAGACGAAGTAATCGACGAAATAAAATAGGCAGTGGTAAATTTCATAGGCTTAAACTCATTATCTGTACGGGTTTAGTCACTTCACACTACCGACGAAATGGACGGTTGCTTCCTCATTTTGTAATTTGTGTTAATATAGTTTATTTGGTAATACCATTGAAATGGACAATGAACTTCCTAATTTAATAAATTGTGTTAAATTAGTGTACTTGGTGATACCTGTAAAATGTACATAGTGCTTTCTCATTTGTTTCAAATATTTAAATTTGCTAACTTGGTTGCTATGGTAATGAATGTAAGTGCAATAAATAAACGTGTGTTGGTTCAGTATAGGCCTGAACTAAAATAATGTCGTTAAACCTTTAATACAAATCAGCTATTTAACTTAATATTTAACAACAGATATTAAAATTATAATAAAGTAAGCTTTTCTCTTGAAGATTTCTATACTCTGTCTAGTTCAGGTTGGCCGATGGACCCGGGACTACCT
>JAGFPH010000127.1:732993-763656 GCA_018207615.1 Philaenus spumarius | reverse complement strand
CACAATGTTTTTTCGAATTCAAGCTACTATTTTTACTACAATTTAAAAATAGGGAAGGTTATATTATTTCATTTGAAAGCTTACTTGCCTGGGAAGTTTTTAATGCCATTTGACACTTTCTAAACCATACAATAAGAGTGATTTGAACCTTTTTATGTTCTTAATGTTTGAACAATGATTACACATTTCAAATTTCAACGATAACTTTTAATATTCAACACTACATCTCGCTTATGTATCAGTCATTCTTGTTGGAAATGGTCTGTAGATTCTGAAAATGGTGTCAAACTCAACAAAACATGCGTGAATAGACAGGAAATTTCTCGTCTACTTTTGCACAAGTACCGATTTAAAAAAAATCTATTAGTCCCGGAACATGGTAGCAAAAGAACTAAATATAAATTATCACTAGTACTAATTAATTAGTTTATCACCAAATAGTATATTTCATCACTAGTTCCTAAAGTGGATATTTATTTAACCTAAAAGAACTTTAAACTCGCGGCCATGAAATTAGGCGGGTGAGAGAATTATCGGTGTTGCCAATTCGTCCTGCGGTTATTTCTACAACTTACACCCGTCATGTAAAGGTTTTGAAGCGCAAAGTAGTGTGCTTTCTCTCGTGCTTGTGAATCTGTCTACAAAGCATTGTGAAATAAAATTGTACCACTGCCTTCAGAAAATGCTACTAATTCCAATGACACGACTTTTTTATTTTTCAAACGGCAGCAAATAATTAACAAAAGAATAAAAACCTAAATGGTAATTATTCAAAACCGCCGTGTATTGAATTTTTCACTAAGCGAGGATTTTTTTTGTTTTTTGGGGCAGCAAGATTTTGTCTGCGGCAAAGTTGTAGAAAATCGTATGAATAAAATTTTTGTTCGAAACTTTTTTTTATGAGATTTTTAGTTTAGTTGTAAAATACATTAGGCCTACTGTATGGATCAAGAACAAAGACAAGCGGGCGCTCGGCGAGAACCGTAGCTTATAGCCTTGCGCAAAGTTCCAAGTTGCTATTATATAATCAAGAGTAAAAAACAAATAATTTTAATGTTTATATAGAGAACATTTGCATTTCCTTTACATATTATATGGTGATAAAATACCGTGATTGTTTTCTTTTAAGCCATAATTCCGCTAATTTTTTTCTTATGGTAGTACAATTCCAACAACAGTTTTTAATTAGTACCTAAAGTGAACTACCGCATACCACTGGGAATAAGAACCGTAGGATACATTTAAATAATAAATAAGTTATTAATAATTACATTTTTGAAAGTTTTTTTTAGCCATTATTAATATTTTGTTGTTCATTTAGCACCACCCGGATAACACGTGTGGATTGAGGACACCACGGTCGCGAACAACTTTACTTCCCATAATATTATCCTATATTTACAATGTATTTACAGTATTCTATATTTACGAATAATTTGCAATATTTACAAGCGACTCTGTTTGCATACGGTACAGTAATAAAAAGTTACAGGAAAACGTATTTAAAGAAAAATAATGATTAATTAATATTTAGTGTATTATTCTCATCTCGATGGATTTTTTAGGCGTTTGGACTTGGCAACAGTCCATGGGTATTATTGTTGCCAGTTCTTGCGTGGAGGTAGGCGAATCTCGACCTTCCGTCGCTTGACTAGTTCTGTGACGGCAACACCGAGATTTCTCTCACCCACCTAATTTCATAGCCGCGAGCATAGCTGTTGTGAACGATACCTTTTATCATACTGCACTAGAATTATACGAACACTTAATTAAATTACATTATTAACTTTTCAGTTGGGAATCAGCTGAACCTTTTGAATTGTTGTGACTTTAAAGTACAACAATGTATTGTTTACTTACAATACTGTTTGGTCCTAGTACAATAAAATACTTCATTAATCAGCTGACTTTTTAAGCAAGTAATGAATTACTACAATAAAGATTCACTTCACGGACGTAACGCGTGCATTAAAAACATCAGCTTATAATTCAGTATGGTAAAAATGTTTTTAACACTTATTACCATCCACCCTGAATATAACTTTACATTTTTATTTTTATCTTATGCCATAGGGATTTTGCGTACAGTACTAAATTATTCCGTTTATATAAAAGGAAAAAGTTCTACCTAGGGCCCGGTGCACACTTGCTGCAAATTGACACGAGAGACTGCTTCACTTTCAATCGGCTTCAGACGTTGATAGTCTCTCATTTGCCACCAGCTGAGATGGATAGTACATTATTGTTTGACTATTTGTTAAAATTTAGTATTTGTTTATATATCGAATTAAAAAGAAAAATATTATCTTTTAAGTGCTTTTCATTTCATATTGATAAATCAAACGGATTAAAAAACTATTACTATTATAAATAGCCATGAATGTTCCAAAATTTTAATATAATTTTTATAAAATTGTTGTCCTATTTGTTAATTTATATAATTCTTTAGTCTATCCTCTATAACTGTCATGGTTCTCGAATTACTGGATGTATTTTCAGGCAATTCAATGAAAAGTATTATGTCCATATTTTCATCAGATATAGATTTGAAAAACTAAATTGACGTAGATTTACCTGGTATTTCTACCAGGTATCACGATTGGGGAAATTGACACGAGTCTCACAGGAACCTACGTCCACGGTAACTAGAACTAATACGGTAGCTCTCACGCGCATCTGGCTGTGAGGCCGTGACGCCATCTGCACCAAGCCAGCCGAAGTCCACTATGTAGCTGCTCTGCTCTAATCCTAATAGGAAGCGATTTTATCAAGCTTGTGGTTGGCAATTCGTGTTACAGTACTTAGACGATTATTATTCTCAATAACACTTACTTGCATGTCAAGCAATTTGTTTTGAATTTATTTATTTTACTAAGTTTTGTAGGCTAAGATAGTTTACTACTGAATATAATTGATTTTAATATCTTTAAACGCTTTTACAAGTATGTACAATTGAACTCAAATTGTCTTCATAGTGAAACTTCCTAACAAAAGTGTATTTTAAAAAGGTTCAGGAGTTAAATAATAATGTCTTTAAATGAGATTGTTTTTTCATATGTAGTATTTTATTAATGAAAAAGTATCTCTAACATACACAAAAACTTTTTTTGAAATACACCTAATTGTGACCGCTTTTGCCACATCTTCACTAGAAGAATTTTTACATTTTGCTTTTAAAAGTTGTTTTTGTTGACTTTTAGAAAATAGCAGTTCATATTTCATCAAATCATGTTTTAATTTAGTTATAACTTGTTGGCTACATTTTAGTTAATCTGTTAATAAAATTATTTTTTCTTTTAGTTCTTTATTTTCGTTTATTAATTGGATGTTCTGCACGTCATGATTAGATAAATTTTGATCTTCATAAGAATCGAGTTGGTCTGAGGTTCCTATAATTTCGCTGCTTCTTTCTTCTGCTGAACTTTGCATTAACGAATTTACAGTTTTAAAATTACGTTTATCTGCACGATTTTTTCTTTCAATAGATCCCAAGGTGTTGGTTGAAGTTGAAATTTTTGGTATTTTTTGTGTTGGTACAGTGAATTCTTTTAATTTACGTCTGGGTGGTAGGCTTAATAATTCCGATTTCAAATCTCTTTCATAATTGCTTTCCAAGAAATGTTCGGAACAAATTCGGGCTGTTTTAGTGTTGAACTCATCTTTACGTTTGCGAAAATGCTGTCATTGTTTATGAAGATCTTTGTCTTTAAAATAACGTGAAATGACAATTTCAGCATTATTGGTTAATGATTTGTACAACCGGCATTGGCACAACATGGCATTTTAAAGCGAGACGAATACTCAATCTATCGATAAAATTCAGTAAAAACACTACTAACACATTTTGATCACTACAAACACAACCGTCATGGTGAAAGAACTCACTACAAATATCCATTATTGTATTTGTAGTCATATCCGATTGCTATTATATATAATACTAGGGGCTCTGCCCCTGGACGCTCCGCGTCCCAACCCCGGCTCGGCCTTCGGCCTCAGATGGCTGCTTCGCTTCGCTCGCAGGTGGAAAATTCGATAAAGAATCTCGTTAATCTTTGGCTCGTTTGTACATAGGTGACCGAGCATAAATCAGCTGTTTTATTTGGCAGCTGACTCAAACTCATTAAACATTATTTCCATAAGATTAACATGGGAAATTTGAAGCATTGTAAACCGGAGCTCCTTCTAGGGTGAATAGCGGCTGAACGGATGATAATATATAAGACTTGACATATCTGTGAATGATTATGTTCAGTTTTTTATCCAAATTAGCTGTTTTATACATAATAGGTTTGTAACAACCAATGTTTGAATTGAATTAAAATATAGTTAGCATTTTTCCTTGATTTTTGTTTGTGTTTGTTTTTAGTTTGTCAATGTAACCTCAAAAAGGTAATACTCTTCAAATTTTCTAAGTAATGTTGCTATGGTAATGAAAGTAAACAAACATGATGTGTTGCTAAGTTTTTTATACGAACAGCTGTTTTTGTGCCCCTGATAAAATCAATAGAAATCTTTCTTCCATAAGATTAACATTGAAACTTTGAGGGCCACTGGGGCGTAGCCCTAATGTCCTAGGACTTCGGTAAATGGCCTAAAACCTTCCCAGGGTTAACCTGTGTTACTATGCAAAATTTCAAAGCAATCGGATGGACGGTATACGAACGCAAAGTGGACAAAGAACAAAAAAAAAAACCCCCATAAGGAATACACAGCAGAAATTTTCATTTGATTATAACGTTTGTAAGGCGAAAGATACATGATTTGTAATGCTTGATGGCAAATCTGGGCGTGCATACCTTTAATTTAAGACCTCAATTATGAAAATCGGTCGGGTAGAAGAGCCAAACGGACTCGGAAAAGAAAAACAGAATTTTTTTAATATATAAGATTATTATTTATACTTGCATTAGCAGTTTGTAATATGATAGACCCATACTGTGACTCAAATAAATTCAACTAATGTTTTACCAAGTGTCGTTTTGTGTTTTTATTTGTTTATGTGTTAAACGTCATATTAACCTCTGTTAATAAGTGTAACTGTGAGAAGTGTGTTTTTGTGTATTCGTTCTGATAATGCCTGAAAATGAAAAGATGAAACAGCTGTAAACGATATAAAGACTTCTAAAAGGATTGCTAAGGCAAGTATAAATAATAATATTATGCACTACAAATAGCTAACTACACTAGAGCGCTGTATCGTGTAGAGCAGGCCGGTCCGCGTGACGTCATCTGAACGGCAATCCACTACGCATCCACCTCGTGAGTGCTACCGTCTTGTTCTAATTACCGTGCCTACGTCCCTCTCGATGGCTATCGGGAGTGACACGCCGTCAAATAGGTATCTGCGTCATGTGTGCTTCGCACCATTAGTTCCTATGCACTTCTTCCTATCAGCGTATCGCGTCCGTTTGCAGTAAGTAATCCGTGCCTTAAATGTATCCTACATTAACAACTATGTGAGCACGGTGGTCGCAGGGGGTTTCCTAGTTAAAGAATATTCTATTTTATAGATTCTAACGAAAAAAACCATAATACAGTAGTGTGAATAGTAGTTGTAATTAAATAAGTATAAGTTGTCGGTCAATATCAAAGCACAAAAAACAAAAAAAATTGGGTGTGCTTCTTAAGACCACACGTTGGAAGTGATAACTTCTACGACCGATTTATATTTTTATCAGTATTATTATTAGAGGAGAATATAGGTCAACAAATTACACAAGTCAATATACAGTATTGTCAAAAAATATTATATCATATTTTGAAATTCCATAATTATAATATAGTAATATTATTATAATTTTAATATTGTAATATTATAATTATAATAAGTATGCGAAAAATAATGATCATTATATTGTAAACAGTATTTATTTAGTGACTAATGATTTTGAGTGAGGTATTAGTGTGTGCACTCTACATAGAATTCTAAGAATAATTCAATATGTAAGGGATAATTATTCTAATAATAACTATAAAGTAATATAATAATTATTATAATATTATAATAACATATTGTAATATATTATGTATCGTATATTCCCTCTCCACGCGCTTACTTGTCTATATATACTATTAGCTGACAGGACAATGTTCGCTATTGCAATAATATGGTTACCTACAAAGCAAATGTTATATCTTAAAGTATTTTAGCTGATTATATGTGTATTTTGAGACAGTGGTTTTTTTACCGCTTGTCTATGTGCTTTTACGCGATTTGTTATAAAAAAACGCTTCCGTCTTTTTTTCCCTCGTTTTTTGGTATTTGTTCTGTATGCGACCGAACTGCATCAGCTGAAGATGTACACTGTTCTGAAAGGGTTGGAAATTGAGAAATTTGGAGACCATCGTCTGAAACATGGGATTGGGAAGCTGACTGTAATTCCTCCACACTAATATCCATTGAGTTGTCAGGTAAAGAAGGTGTGAGAACATCAAAGTGGCCTCTCGTCAGTTCCCCAGTAAACCTTAGCCTCCGTGCTCCCTCAATCGGTTCGCCAAAACTCTCCCACAACAAATGACCATCTCTGTACACCTAAAATTTATAAAAAATATTTCGGATGCTGCTTCCAAAAGTTACCGGTTTGCTCATATCCGAGATATATTATTTTTTGTGAAATAAATATCTCCCGTTACTTTTAAAGTATATAGTTTGATCCTGCGCCAATTTTTTGAAACATGACTAACAACTCTGGTCCTCACGTCAAACCCCAGTGAATCGTGTCATGTACAATTAAAGCCAAAGAGTAGAATAAGCGTTGGCCATCTGGCCTAGAAGAAACTACTGTGTGAGGAATAGATACTCCATTAACGTGTATGACCTCCATTGTTGTAATATGAAACAAAATTTTATATTTAAGTGAGTAATAATAAGTTACAGTAAAATAAAACAACGTAAAATATTACTTTGTCAAAATGTAAAATTTTGTCCAAACTTACTTCAGTTAGACAAAAATCAATCTTCTTTTACAAAACATAAAACGCACAAATATAATAATTATTATAATTATCTCTTACATATTGAATTATTCTTAGAATTCTATGTAGAGTGCATACACTATACCTCACTCAAAATCATTAGTCACTAAATAAATAATGCTTACATTATAATGGTCAATATTTTTCGCATACTTATTACAATATAATATTATTATAATATATTAATATTATAATAATTATTCCCTTTTCACGCGTTTACTTGTCTATATATATATACTACACCGCCTATTCCCCCTTCACGCTCTGACTTGTGTCTACGCAAAAAGTTTGCGTGACGTGAGACTTCAGAAACATAGTCAAGCGAAAGTGCCCAAAGAGCCAATAGAAGTTATCACTTGAAAAATCTAAAACATCATTTTTTATTTTCTAATTCTCTCCATAGATTCTCCTAAACCATTAACATGACCGGGCGTTTAATTTCTTTGTAAATTTAGCGTGTGTAATGATTACATTTAAACGCTAAACGTATTACTGGGAAATCCTGATTATAGATGGTATTTCGTGGAATCTTCCAGCATCGTTACAGTCAGGGCACGTTAAACGCTTGTAATTAAATTAACAACTTCCTCGTGCTCAAAGTTCAGCTGAACAGATTCTAGTGCTAAGTTTAGTGCATATCAATGTTTTTACAACATCATTTAAACCTACAACTTCGTCTTTAATCTCGTAATCTCAGACTATAATCCTTGTAGTTTGAGAAATTTGACGCGCAGTAGATTATTTATCGCAGTGAAGAATCAAAGTGACTAGACGTTCAGAGTGCAGATCTATAAGGTGATTCAGGAAGAAAAGAAGAAACTTCCAGGGTAAAAGACGTCGTACCAAATATGTGTCCAAAATTTGCGTTCAATATATTTCCTATATTCAAAGATATTAAGTGTCATGGGCGCCCATTCCTATGGGCAGACACATTCCTATGGACACGCCCCCCCCCCCCTAGCTCCCAGGGAAAGGAAAATATGTACATTATTAATTATAGTCAGGTATTTTTCTTTAAAGAGATTAGCACTAAAATATGTTTTAAATGTTATGTGCCGTTTGATTTTACATATGTACATATTTTATTTTTACGAGAGTTCAATCATGAGTTGCAACGCATTGTGTATTGAAAATACCCCCAATATGAGGGTTGGCGTACGAAGCACGCAATGCACTGTGTATTGAAAATACTCCCAATATGGGAATTGGCTTGCAATGCACTGTACGCGGCCGCTTCTCATAGCGGTCAGTGTCAAGTTTACATGTGCGTCCTTAGCAGTGAACGTGTTAAGGGCTATACCCCGGGCTTAGCCCCCCCCCCCCCTAGAAAATATCATATGGACACCTATGTGAAGTGTTTTGTAAAAAAAAATCGAAATGGTGTATAACTGGAAAACGAAGCATTTCCGCCGCGAACCTATGTTTACATGAACTTATTTCTTTATTTTCATTAGCAGAACACGTCCTGAAAGTTTCTTCCTGACTCAGCCTGTATATCTTTATATTTGTAACAACCGTGTGGCGGTACTTCTCCTTGTGGGGCCTACTTTTTTCGCCTTTTCCGTATCTTATATTACACACAGACATGGAGTTTGTTACGAGAATCCGTTTAAACATTCACCTCGTTTGTTAATGTAAATACATTTTTTGAACGCATTCACGATTTCCACATCTTCACTGTTTATTCGAAATTTTGTGACCTGATGAGTTTTCGCATAGTGAATGAAGAGTACGACAGTAAACGTTCAAGGAAAATATGTTTAATTAAGTTTACACAAATCTGTAGGCTGCATACAATATAAAAAGTAAATTAGCTTTAAAAAACAAACAAAATATCCGGACAAATAATTCTTTCTTTCGGAGTTTTGCATCAAACGCTGCAAACAGTATGGATAGGCTCAAATTGTTTTCAATAACTTCAATGAAATGAAATCCCATCAATTTGTCTCCAACAAAGGTACTAGAATCTGTTTACATAGAGTATTTGTCATATGTCTAAATCGTTTTATTTGCATACAATGAAAAATGTCAATCTTTTGTCTTTCACTGTCCTACCAGACTCATATAAGTACAATCCAGTCTAACGCTCATACAGGCGATGTTACCTAATGACTTACCCTAAAAAACCGAGCTAAGACAATTAAATAAATGCTTGATTACACTAATGGTATTAATACATTTTATAAATTACGAAATTATTAGTTTCCTGTCATTTTCTACTGGAAGGCACTTTGATTTCTAGCAATATTACGTTATAGACCCATGTAAAAGCGAGTGTACATGCGTACGTTTGTAACAGAATAGCTCAGCGCATGGTAGTGTAAAAAACTATTTTAAAGACATAATATGTTACGCTATTGAACAGCTGTTTACAATAAAACCCCACTTCAGACATATAACGGGTGATTTCGCTAATTATCTATACTAATATTATAAAGAGGTCAAATGTGTTTGTTTGTTTGTATGTAGGGGGTAATCTCTGGAACTACTGATTCGATTGAAAATATAGTTTTACTAATGAAAAGCTACACTATCCCTGAGTAACATAGGCTCTAATTAATTTTGACAAGAACATTTTTTATTTCAATATTTGTAAATTTAGTCTGACCAAATCTTAGGTTAGGCCTAGACTGATGAACCAACACATGTATTTACATTTATTACCATAGCAACTATAATAAAATAACAGATAAAGCAGCTGTTTGCTCCAATATTTCCATTAACAGTTGATTTCAAACTTTTTAACAATTATTTGTATTTCTAACTTTTAGGTTAGGTTTTTATTAAAGTGTAGACCTGAGCCTTGCTGGTTCTTTTAACCTATGTTATATCTGCTGTTATAAAATGTACAAAATAATTTGATTTGAACATTTAACATTATTTACCATATTAGCTTTGGAGTTATTATTAATCCTACACCTTTATTATAAAGAAAAGATAACATGATTATGTGTATAGAATGTTCCAACGGGGTTGGCGGGCGGTGCACCCAGGGGTTTCCCCTAGTCTGTAATAATTTAACAAAACCTAGACTAGATTATGGGATACACTTAAGCGTATACTTTCTGAATGTATTTACAACTTTAGTTAAAAGATACTTCATATAATGTATGTTTTTTTTTATGTATGAGTTATTGAACTAATGTAGACTATAGTATGTTGTATGATCGGCTTTGAGGTTAGAAATCGTTGAAAAGGTAGGCCTATGTATTTTTGCAATCCTTGTTTACTTCATTCTTGACAGCCTAAAAAACAAAGTAGGCCTACACACATCAAAATATATTTCAAACTATCACTATATTGGTTTATTATTGATATTTTAATATAAAAAACGTATTTTTTTTAATATTTATTATTCATTTTTATTGTCAGTGAGTTGTATAGTTTTTTTCTTTAGCGCATACATAAAGGAAATGGCTGAACTTAACTTGTATTTTTTTAGTTTTCTTTTTCTCTAAATTTCTATAATATTTTTTTCCCGTGAAAATTCTTTTTGTAATTAGAGTCAGTTTAACATGTAGTTTCAGAATTTAAGAGCAAATTTCCCAATACCCCTGGTCACCCTCGTCTGCAACAATTACCTTTAACAAATTTTTGAGTTGTATGTCCTTTTATTGCAAATTGTTTTCGTCTTAAAACGATAACAATCGGCAGACAACTATAGTGTCGTCACAGCGAAACGAAACAGCACTTTTGTAACGTCTGATTGTATCGAATATGTCACCCATGAAAAATCATCAATCTCAATAAAACATAAACCATTAGAAAGGAAATATTTCAAACTTTAATTTTTGTATTTACAAATATGCCGCGCGTGAAAGCAATAGGAAATTACACAAATACGCCACTTCGCTAAGGCTCAATATCGCTAGACAGAAATATTTTGACAATAATATAAAGATACCTTTGGATTCTTCAAGATTTTAACTTTCTAAAACTGCCTTCCAATCAGACGTCACTCTTACAGTTTCTAAAATATATAGGTTTCTGTAAACCCTTGCAATTGGACAGTTTTCAACCAATGAAACAGCACATTTTGGATTGTATATATCTCTTTCAATTCGATATATTTGTATAGATATGTTTATATCGATTTGTAAACAAAACTTCAATCTTTTGTTTCGTGTAAAGTAAACCACATTTACTTTTACATTTAGGGTTTTATTCATATAGTCTTGGGAAATACAGACATTTGTTGAAATCAACAGGCGCTGTTCCCATAGTCTAGCCAGAGAAAGGAAATGTATAGACCGCGCTCGTGAGAACTTTCTTAGATTGATATAATTTAGTGAATTAAGTAAAACAGCGTGAAGCACGTTTGTAAACTAAGAATTTACAAGTAAACAGTTCAATTCTATGATTTATTCTCTACACTTCGTTATAATAATATTTCATTTTTGGGCAAAGCATATATTACTAAATTACTATTCAAATAATTCGACCACGCAGCTGTACCGCTGACGTGAGTTGAGCAAATTTCCAAAATTAAGTTTATATGCCTATGTTTTGGGGTTTCAACCAACAATTTGGGAAATAGGTCTACTCACGAAGGCGTTGAACAGCTGTCTGTGTGTACGCAATATATTAGTAGAATTAGTTTACGCCTAGTGGCCTCGCGAGTTTGCACCACTTGGCTTCGAACCGGGTACTTTTATGGTATTTTACGTTTTGGTCGATTTTGGGGGAACCAAGGGAGCTATAAGGTCGCGTAAAAAAACAAAATGTGCTGAATAACATCCTACATTTACATTTTCAGAAAAAACTCTAAAAACATTTCATTCTCCTAGTAAAGATCCCAACAATAGTTACTTCCGGTCAAAAAACGTACTTCCGGTTGTTGGATTTTTTTGGCTAACGAACTCGTCCGAGCCACACAGACTACCAACACGTGTACCGAATTTGGACCAAATGGGACTTAAAATGCCGCTAGAGTGCGAACACATATATACATATATATATATATATATGAATTTTTTTGACACCCCAAAACGTGTTCTGGGGACCATGATCGGTGTTCATTTGCTACTCCCGACCTTATAATAATTACTATACGCGGCGAATTTTTGAAAAAAATTGTTGTAAACGCCAAAAAATCCATTTTAATTAACACTGCCGATTGTAGGGTTAATAGCTTAGAAAAATAGTTTAATTTTTGTGTTCATTTTTAGTCCCGACTTATGTACAGTTATTTACTACTTCTCTATATTATATTAAATTATTCCTATTACAAACTCTGGCCCTGATGCGCGTGCGTCAGGATGTAGGAAAATAACTGTTATTTATGGTCGTGATTTACTGTTACTGTGACTTGCTGAACTGCTATTTGTTGTTATCATTATTTTAAACGTACCGATTGCAGAAACGCTTTAACAGGCTATGTATGTCCCATTATTAAAATATTTTGGAAAGTTTAAAATTAAAACTTTTGAAAACAGTAAAAATCAGTGTTTAGTTTTTATAGGTCATTATTACTTTGACCATAAAAATTAATTAAGTTAGAATTTTGATAACATTAAATAATACTTGGAAATGGTAATAATATTTATTATAAAATGAAAAATAAAGTTATTAAGCTACTCTGTAAATAGAAATAAAAATGTAAAACTTAAAATTCTTAAACTATGATGTAAGCGAATAGGCAGCAGTGACACAATATACAACATATTATAACAAAACTCTAACCGTATTGCTACTGAAAAGCCAATCACAAGCGAGAATCGACAACTTTAGATTTTCAGCTGGTAGCACTAGCAGGGCTAATCGCACCATAACGGGCCTAATGCCCGCGACAATTCTTAGTTTTTGGACAATAACGAATAACGAAACAAGTAACAAGAATGCAATCACGAATTACATTTAAAATAGTTTTGTTTAATAATAGAGTAGCAGGTACAATCTGTTACTCTAACTCTAGAGTCTGTAGGGTAACAGTTACTAATATAAGTAGCAATTATGTTATTGACGTAACATCTCTAATCGCCGCTACCCTCACCGACCTACCTCGAACCATGAGCCTCTGTCTGAAAATATCAGAGTATGCAATAATCTGTTCACATTTGCTTCGCCGCGAAGGTCGTTGAGCGAAGTGTTCAGGAGAGAGCCTTCTAATCCTAGTATAGTTAAATTTATTTTCTATTAAAATACTTTTATAGTACAGTATTAAAAATGTATCTAATATGCCTTGTTTGTTCGTAGGTGAGTACCAGATCTGATGGCAGGAGATGATGATTTGGGTAAGCTTGTTTTGTTTACAACATTAGTGCATAAATAGTAAATTAATAAATTACCGTTATATCATTTTAATAGTTGTACCATTGGATAGGAAACTAAATAGGATGCAAAAATTTACTCTTTAAAAGTTAACAGTTTTCAGTTGTTTTCATTTAAAAGTTTAAATGGCCACCATTTTGAAAAGGATTATTGGAACTAGTTGATTTTTTTTAAACTATGTTTTTACATTGATGAGTAACGCGCTAATTTTCAATTCAATTGGTTAAGGCTCAGCAGGACTTAAAAATAATTCTGAGTTGACCGCAGCTCTCCAAATGCCAGAGCTATACACTACTAGCATTGAGTTTGTGTGCGTTTCATTCTTCCGCTAGCAAATATAGGGCAGCTCCATAAAGGCGGAAACTAAAGGGTAACAGACGTAACCCTGACTGTAAACGTACTGAAATGCGCATGCTTAACAATGTATGTGAGTCAGCTTTTTCTCATACATTCAAAATTAACGGATATATTATTTTCTAGTATTTCTCAGCGAGTAACACGTCGATACGATAACCACCAGAGTTTAGGCTAAATACTCGAGTAGTACACAAAATTGGCGCGTACTTGCTTCCACAATAAAGGAGATTTTTTCATCGTAAATTATAAAAATGTACTGAAAATACTTTTATTTGAAAGGTAATTAAACTTCAAATGTGGTGAGCTTTTTACATTTTTAATATTTGCACTATTAAATAAGAAAACAATTTCAACCTTTAATTTTGAGTTAAGCAAAAGAACAAATTTATTTTAAAATACATTTTTAAACTAATGATTTCCACATTCAGATTTCCTAACCTTTGAAATGACATTTTCAAAATACTTTACTGACCATTATTACTCCAGTAATCTTGTTACGCGTTTAACATTGCTCTAATGAGAGTTGAAATTCAAGATGGTGGCTGGGTCTGCCGAACCTTAAGCCGTTATAGAGATATAAATAATTTAGTACAGAAAACAAAATGGCGGACAGTTGGTAAAAGAAACGTTTCCAGACATACTTTTAAAGGACGTTTTTGTTTTCTTTTTTTTACCCATCATCTGAATTATCTCAGCGCATTCAGTTTGGTTAACTTTATTGCCGACAATTTATTTATGAAAAAACAGTTTTTTTAACAAGTTAGCTATGATTTTCTTCGTTCGTTCCGTATTAGTATTAGTTTAAGTATTCCCTTTTATACAGCTCGTTATAATTAACGGGTAGCAGGTAAACTGTTTTCTTGCAGCCAAACGTTAATTGGGAGTTTTAAAGGAGCTTGGGCTTATTTGCCCTTTTGTTCCCTCTATACCTCTAATTAGCCAGCTTTTGACGAGCGTCTTTACAAATTTTCCTTTTTTCTTTCCCGTTATATAATAGTGAACACTCCTAATTATACTCGCCTAATGAATTACTTTAAAGCTTCTCCTGCGTTAAATTTATTGTGCTAATTCATTATGGAAATTGGTTTGAAAACTTAAGTAGAAAATATATCAAGAGTCGTTTCTCGAGGTACGTTTATTTTGTAGGCTATCTTAAAAAGTGATTGTTGGAATCCCTATAGTTTTTTTAATTCCAACATTCACTATAGTTGAACTATGTAGCAATATTTGTCTGTCATTACATACTGTATGGTGAAAATACGTCCAGTGTCGCACTTCACAACACGATACTCTCTTTGATCATGTGTAGTTCGAATATAATTTACACAAACAATTGTAAGTCATTTGGTTTCGTACTTTTCAACCTCCGCACTAGTGGTATCTCGACATTTTGATGGCCATGTGGAGTCTTCTTGCATGTTTTCTAGCAAACCTTTTTACCTCTTCAGCTACTAATGTCACCTTCAATTCCCGAAGGATATACCGTGGTGCTTTAACAATACTGCGAAGCACTCTGTTTTGTAATGTCTGTATTACGTGGATGCTACTTTTTTCGCGCATCCCCACAATTGAATGCCATAGGTCCACACGGGGTTTAATACTTGCTTATACATCAGCAGTTAATTATGCACGGACAATTCGGAGTTTCTTCCAAGAAGCCAGTGCATTTGTCCGTACTTCAGTCCAAGTTGTTCACGTTTCTTTTTCACATGTGCCTTTCAACGAAGTTTTGCATCCAGGGCATCCGTAGGTACTTTGCCTCATTAGCATGTGGAATAATTTGTTGATTAATTATCACTGGTTGATACGCATAGTGCCTGTTCGTAAAGTTGACATGAGTAGACTTTTCAGCTGAATGCGCCATTTTCTAGTCCGGCTGTTAACACTATTCACAACTGATTGTAATTTTCAGTAGCTGTTTGTATGCCATGTCCAGTAGCAAGTAGAGCAGTGCCGTCAGTGAATGTATCTCTCAAAACTCCCATCATTTTTGGAATATCACTAGCTTATTGCAAATATAGAATGGGCCCGAGGATTCCGACCCTGAGGGACTCCAGCAGCAATACTTCTTAATCTAGAGTAGTCCTCACACGTTTTACTCTGAAATATCTATAAGATTGTAAAATTTCGCTCATTTGTCTCGGTAAATTGTCATCAAGTTTACATTCCAACTCTCGTGCCACTCTTTATAAAAAACTTGGGCCACATCCAAAAATATAGATGCGCATATCTTTTTATCTCCCTGTGATCTCTCGATGACATCAGTTATGCGATTTACTTGGTCTATATTCGAGTGTCTACCACGGAAGCAGAACTGATGCGTAGTTTTGTAATATTTAATTGAAGTTATTTAACATCATTGCAGCAAAATTAATGCTTTATTGTTCCGTGCCTGAAAAGATACCCTCAGGCCTTTAGGATCAGCTGTTTGTCTTTCTGCCACAGTCGTATTTTCAATCGCGGTCGTACAAAGGCATCACAATAAAATTTGACGTAGTTATAAAGCTTGATAAACCGCTGAATGAATTGTCAACTGCACACAGGTCGTCAATGAATGTGTAATATAAGCCTTTAGTCAGCCTAAAGACTAGCATTGGTTGTTTACGCATTTTCTTAACCCTGATCTTTTATAAAATTATAAGCAAAGCTAGAAGAAGAAGTTTTTCATTTGATGTAATTTTTTCAACTGAGCTGTTTCAAAAGTGACTCAACCAGTGACTTAACTTAAAAACACCCAGTCACCGGGCTAGTGTCACTGGTTGCGAGTTACTTGTCGCCCTCAGCTAATAGGCTAGAGAACAAAGTAAAAGTGTTAACAGTCGTAAAGGAGTTCTGCTACCGATATCACTCGGAACCTTATCTTGCCCTTTGTAGTTACAATCGACAGACTTTGATTATTTTAAAATAATATTTTACTTATCGGTATAGCTGGCTTATCAGATAACGCTCTGCGCGTAAAGTGGAGTAAAACGATAAAGACTGATTTTGTGTGCACATTTTTGATTCTTTTTATCTGAAATATTGTGTTTTGTCGGTTAATACCGTACCGCAGTCCTACATTCAGTTCAGATGTTTTGGTAACTGTGAACACTCAATGCACACAGTTGTTGTTGATACAACAAGGGTTTGAAGTTTTTTTATTGAAATAGATAAAGGTAAAAAATATACAGGGTGGTCCAGGAAGAAACAGCGAAACTTTCAAGACGTGTTCTACTAATGAAAATACAAAAAAACATAGGTTCGGAAATGCTTCGTTTTCCAGTAATCTACCATTTGTTTTTCTTCTAAACGCGTAATATCTTTGGATCTAGGATATATTTTGCCCTAAAATTTGACTACATGTCTGTTATGATCTTTTATCCATGTACAAAAAAAACTTGTTCATATATTTTCAAAATGGCGGCCGTTTAAAAATTGTAATGTAAAATATCTCGTAAAATTATTTTTCAGCTAGATGAGTCAACTCGTCATTGCACCATAGCTGCTAGGAGTCATTTAAATGAAACATTCGAACATTTTGGTTGAAGTAGTGAACCGATCATTTGGCCTCCAAGGTCGCCATATTTAACACCCGTAGATTTTTACCTGTGGGGTCGTATGAAGGCTTTAGCATAATATGCAGAAATAAGTTAATACACGGGAAGAATAAATCATTAGAATCCAACTCTGCTGAAGTTATTCTAAACCAACATCGTGAAATACAAAATACAATCGAAGGAATCTTCTTTAGAGCAGAGTGTTGTAAACACTGTGATAAAGGACATTTTGAACAATTTTTAAATAAGTAGATGTTTTTAAAAAAATATTTCTTTAATTTTTATTTTCATGGGTGTCTTTGTCTTTAACCTAATTTTAAAATTAATTTTCGAAGTGACCCAATTTATCTTTACATTTCTGTTTTGTTTTGGTGTAGTAAAAACCTTTCTTTGTAATTTTTTACTTATTCATTATGGACTTTATTTACATGATAGTTCTCATAGTTTGTTTGTGGAGTAATTTTTGATGTTATCCACAACTACCAAGATCAAAATTTTAGTTTTTAGATAACTCGGTTATCTTTTAAATTACAGAAATAAAAATAAATCATTTTGTTTGCAAGTTAGCTGATTCGAGATATATTACGTTCTAATTTTTTAACGGCCGCCATTTTTAAAATATACGAAAAAGTTTTGGTTTTTTGTACATGGATAAAAGATGTCATTCCAAATATGGGTCAAAAATTTGGGTTCAATGTATTTTCTATATCCAAAAATATTAAGTATTTTGTAAAAAAAGGTGGATAACTGAAAAACGAAGCTATGTTTTGTTCTTTTTTCTTTATTTTCACTAGTAGAACACATTCTGAAAGGTTCTCCGTTTCTTCCTGAATCATCCTGTAGGCTATATGGTGTATGTTTGGACTTAATTTGACTCTTATGTAAGAAACTGTTATACTCACCTCAGTGTGCTTTAAAACGATTTAATGAATTGAGAACAATACAAACGGAATGAGTGATTGTGCTAAGTGCGTCTTCAGCGGTTCTATAAGTCAAGAGCCTTCGTAAACAATTAGTGTAATCTCACTGTTAATTGGTGGGTATCCGAGAGGAAATCCTTTGATCTTTGTAGGACTTGAAGAGGTACAGTTTGTGATACTAACCGTTCAAATAACATTATAGCAGCCAGCCTTAAAATACGTTCACAATACCCAACATGACCCATGTAGTATCAGTGATTTTCGTAGTGCCCCCCCCCCCTCCAACTCCAGTCGTAAAGTCGTAAGGAATGAATAAACGAGATTGACTCACGCTTTCAAGGGTTAAGGGACAAAAGTTTTAGCAAAATATTATTTGTTTAAATTGTGTGCTTAAGACCAATGGCAAATATTCTGTTATTCTGATGAATATAAAATATATTTTTTTTTTTGTTGCTATGGTATCAGTGTAGTCCTAATATAAAATTATTAAAGATTATACATTCGAATCAACTCTTTTATCTGTTATTTTATTTTATTGGTTGCTATGGTAACGAATACATTCAAGAAACATGTGTTTGTTCATAAGTCTAGGCATAACCTAAAATTATTTTTTGTGTTTAATTTTAGTTGTATATGTATTTCTGATACATTATTAATGAAAATATTAGCTTTTCGTTATCATTTAAAATTTAATAATATGCTATATACACTTATACACATGTGTAATATATATAGTAGAGCGTTTCAGAAAATGCGTGACGGAATAGAGCGATTTAGTGAAATGCGTGACGGTAAAACCCGATTCACCCGCCAGCAAACGAGCGTTTTAGAATAGAGCGTTTCAGAAAACGCCTGACGGAATAGAGGGGTTTAGTGAAACGCGTGACGGTAAAACCCGATTCACCCGTCAGCAAACGAGCGTTTCACAATAGAGCGTTTCAGAAAATAAGCGACGGTAAAATACGATACACCCGCCAGCAAATATATAGCGCCGAGGTGCGTCTATAGACGTTTACACTTCACTATTACGTCATATACTCAACAGAGTGCTCCTCCCATGTTGAGCAATAAGTTTGCTTATAAATTCGCTCACAAACTAATTCTTAAATTATGAATAGGACAGAGAAACCCCAGTTGCATTCCGATTATTTGCGTCCAAATTGTAAAATGAGGGTAACTTCCCCTTTACGTAGCCAATTTTGTAGATATAAAATACACATGGATTGAAAATTTTCACCTAAGTGGATGAATAAAAGTACGTATGCACCTCGAAACCTAATATTTATTTCTTTTATTCGTTCCCGAGTTATGAGTTTAATAATGGCGGAAAACACGATTTTTAAGGCTTAATGCTTATGTTCTTTATTTTAATACAATAGGGTTTGCACCTATTTTTTCTCTAGTGGTCTATCAATCGTAAAGGCTAGCTCGTTTCGGAGCGCTATGGTTACATCATCAGGTCTCACAATCAGTCAGTTCCCCCGCTTCGCTTGTAGCTTACAAACTCGCTTAGCTAGATTTGAAATGGGTACTTTTATTTACGTTTTGATCGATTTTGAAGGGACCAGATGGGCTATAAGGTCGTATAAAAAACAAAAACAAAATGTGTTAAATAATCTCCTATATTTATTTTTGTAGCCTATATAAAATCCCAAAAATGTTTCATTCTATATATAAATATGTTCTATACAGGGTAACCCTTAAGTAAGGAGTCAAACTTCGGGAAATGGTTCTTTAGGTCGAAATAAAGAGAAAATAAAAAATAAAATGTTTTCTAAAAACGCTTCTTTTTCAAGATATTCGTAATTTTGTTCCTTTTAGAAAATAATTCATATCTAGAGAACAGTTTGACCGATTGAGTGCAAACTTGGCATTAAGCTTAACCTACCCATGATATATTTTAATAAAAATAAGCTATTATACCCAATTATGCGATTCAAAATGGCGATTGTAACAAAATGTTAAACCTGAATTTACCCTCAAACCCTTACATATTAACAAAAAATGCAACAATTATTGATTATCCGATTGTTTTCAGAGTTATGTCATCCGATAGGGAATTGTAAGGGCTATAAAAAAAGTATCTTGAGGTTTTTTGTTAAAATTTACTATTTGTTGGTAATTCAGGATTGAAATTTTCAAACAGCCGCCATTTTAAAACGCATGATTGGATATGATCGTTTAATTTTAATTCGTAAAATAGATCATTGGTCAGGTTAAACTTTATGCCATGTTTGAACTTAATCGGTTAAACCGTTCTGTAGATATGAATTATTTTGCAAAAGAAACAAAATGGTGGGAAAACGAAGCATTTTTGGAAAAAAACGTTCATTCTTGATTTTTTTTCTTTATTTTGACCCATAGAACCATTTTTCGAAGTTTGGCTCTTTTACTTATGGGACAACCTGTATTTATATGTTCATTTATATATTAAACATTGTTAATGAGACCCCAAAACATGTTCTAGGGACCATGATCGGTGCTCATCACCATAAGAGTCACTGCAATCATGGGCAAGTTACATCTTTCCTACAGAAATTCGTTAATAAACTGCAACAAGCAGATCGACATCCCAGTGTGACAAAGAAAACACCATCTAAAATTGTTAATTCGTGGGATAAATTTGGTTTAATTTTGAAGTACTGTCATATGCGGATGTTGATTGCTGAATACATTTTCAAAACTCGTTTTATTGTTTCCATAAACGTATGATATAAATAGTAAACTTTATTAATTTTTTACTCAGTTGCAAAAAGAGATATTGCAAAAACCTTAGCAATCAACAGTCACAATCTATTTTACTTTAAGAAAAAAATACAGCTTTCGTTTTTTGACGAAAATAACATAAAAATATACTTAAAAGTGAAGGTTAGGTTATTTTAACATTGAAATTGGTAGCCAACTTCGCCGTTTTGAATTTAGGGACCCGCGCCGATTTGGTCCTTATAACTGCTTCTATTTTAAAACATTCTTTTGCATTTTTTTTCCCCGAGCAGAACGGACCAGCTTCACGTAATTGTAAAAGTAGAGAATTATTGTCCGTGTTAAGAGTTACGTACATTGAGGAAAATTCGCTACACGTTTAGGGCTTACACGGGTTTCGGGAATTTACATTATGTTTTCCAGTTTCATTGTTTTCCCTCGGACTCCATTTATTCCCTTTAATAAAGGAGAACGCGGTTAACAATGCAAACTGAAAACAAAAACCTGTAGAGTGTACGGAATTAGGGGTTGATTGAATTAGTTCGATTAGCGAGAGTCGAGGGTGGAAGGTCTGGCCAATTAGTAAAGGCCGGTTCAATTAGTGTTAAAGACGGAAAAGCTATCCCAGCAAGGCGAGATTTGTATTCAATGCACGGTTTTAACAGTTTCCAGTGGTTTTCTTGCTTTCAATTGTACGTAGACTAGCATACAACTCGATATCCCAATATTTTGAGTATATTTGTGCACTGTCTTACGAGTGTACCAACTTAACTTTTTTTTCAAAATGGTGGATTTTGAATATCTAGAAAACGTATAAGAAATAAATTAGTTTCTCATTTTTAACGACAGAAACAATAAACCGAATCAAATTCGACACAGAAGACAACCGAGAGTTATCGACAAAAAGCAGGATCAATACAATTTTGAATTCATCTGCTGCAATTGAGATACATACAATCGCTTCACATAGACACATATAAGAAGCACGTGACTATGGCTGCTTATAGTTTGATTTAAGGGGCCCACAGACGATCAACTTGGTCGCCAACCTTGTTGTCACCGTGCCATGTTGACGACAATGTTGAACGTCTGTGGCCAGGTTGGTTGATATTCCATGTTGAGGTAAGATCAGGTACCCTACCTAGGTAAGATCAAATAGGTTTGATATTTGGAAGACGGAGCCAAATATAACATCAATATAATTATAACCAAGTTGTCAACATCTCGTGTCGTATGTTGCATCAACCGTCAACAACAGTTGACAACAAGTTGGGCGACCAAGTTGATCGTCTGTGGGCCCTATTAGGATCGGCCGAGTGCGTTGATGTACAGAGGCATCGACGCTTTGTTGCCATGTTGATAGCTACTCATCAAGCAATTCACCTGTTTGCAGACACTTTCAAGTAACAAGCAATTTAACAAAAATCTGGCAACATGTAGTGCATCGGTTGCTATGGCATCTGTTCCCTTCCTGATTGGCCTAATGTGCGGCGAGCCTCTACCTCTACTCCCCACTATGGTCGCGTCGTTCTCAATCTGGATAGACCCTTATGGTGAGACCTAAGGTAGGAAATAGTAAATGAGCACCGATCATGGTCCCCAGAAAAATTAAGTACGATTTGGTAAAAAATTTGGTACATTATTACACACGTTCTATGTCGTTCTTTAACCAAAACATCCAACAACCGGAAGCACGTTTTTTGAGCGGAAGCAAAAATGTTTTGAGATGTTTCGTACTTTTTATGGATTAATGTACTTTTTTTCGTGCAATTAATGTAGGATCTTATTCTGCACATTTTGTTTTTTTACACGGCCTTCTAGCTCGCTTCGTTCTTCTAAAATAGATCAAAACGTATAATACCATAAACGTACCCGGTTCAAATCCTTGTGGGGGGCATCTTCTGATCCGAGGCCGACGGCCGAATTTGTATGCTACGAACGAAGCTAAGCTGGAGGCTTAGGTGCATACAAATCCTACTAATATATTTCGTACACATAACATAGGCAACTATTTAGCAAATTCTTGAGTAGACCAATTTCCCAAACTCTAAAATATATAAATTTAATTTTGGAAATTCACTAAACTTACGCCGGCGGGATCGAATTATTATTGAATTCGGACATTTCCCATCATTTGTGTGTTAAAATCAATACAAAATTTAAATCCAAAGGCTGGCGAAGACATTAAGCCTGGAGTTTAGGATAACAGACGCTCGTACGAGTCGGGGTGTGGGGTTAGTCAAATCGGTTTCCAATCATAAAACTTTAATGTTTCTTTCACTTTGACAAACTTTACCAATACAACTTTGCCGATGCAATTTGCAACATGAACAAGTTTAGCGACATTGTAACTCCTCTTCAAACTTGTACTTGCATCTACTTCTTTCTACATACATAGTGTCGCTGAATTTCGGTACTGTTCATCTCACGAACCATGAAAACTTTGAATTTGGCTCTAATAACAGTCGTTTTCGATTGTTGTTACATATCATCCCCTTCTCACTTTATCCTTAGAGGTACTATGATGTTTACTTTTAAAATACTTTCTTTCATAATAAGTCATATATGTACCAAGCTTGGTTGAAATTGGTGCATGCGTTCCAGCTATGCTCTACTCATTCATTCCTTCACAATTTTTTTTGTGAATTTCCATAGGAAAGATGAGCTGTTTCAGTGAATATTATGGTGAGACCAAAGGTTGGGAGCAGACAATGAGCACCGATCGTAGTCTCCAGAAAACGTTTTGGGGTGTCATTAAAAATGTTAAAAGCCTTTGCTCACCCAGAAAGTTTAAGTGGTCGGGTCCAAATTTGGCATAGTAGTTGATTTGCACATGAGGGAGTTAAGACCGTAAAAATTATTAGCGATTTCCATAAGAAAGTTTTCGGGTATCAATAAAAACTGTATAGATGTCGTCGCACTATATTGGTAGCGTTTTATTACTATTTGGTACACACGTTGGTTTTCTAAGTCGTTTGAACGAGTTCGTTATCAAAAAAATCTAACAACTGGAAGTACGTTTTTTGACAGGTAGTAATAATTTTGCGATATTGTTTGTACTACAATTAAGCTTTTTGGAGTTTTATCTAAATAATTAAATATAAGAGATTATTCTGCACATTTTAGTTTTTTTACATGACCTTATAGCCAGTTTAGTTCCCCAAAAATCGAGCAAAACGTAATATACTTTAAAAGAACCATAAAATTACCATAAAACTCGAGTGTTTCCTCTGCGAGCGGAACGAAGCAGTGGGTGAGCTGGGGCTGGAGGCTGAGGTGCTTCCGTGTCTGTGTATTCTGGCATAACCTCAATTGTTTTTGTAAATGTGAATGTTAATGTTCTAACAAAGTTTCTTTTATAGTAAAATGCAAATTATTTACTAAAACTGTACCATGAGGAAAACTGTTGTGTCTTACGGGAAGAAAATAAAACATTTCCTTTCGGGGCGGCAAAATGATGCTTTCCTCTCTTAAGGCACAAATAACTATTTCATTACTTTTTCACAAGCGTTTGTATCGGCTATAAGTTTCCTGTAAATTATATGAGAATGTATAACATCACTGTATTTTCATAAACAGACCGGTAAAGGATCTTTGAGAAGAAACGTATTATTTATCCTTTTACTTTCTCCACCCTATACGTAGTATATGGCGAAAGTATTGTTTTCGTCCAAATTTTCGAATTTGAATTTTTAGTGGAATTATTGTTTTGGAGCTCCCTGAACCCCCAAAAAATGTTTAGTGAATTATCTGTGTTGGTGCTCCAAGAACCCAAAAATATTTTTAGTGCTCCCTGAACCCAAAAAAGTGTTTTTTTTGTGATGTTTGTCCGTGTGTCTGTTTGTCTGTAAGGATGTGTACAGAGCTGGAGACCATACCAACGGTCCGATTTTGATGAAATTTGGTATGTAGGTGTAGTTCTGGAATATCTCCAGGCGTTTTTTCATTTTTTCTAATTTTTTATTTTAAAGGGGTTTTAGCCCCCAAAAATGGCAAAAAAAACGAGAAAATCAAAATTTCTCAAAAACGGCTCTATCGATTTTGATAACATTTGGCTTATTTGTAGCCCTTAATGTACCCTATCATATGCAAAAACCCGCATCTTTCTAAAAATTCTCGTTTAGGTATACGTAATAACAATAATAACTGATTTTTGGGGGTTTTTGGCCAAAAAGGGGGTTGTTTTTCAAAAATTTTCAAAACCTTTTTTTGTGCATCTGTACAGGCCTAATTGACATGCTTGGTGCAAATTTTTTTGAAATCGATCGAATAGTTTAAATAATAATAATATAATATGGATGTGTGTTACATGCATCTAATATTTTCCAAGGTAACATTTTCCTACTTTTGAAATTCTAAATAACCACCTCCTATGCTACTCTTGGAAAGGTATAAAGTTTCAACTGGGAGAAAGTATGTGGCAGTTATCTGGTACCGTTTATTTTTATATAACTTCAGATTCGATGAAGTTTACCTGTAAATTATATTTTCAACATTGTTTCCTTAGTTAAGAGGAATTCGTGTTTTATCGTTTCCAGGTATATCTTGTTATGCACATATCACAAAATCCGTTTAAATATATACTGTATATATAAACGGCTTTGTCATGATTGACATAGCATCAACCGTAAAGCAAAAACTACCTTGAAGAAAAGTACGAACATTTTAAGGTACATTCTCAAGGGGTCATAAACGCCCTGAGCTAGGATATTGCCAATATCCGGGGCTTCAACCCATCCCTTTAAGACGCTCGATTCGGATCAAAGCCCCTACATCACAAATTTAGGTTACTCCTACATTGAACCAATATAAAGTTCTTAATGCACTTAGTTTATTACAATAACAATGATCTTAGTAAATTTAGAATCAGTTTATTAATCTTCATAACCAACACCTTTTTCATGTTAGGATGATATAATAATAGAAATAAATAATTATATAACGCAACTGAACCGCTGACGTGAGTTAAGCGAATTTAAAAAATTAAGTTTAAATATTTTAGGGTTCCAACCAACTATTGCGCGTTTACAGTTTAGTTGATAGCATTGGCCTTATGGAGGCTTGCCGCGCTACTAACCTAACTACATCGGCTCCTATTCACAACCACATTGAATTATGAATATCCTTATCTCAGTGTTTAATTCAAGATCCAAATTTCTTCATTTCAGTACCGTACCTCATGTTTAAGTAAACCCCATTACATATTCCTAATAACTAGTTTAAATGAGTTTTATGAGGTTGTGATGTTTTTATGCTGGCTACTAGCGTAAGATCTTCGTTTGAATAGCATGGGCAATGCCTGCCCACGTCACCCACGTTGATTTGAACCGGGTTTTTTAAATTATATTTTACGTTTTGATAGGTTTTTAGGGAGCAAAGTGAGATATAAGGTCGTGTAAAGAAACAAAATTTGAAAAAGAATATCGTAAATGTATTGTTTTAGATATAACTCCAAAAACGTTTCTAGTACGAACAATCTAAAAAATAGTACCTTCCGGTAAAAAAAGGTGCTTCGGGATGTTGTATTTTTTTCACTAACGAACTAGTCCAAGCGACTTAGAAAAACCAGCGTGTGTACCAAATTTGGACCAAATCGGACTTAAAGTGCTGCCGTTAGAGTGCGAACATTTATTAAACATACGTTTATACTCGTATATATACAATTTTTAATGACACCCCAAAACGTGTTCTGGGGACCATGATCAGTGGTCATTTACTACTCCCGACCTTAGGTCTCACCATAAGGGACACTGCTTAGCTCATCTTTCCTATTGAAATTCGCTAATAATAAAGTCCCCCAGCTGAATTGACCACGAGCCGCTGCTGAATACATGGTTAGTAAAAACTAAATACAGTACTGCCAAGAACAGAATCTTCAGTATATTTTTTTTAGCAAACAAAAAGTCAGTGTTAATGGTTCAAGTACATAAACACGTGCCTGTGAATTCCAATTACGCATGGGAAACTGGAATTGTTTGTTCTGGGAATTTCCCAACCATTGCGTCACGCTGTTATAATTCTAAGTAACGTACTGGTAGTTCATTAAAACTGAAATTATTTCATTTGAACAAAATAATAATATATAATCAAAGGCGATGATAACCACCCAGGTTTTTCTCCTTAAAAAAATATATATATATATAATCAATTGGCACAATAATTCTCTAATTAGGAAACTGCTTATCTAATTTTGATAAATCTTCTAAGTTTATTCGTGATATTTTAAAATATTGACTCTAGTTACTGAAATAAACAGGGTAAGTGCGAGAAGAAAAGGAGTAATTTTATTCGTTCCTTTATTAACGAATTACCCTAGGTCCCCTGAACACGTTTCCGGGTATCATTCAAACTTTATATATGTATACATGTCTGATTTGGTCCAAATTTGGTACACAAGTCGCTTGGACAAAAAAATCCAACAACTGGAAGGATGTTTTTTTGGAAGTAAAATTTGTTCGTATACTAAAATGAAACGTTTTTGGGGTTTTATCTAAGAAAATAAATTATGCTGCACATTTTGTTTTTTACACGACTTTATAGCCCGTCTGGTTCCCCCAAACATCGATTAAAACTTAAAATACAATAAAAGTACCCTTGAATTTTGTCGTGGGGCAGTTTCTGACTCGTGGCTGGAAGAACCAGCGAATCGAGTTTATCCGCTGCAGAGAAGCGAACAAATCCATGATCTGAGGCTTCAAGGACGCGTTTTAACGCTGCGAGCTGAACTAAACCGCGCGTGAGCCGGGGCTGGAAGCTGAGGTGCAAACAAATTCTACTAAAATATTCAGCGCCTTCGCGAGTAGACCAATTTCCCAATAGGTGGTTGAAACCCTAAAACATCTAAACTTAATTTTGGAAATTCACTCAACTCATGTCTGCGGTTCAGTTGCGTGATAGAATTATTCCAATCGTTCGCGCAGTTTCTACCCACTACTTTAACCATGGTACTTTTCATTTCTACTTTCCGTCGAATCCGCCTGTCGGCAACAGATCAGGAAGGTATACCACCTTCAGCTTTCCCTCTTACAGAAAGTATTTTCCTAATATTTCATGTCTTGAAGCCTGACTCCCTCTAAAGTAACAGACGATCTTTCTCTTGGCAACTCGTCCGTTGAATTTCAGTATCCTGGCATCTTAGTCAGCTAACCCCTTTAACTGTCGCTAACTCTCTCAGTGATTGTCTGCACCATTGGTACAAGAAGAAGGGAAATTTGCCGGGGTGGAGGGAAATTTAGTGCTAATACATGGATATTAATCTGATTTTACTAGACTGCTTTTTCATTTCTACTTCCCGTCGAACTTACCGGTCGGCAACGGATCAGGAAGGTCCACCACCTTCGGCTTTCCCTCTTACAGAAAGTATTTTCCTAACTTGTCATGTCTTGAGGCCTGACGCCCCCTAAAGTAACGGACGATTTTTCTCTTGCCAACTCGTCCGTTGAATTTCAGTGTCTTGGCATCCTGGTCAGCTAACCTCTTTAACCGTCGCTGACTCTCTTAGTGATTGTCTGCACCGTTGGTACTATATGGAGGGAAATTTTGTGCTAATAAATTGAGAGGGATATTAAGCAGATTTTAGTAGCATATAGAGGGAAATTGTATAGGTAGAGGTGTTTAAAATACGGTTAAATTTAACAGTATGTGTTTACAGCAGTTGCATTTCTTTCAGTTCTGTTATAACTGTTTTTTGTTGTTTCAAGTGACCGACGGTATTTATTTTGCTCCATTATGTTTGTTTACATTCTGGTTTATCAAGAAATGTATAAAAGTTAGTGTCAACCTCTTACATAAAAAAAACAGAAATATTATCATAGACTATAGACATTTTTGGTAAAATATGTCCTACTACACTATATATTTGTATATACAAAATCTTTGATGAAATATACGAACTGTAATGGTAGGAGTCTTATACCCACCTGTGTGATTTATATAAGCAAGGTAATAAGATTCACTCTACAGTTCTAGGATTACTACTACTAGTTTCATTCAACTTTACTTATTGTGCTTGGTGGGAAATTCTGGGCTCAAGTCAATTAAGTTTTTTGGTGGAAAATTCGTCTTTGGGTTACTAGCAACCCTGCTCTACTACATTCACCGTTTAGCCGCATAGGTTACTACTTGATTGACTTTAGCGTTCTCAGTACTCAGTATTGCCTGAATCTGTAGATCTTTATGTCCACTTTTCTGCTGCTGCTTTTTAACCACATCTTGCTTGAATTATTCTGGATGCATTCCTACATATTGGTATGTTCTCCAACGAACAATCCAGTATCTGATGAGCCGGCATCACTCATTTGGCACCGTAGGGTAGTAGGCCACTAGCCTCTCTGGATCAATTCCTATTGCGTCTATCTCCTCCCCAAAAGATATACTTTGAGCACAGAAGAGAAAATGTATTCGTCTTGATAATGTTATGTTACGCATCTTTATCGCGTACAAATTATTTTCAAAGTTATCTTGTCATCGTTACATTTTATACTTTAAAAAATATTGTTTCTGAAATTGTATTCTGTAAAAAAATATTAAAATTGGTCCAAAGTAAAGTAGGACTTTTGAAATAGGTGTTACAAAACAATTTATTCAAATATAAAGTTTTGTACTGTACATATTATAATCAAAAGTTATTAGCTTATGTCAGCAGATTTGTAACAAAATATTTTGTTGGCGTATATTCTTTGGAAATGAAAGCATATTAATTTACTTCAAAATTTGGCCTAGACCTGAGTACAACCGCGTTAAATTTCAATTTTGTGTGCTTAGCAAGCATGAGAGTTGGCGTGCGAAGCACACATAGGTTTCCTCTAGTTTCATATAATTAATTAATATATTTTGTATGATATCTAATATAAACATTATGTTTTTTTTTTTGCAGGTGAGTACCAGATTGGTGGCGCACGATTCTGTTTTCTGGTAACTAATTGTTTGTTTATTGTAAAAACAACTTTAGTTTAGTTTCTACCTCTACATTACTGTAATAGTACAACACCAATCCACTACTTTTACAGATTTTGAATGTCAGTCTTAATACTTATAAGTTAGTGTATTAATTAAGTTGAGCACACTACTCTGCCAATCCTGCCATAGTTTTAACAATTACGTTCATTGACGTTTTCGGAGATAGTCCATTTTCAAGAATTACTTTATGTTCAAAAGGCAGAATCTAAAGAAGAGCTGAACACCATTTCTTTATATAGCTCGAAACAATGGATGTAAGAGTAGAACTATAAGTGCTAATACAAACAATATAATCTGTAGGTATAAAAAAGAATAGGGGCAAAAAAGTTTTCTTGGTACTAGTCTAAAACATTTAAAATTAGACTAGAATTATTTAGGTTGTCGGTTTAGGTTTGGAGTAACATAGTGTCAAAAGAGTGCATCGTACCGAGACTCACCGTATTGATTCTAAAAAATGTTGTATAAAGTTTCGAGAATGTTCTAGACGGTTACTTACGTTAACCATAATTACTTACGTACTTCTTCGGTTTGCACAACACTCAAAAAGTCGCTACTTGTATGGCTCAAGTGTGGTCGTCCAATATTTGTCTTATATAAACTATATACGATGATTGATTTTTTAGGTAAGGTCATTATTGCCTGGTGTACTATAACGCATGCAATGTTTCTAAAGGGTACCCGCGGCCTCGCTTGCAGATGCGAATAAATGAATGTAAGAAACATCGGGTAAATATTGAGAGTTCACTGGCCCAAATATGTGCAGTGAGTTCCGTACAAATCAATCTATGTTACCTATTTAGGATTACATGATCAGCTGTGCGCCAGTAAGTGCAAAACCAGGATTTCTGCCTGCTTGTTTGAGGTGCATTATTCTGGAACAGTGTGTAACATTCTCGAACATGTTACAATATTCTGGAACAGTCTGTAACATTCTCGAACAT
>JAGFPH010000127.1:715670-728483 GCA_018207615.1 Philaenus spumarius | reverse complement strand
GGGTACCCCCCCCCCCCCCCCCGAAATCCCGAAATTTAGCAGTAAAAATTAATACTATGTTTATAAAATGCAAATAAATTATAAAATAGACAACACAACAGAGGATCCAGCAACATCATTTGTAATGATTGCGAATTGAAATTAATTATTTAAATAAAATAGGTGAATTCACTTTCCAAATCCAGTTGTGGATCACGGTTTTGTTGCGTTGCGTGGAAAATTAGTTAAAATAAAATAGTTAAACTATTTTGCGTGGTGCGTTGTCCGAACATATGCGACTGTGTTTGACACATCTACCAATGATGAACGATTAAACTTGACTCCAGAAACAAGCTCAAGGTTGTTTTTTTAAATGTGGGGTTGCATAGTTACAGTTTGAGTTTGAATTGCGTTGAAAATTAAAGTAAGGCGGAAAATATATGTTTATAGTATATACCACCTCAGGATGAGGCGGAAACAGTCGACTCGCACAATAGACCCAAGGGTGAGGGTATTCCGGTCGACTATCTCCGCCTCACCCTGAGGTGGTTAGACTACAGTATGATATGCACTGGACAGTATTTATATTTGCGTCTGCCTGTTGTATAAACACTAAATACAACTAGTTTTGAACTAATTTAGGATTATTATAGTAAATATGTTTGAAGGGGAAACACTCACGTAACTCACAGATTAAATACGTTCATAGATAAGTAATTACTTTTTTTCTGTAGCCTAAGGCCTATTTACAAAGTCATTAGTGTCGTTAGTCAACATAAACAACCAAAGCCATTCATAACTAATATTGAATTGTCTGGAATTAACAAATTGAAAAATAAAACTAAAGTTATACATGTAAAATGCCTTTTGCGTATTACAGTAAATTATGTTTTTTGCCTGAAAAGATGAATAAAAAAACTGTACTTTGCTTACTACTTTCCACAAGGGCGCTTGAATTATTACTACCTCAAATAATTTGAAAACCCAAAAACTTGGGAAATTTGAGGGCTAAATTCAAACTGATTTTAGTAAAACATATTACTAAAATTTAACACCAATACCTTTTTAAGTTAAGCAATTGGGGGTTTAACGATACAGTGTTGTGTTTGAATGAAAAAGAAAATTACTTGTATCAAGTTAGTGTCAAATTCGGAACAGGCAAGTGAAAAGTTCAATTCAAAAAGAGTTGGGAAATTAAATTTCCAGAAAATTTAGTTCCATCTATTGTTACTGTGGCAGCGCTGACTGTCAGTGACAAAATGTTTCCTCATTTATTCCATTTATTCGTTTGCATAAAATGGCGTTTTATTATTTCCTTTAATTTAGTAATGCGTTAAACATGTTTTGTAACAAATTATTTTAAGGTTATTACACTCAAAATAGTTTATAAACGCTATTCAGAGAGGTAAATTTTCCTAAAATGTTGAAGGGGAGGGATGGACTCCCCCTTTCAAACCCATGGTAATTTGCAAAATCGGGACAGAATTGTTTCGAAATTTGATATTTTGCCTCCTAAAACAATTTGGTATAGCGTCGTCTCTGTCCGGAGGGACTCCTTCTGAGGCTATATTTTGTCTTTTCAATAGCCTGCTTACTAAATAATATAATATAAATAGTGTATATAATATTTATAAGTTAGGATTCATTATATGCCTTTTTAGAATCATAAGTTTTTATGAACTTTTTTACTCATAGAAAAACTAATTCTACTTGTAGAAGGCAACATATATGTATAAAACAACCCACAAAATTACACATGAAGTTATTTTTGGGTAGGATATGTTTTCCTATAATATAATATAATATTTTATAGTTTAGAAATACTCATTTTGTGTTTTGAAATTTTTATAAGTAAAGGTCATTGCAAAATCAGCAGTGAATATTCGTGGGTTTTTATGGTTCGCTGAAGGTTCGTTGTAATTAAAAATTCCAACAAGCCATGCAAGCGCGGCGCGAAAGTGTATCAACATACCTTAATACGAAAACGTTTTAAATTCAAATTTTGTCAATTATCGCTGAACGGAGCCACTACTCAATCATGATATATACACTTTGGACATCTAATATTTCTCGTTTATAAATTGTCTTTCAACTGAACACAATCTATACAGCCTGACATACTTTGCGACGGAATAAATTGCGTGCTTTGGATTTTCGTCACATTTTTAGCCAAAGTATTTACCGAGTACAGCTGACGTCAGCGTATTCAGTTTATGTACACTCAGCAGTTTATGTACTCAACTCTGCAATAACAAGGCTGTTCCTTCTCTCTCTCTGTCTCTGTCAACACTTGTCGACAACTTCATCCCGGCTTATTAACTCTCTCTGTCTAACCGAACACTTTCGCGACTAATGTTTTCCCAGTAAAAGTTCGTAACGCATTCAGTAAGTCTGCGTTTAAAATTAGGGTATATTCTAGCTGCCGTACCCTCCTCATTCGTAAGGCAAATTGTACTGAAGCTTTGTAGAAATGTTATCTACTGTTCTTTGCAGCGGTGATTGTGTTGGACAACGTGACCATGTTCTGAAAGTGCACATTAAGACGAGTCTAAAAATACAAACCATTTCGGCTGTTGCCAAATATAGAAATTACGAAAGAAAGAAAACCCAAAGTGCAGGATAAGTTCAGCCATTTTAACTATGTTTTCAATACACAATGCATTGCGTGCTTCGCATGCCAATTTTAAGCCTATATGCACTTTAATTACTACTGTAATTACTACGTAGAAAGGTTCAAAATTAAAAAATAAAGTAATTTCTACTCATTTAGACTATAAATATAAAAAATAAAAGGTCAGCTCCTAGCATAGGAAGTACGAAATTTGCTTAGCAGTAAAAATGTTAAGGAGTAACCTACCTTTCCCTCGTTCGGCAAAAGGAGTCCATTGATATTTTTGACCTCCCCAAGAAAAGTTTTAAAATTTGGGAAGCCAATTTGGCTGTTCAGGTGAAATATTAACCCACACAGCATTGAACCTGTACCTTTACACCTGAATACACAAACATCTATAACACCCCTAGAGGGCGCACCAAGTAGTGACCCATCAGCTCATGCTTGAACTCTTGTAAAAAATGAAATAAGTATATCTAAAATTAAACGGCACATAACATTTAAAACATATTTTAGTGCTAATCTCTTTAAAGAAAAATACCTGACTATAATTAATAATGTACATATTTTCCTTTGGGCCCCCCTCTGACCATAGGTATGGGCGTCCATGACACTTAATACCTTTGAATGTAGGAAATATATTGAACGCGAATTTTGGACACATATTTGGTACGACGTCTTTTACCCTGGAAGTTTCTTCGTTTCTTCCTGAATCACCTTGTAGATCTGCACTCTGGACGTCTAGTCACTTTAATTCCTCACTGCGATAAATAATCTACCGCACGTCATAATTCTCAAACTACAAGGATTATAGTCTGAGATTACTGCAAGACGAAGTTTTAGGGTTAATGATGTAAAAACATTGATACGCGCTTAACTTAGCACTAGAATCTGTTCAGCTGTACTTTGAGCACGAGGAAGTTGTTAATTTAATTACAAGCGTTTAACGTGTCCTGACTGTAACGATGCTGGAACTGCTGGGTCACTACTTGGTGCGGCCTCTAGGCGTATTATATCTTTGTGTATTCATTGATGGCTCGGTGAAAAGGTACAGACTAAATGCTGTGTGCGTTAATATTTCACCTGAACAGCCAAATTGGCTTCCCAAATTTTAAAAGTTTAAGAGGGGGAGGTCAAAAATTTCCCTGGACCCCTTTTGCGGAAGGAGGGAAGGGTACTCCTTAATCTCAATACCCCGGTCTGCCCCCCCCCTAGAAAATGTATAGGCGCCCTTGGCGGAAACTATAGAGTTACAGATGTAACCTTGTCTGTAAACGTACTCAAATTCGCATGCGTGACAATGTATGTGAGTATGTGTTATTAAACACAGCTTTCTCTCGCACATTACACATTTGTATTTTTCTAGTATTCCTCCGCGAGCAACAAGTTGACTTGATAACCACAAGAGTGCAGGCTAAACACTCGAGTAGTAACACATTATTTTATCCTAATAATTAATTATAAGTAGGCCTATTTTGTAATACAAAATTATTAAATTAATATATTTTCTTCTTCGGGTGATACAGCAGTCCAACATCAGGGCATCAGCATACTCGTTGTTTGATTGAAAATATTTTCATCTCACCCGAAGAAAATATAAATAAAATTGCACTTGACTCGTGAGAAATATTATTTCTAAAAGTCAGAATAAAAATACAGAACACATTTCTCACGTTTCAACGACAAAGTCGTCATCTTCAGTGACACATGAGCTACAACAAAATTATAACTGAAACGCGTATGACCAATAAACGTATTTTTGTGAGAATTAATTGTGTTCTGTATTTTTATTTTTACTTTTAGAAGTGAGATTTATGTTTAGTTTTCTCTGTAAATTATCCGGTACAGAGAACCATTTTTAGAAAATTTGTTTTATTAACAAACCTAAAGATTAAGAAATATGCAAAAACTGCATTTTAGTTGTAAAATGCATACAATTTCTTTCGATATATCGATGTTTCAATCCGATATTTTTTAGGTATCGATATACGAACTATATATATCGAAAATGCTAAATATCGATATTTGAGGGGGAAAATTGGCCCTATGTATGTGTTCGTAAGATGCAACGGACTTGTAAGGTTTTCAACTTCTCATTCTTTTAGAGATGTGCATTCTAAACATTAAAAGTCCTCTGTCATAGCTCAACCGCTATGGTACTTGCCTCATAAGCAAGACGTCCCGGGTTCAAATCCCGCGGGGGACCATAAAATATTAAAAAGCCCAAAAAAACATGCACGTTAGCCGAAAGGCACAAAGTGGCATGGAAAGCAAAAAAAAAAAAAAAAAAAAAATCTAAACATTAAATGACATCGACAACAACAATTAACAATTAAATCCAACGTCGCATCACATGAATCCGATGAGTGTGCAAGCCGTTGCTAGGCAATAATTACATTGCAACAGAATCACTTAATTCCATACTTTGATTCTGTTTTAATGTTAAATAACTATAATTAACCTTTTTATTTGTTTGTACATGGGTGATGAATATTGACATTATCTGTTTGCTTTTTTTATTTCATCAGTCTTAATTAATTTGTTTCATGTTTCATATAATATTGCTATTATAATTATAAATGTTATTCGATTTTATGAATTTAAAGTATTATAACTTTACAAAATAGTTTTATGGTAAATGAAAATTTTTAAACCGAAGATTGTTTTTGTTTTACCTCGAGGGTAATTTTTAATTCTTAATTTAACATAATAAACACTTTCTTTCAGATTTTGCGACTGGGGGTATTTTAGTTTGAAAGTTTAACGTCTACAAAAAATTTGTCAAGTCGGACTGAATAGCTTACTGCGTACAGTGAAGTGCGTTCATTGTAAAAGGTTATGTAAAAAGGACAAAATGAAAACAAAGGCGTTTTACTGGTTGTCATAGATAAGTCTTAGCTCAACAGTGATTTACATGTAAGAATTACATAACGTGTGTTGTTTTTATCAATGACTAAAAGAGGGGCCCGTTTTGTTAAGGGGTATTCCATATGCCTCCAAACCCTCGGTGTAAATCTCCTTACATTCGTTTTACACGTTCACTGCTAAGGACGCACATATGTGAGCTTGACACTGAACACTATGAGAGGCTTCGCACGCCATCCCCGGTATTGGAAGTATTTGCAATACACAATGCATTGCGTGCTACGCATGCCACAACCCCCGTATTGGGAGTATTTTCAATACACAAGGCATTGCGTGCTTTGCACGCGAACCCCCCGATTTGGGAGTATTTTCAATACACAATTCATTGAGTGCTTCGCATGCCAACCCCCGTATTGGGAGTGTTTTCAATATGCAATGCATTGCGTGATTCGCACGCCAACCCCCGTATTGGGGGTATTTTCAATACACAGTGCATTGCGTGCTTCGCACGCCAACCCCCGTATTGTTAGAATTTTCAATACACAGCATTGCGTGCTTCGCACACCAATTGTATGCCTATGTGGTATGGATGCACATGTTCGTCCTCTGTAAAATATTACTGATTATTACGTAGAAAGGTTAAAAAAGAAATTAATTTCTACTCATTTAGACTATAAATTTTAAAAATAAAAGTTCAGCCCCCTAGCATTGGAAATACGAAATTTGCGTAGCAGTGAACGTGTTAAACTATACGTCAGCCCTTCCCTTCGACAAATCCTAAAAGCGCCCTTGTCGTACAGAAAATAGTCAATACGTCAGACAACTAAAATAACTATTTACGGCTTTCTCGCCATTAATTTTTCATTTTCCCCTAAAAATAAAAATTGTTTAGCTTTACATAATTCTTGCCATTATTTTTATTATTTTAAAACATTGTACATTTTGTCACTACAATGTATTAAAAAATCTTACTTATTAGCGAATTTCTATAGAAAAGATGAGCTATTTCAGTGACTCTTATGGTGAGACCTAAGGTCAATGAGCACCGATCATTGTCCTCAGAACACGTTCTAGGGGACATTAAAAACTTGAGATATGTATACGTGTGTTCACATTCTAACGGCTACTTTTTACGTCCGATTTGGTACACACGTTATTTGTCCAAGACACTCCGCAAAAAATATCCAAAATATTTTTTCAGATTTTTCGTACTAGAATTGTTCTCTTCTTTTTTAGGGTTTTACCTAAAAAATAAATATAGGAGATTATTCAGCACATTTCTTTTTTTTTTTGACACGACCGTTCCGTTCTACTGAAATCGATCAAAACTTAAAATACCGTAAAAGTATTTTTTTTAAATCGCGAAGCAAAGCAATCCGTAATCCGAGTCAGCAAAATCGACTGTTCCGCTGCGGGATGAACGAAGCAACGCGTGAGGCCTGGTGATTGAGGTGCAAACAAATTATACTAATATATTTTAATTACATTATAAGTGAAAAAAACACGGACCAAGACCGGGATTTGAACCCGGGACCTTTACAATTCCGTCGTAACGATTGAGTCTATTAACTGAGCCACCCTGATCACTCCAGAAATTGGCCGATGTTATCTCACTTGTATGGTTTTACTGCAATTATTGAACCAACAGACTGAATACCTCGTCGATACGACTTTGAAAACAATCTTAATTTTTTTTTGATATTATTTTAATTATTATTATTTATTATCAACTCTAAATTAACCCTTGCTGAGGAAGTGTGTAAAAGCGGAAAATAAAAAATAATAATTTAAAAAATATATATATTTTGTACACGTAGGCAGCTATTCATCGCCTTCATGAGTAGACCAATTTCACAAATTGTTTGTAGAAACCGTAAAACAAATAAACTTAATTTTGGAAATTCACTGTTCAGCTGACTGCAATGTGACATTGGGGTGACAGTGATAAAACTGTGATAAAGTAACAGTTCTGTGATTTAGTTTCCAACTCTAGTATACCGTCACCCAATATCTCTGCAATACCTGCTGACGTGTTCAGGTAGCCTAGGTATAATGATTGAAACACTTAAAACATAACAGTGTGCGGGAAAATAGTTTTTCCAAGTCTTTAGGACACAACTTCTTTCTTCCTAGTACTACACGAATAACAACCAATTTGTACCTAACGCGACTGCATAGCGTCGTGTGATGTTCATCTTACTTCAAGACCTCATTTAATAGCGGATGGAAAATGCTTTGAAACTCAGGCGGTCGAAAGATCCAAGACTATTTGGTTTGGCTTAATGGGAACAGTTTTGAGGTCTCTAATTTAATAAGCGACTCCGGAACCGTGGATTCACTGAACGGAACACGGCTCCCCCACTGGAGCTCTATTCAATTTGTCAAGAGAGGTTGAAGTACTTGTCTTGCACGCTTTATGCCCATACTTAAAGCTTTCGTCAACACTTCTCGAGCAATGTATTTTTGCAACTTCTTGTTTTGATTTATTCCAAGTATATACGACTAGTTTGTACTCAAGCAATTGTAAGTCCTTCATTATTATTATAAGATCAGGCCACTTCGTGGTAAAGTATACAATAATTTCATCCCCATTTCCTCTTCATTAGTGATTCATTTCATAAAGGTGGACACTTCACGTCAACAATAAATTAAGGATACCCACTGAAAATGAAACATCGATGTTTATATCAATGTTTTACATCGATTAGGGAAGTATCGAAATATTGAAATAATTTTAAAGCAAATGTATACAGTAATTATGTAGCCTATACAATTTAAAATACTTCAGCTGATGAAAGATTTTCCTTGTTGGTTAACGGATTTCCATAACACCTGATTCAAAATAAAATTAATTTGAATATGTTATAAGTTAAATTACCTTAATTTTTACTCCTTCAAACAATTCAAAATAGTATCTAAATGGATTACCGGTTTCGACGGTTATACCGTCATCTTCAGATCTATACTAATATTATAAAGAGGTAAAGTTTGTTTGTATGTAGGGAGTAATCTCTGGAACTACTGAACCGATCGAAAAAATATAGTTTTACTAATAAAAAGCTACTGTATCCCTGAGTAGCATAGGCTATAATTCATTTCGATAAAAATATTTTTCATTTCAATATTTGTAAATGTAGTCGGAAAAAATTCTTAGGTTAGGCCTAGACTGATAAATCAACACATGTATCTACATTTATTACCATAGCAACCAATTGAATAAAATAACAGATAACAGCTGTTTGCTCTAATATTTCCATTAACAGTTAATTTCAAACTTTGTATTTTTAACTTTTAGGTTAGGTTTTTATTAAAGTGTAGACCTGAGCTTTTCTTTTAACCTTTATTATAATTGCTGTTATAAAATATACGAAATAATTTGATTTGAACATTTAACTTTATTTACCGTCTTAGCTTTCGGGTTATTATTAATCCTACACCTATATTAAAAAGAAAATATAACATGATTATGTGTATAGAAGGTTCCAACGGGGTTGGCGTGCGGAGCACGCAGGGGTTTCCCCTAGTCTGTAATAAACACGAAGGTATTCTTGCCTTGTTATGGCGACGTCTTCTTTATTGGCATATTTTACATGACATAAACACTTAATTAATATTATTAAAAAGATAAATTAGAGAAAAACTCAAATTTAAAATCATTTACACATTTAAACACATTCACATGATACAATCACGCAAACCGTCTGCAATCGAATAATTACGTTAACTAATCAAAAACCTATATTGGCGTCGGCGTACTGGAGTCGACTGCACATGTCGGGCGGTAGCTGATAACGTGATATAACATATTCGTCATAATACACTATCCAGAAGGCTGCAAATACATTAATTAAATTAAACTAATTTCTACCCTAATGTTTAGGTGTTGTTTTTTTTTTTTAAGTAAGCCATGCTGAACCTGTGACCTATTTTACCAAATATTTTTACTTTGAGGATATGATTACATCTTTGTAGAAATTTTGGCTCTGGTTTAAAGAGAACGTAGAGAAATATACAAATGTAAAAGAATAGACAGTCGTTTAAAAAAAACAAAACGTGACTATTTAAAATAGTACAACTGTTAGCAGGTTTCAGTTTTGGTACAGCAATCAACTGTTTATTAAAACCTTAAGAAGTGTCATGCATTTCTCCCACAAATCAATAAAGCACTTATCAATTAATCCTAAAAAGTTCAAGAAAATCACTTTAACATAACAATGAGTAGAAAAATAACGGTATAAAATAACGAATAAACTAATGACAACGTATTATGTTATGCAGTTAGTGTAGCAAAAGTCGGCATGATAATTGCTCAATAAAAAGTAAAAGTAAATTCAATCAGAAAAAAAGTAATATCACATGCAGGAGTGTTATTTAATGAAATATTGAAAAATGAATGTTGAATCAAATACATCGATGCATGGAATACATTTGGGCACATGACATACATCGAATTGATTGATGTATATATGATTTCCCTGCTAAAGTAGACTTTTTATACATATTTATTGATCAAAACCTTTTACTTTTCTCGACATAGTCTATACATTTTTCCCAGCTTTTTTGGAAGCTCGTAGATTCCTCCTTTTTTAACTTCAAGGATAAATCGTCAACCAACTGCTCACGCGATCCTCGACTTCTTGTTAACGAATTTCCATAGGAAAATGAGCTATTGCAGTGACTCTTATGGTAAGACCTAATTACGTGGTATCCTGTTGTAGGGTTGAAAAGATGATCGTTGATTTACTTTTCTCGTTGGTGTTGGGCTGGTTCCCTGTTTATTGGTGATGGCTCTGTGCTACTTGCACGTTATGACTAGTGATGATGTGGCATTGTCCTCAGTTGAGCGCAGATGAATCTGGACTGTTCCCTTATTGACAATGGCGATGGTGTAGCGCTAGATTGTTGAGCACGAAGGCGTAAAGTCTATCTACTCTTGAGGGGTGGTGCTGACACCCTGCTGAAGTTTTTAATGTTAAACGGAGATAGCGTAAGGTTGGCTACGTATGGTTGGCCAAATTAATAATTGTATGGAGTCGGTATGTGCGCCGATGGCGAAGACTATTAAAGGGTCATAAAGTAGGGCTGGCCCACTGTCCATCGGAAGAAAGGTCGTGGCTGGCGTTAAGTTGATCCACTATTGATCGGTTGAGGGGTTGTTGTCCCCTGTTGAGTGAGATAACCTACTTGGAATGAGCACTGTTTTCATTTGGCAACAATTTAACTTTTGATTAATGCTAATGTAGTAGCAATTGTTAAAAAATACACAATAATCACATGAGTAAATTGTGTCTTCTTAGTTGTCTATTATTAATTTAATTACTAGTGAAACTGAAGATCTCAAGTCAAAAGAGTACGCCAGTGTCACATAAAGTTAAATTATGACGACTTTTACTCTTGAGACAAACTTTCTGTTTGTGCTGAATTAAAATTTTCCACTTTTAAACTTGAAACAATGTTCAAATAGAGAAGACATTTTGTTTAAATTAAACTCTTAAACATTCCTGTCGGAAAAGTTTCGTCCACATTGCACTAACCTGAGGAGTATGTATTAAAATTTGACAATCCTCGTAGTTCATCTGGATTACTGTTGTATCGATATCGATAAACCTTCCATCTCTGAATGCTTTTGTTGTTTTGATGTTACTACGGGGTGTACTCTATACAGTGTCTATATCGTTTATACCTTGTCAATAGAACAATGTGTTTTAAATCGGAAATAGCCGCTCGGCATATATGAAAAAATATTTCTGACTTGACGGCAGCTCTCTAAATGGCAGAGCTACGCACTACTCTGTGAGTATGCGTTATTAAACACAGCTTTCCCCTCACACATTTAAAACTAACGGTATTTTATTTTTATAGTATTCCTCCGCGACTAACAAGTTGATGTAACTACCAGAGTCCAGGCTAAACACTCTTGCATTATTGAATTAGAAAAGAAATTGGAAACTTTGATTTTGAGTCAAGTCAAAGAACAAATTTAAAAACTAAATGACATCCACATTTGCACTGTCCTAACTTTTAAAATTATATAAGCAGAATAATTTTTGGATTATTTTTACTCCAGTAATCTTTTTTATGCGTTTAACATTCCAATGGATGTTGAAATTTAAGGCTGGGTCCCCCGAGCCTTAATATTTAAACTTTTATTTTTAACAAACCTTTAGATTTGAACGCGCCAGTGATCTATTATCAACATATTTTTACCACGCCTGTGCGTCGCTTGTTTGTAATTCAACCTTTTCGAATTATATTTGCAATATATAATCCTTCTAACCCTTTGGTTTTCAAACACAGACTTTGGCTGCGTTGGAGTGTCGTTCTGTTGGGTTGCAGGTCCACGTTGGAATACACGGGAATTTAGCTGCTAAGGATGTTGCGCATTTACTGCCCGTGGAGTGTGTCATCTGACGTGTCCATTTTGAAACAAGCCTTTTTTCAGACAGTGGAAAACGGGTGGGTGACGGTACAGGTAATAAACTCCTAGAGATTAAAGAGATCTACAAAACGCCGAAGCCGTCAAGAGGAAATGGTGGTTTCTCGTTTACGTATTGGCTATTCCATGCTAACCCATGGGTTTCTGATGCGGCATGTTGACCCGCTACTTTGTCCAACAGTTTTCAATTTCTTTCCATCAAGCATCTTTTCTGGAGTGTGAAAAATGAAAGTATGCCCGTAAGAAATGTGTAAGTGTTGTTTTGTTTTTTATATAATATATATAAAAAAATGGCCATGATATTATAGATCGTAAATATTAATACTTTTCAAATTAAATAAATGTGGAATTGAATGAATTTCAATTTCCCAATTTCGGAAAACCCGCGTCATCGTTTAAACCTCCTCGGGAATTAAGTACCTTTATTACCCAGGTCTATAAAAATGTCTATAAGTCAGATGAGCTCTTATGGTGAGACCTAAGGCCGGGAGTAGTCAATCGTGGTCCCCAGAACTCGTTTTGGGGTGTCGTTAAACATTTTATATGTATTTATGTGTTCGCGCTCTACCGGCCACATTTTAGTCCGATTTGGTTCAAATTTGGTACATACGTTGTTTTTTTAAGTCGCTCGGACGATATCGTTAGCAAAACATCCACAGCCGAAAGTACGCTTTTGACCGGAAGTAATTTTTTTAGATTTTATCTAAAAAAATAAATATAGACAGTAATTATTCTGCACATTTAGTTTTTACGCCACCTTATAGGCCTCTTATTTCCCCCAAAATCGATCAAAACGTAAAATTCCACGTGGGAATTTTACCGTGGAACAGCTTCGAGCGGTGCGAAGTAGCGCGGTAGCCGGGGATTGAGGCTGAGGTGCAAACAAATTCTACTAATATACTTCGTATATGCAGGCAGTTAT
>JAGFPH010000127.1:663441-713425 GCA_018207615.1 Philaenus spumarius | reverse complement strand
CAACATACTGTGACTAAACAGTTTAGGTTAGTCCTCTATTTTTTTTTATTGTAATTATATCGAAACTTAAGTGTGCGTGACTGGAAAACTGCCCCCCCGATCTCTGACGTCAAAATGACGTAGGAACCTGCTTGGGGGGGTAGTTTTCCGGGGGGTAGTATTCTGGCGACCCGTGCGCACGATCAGGCACCTACTACATGTGCATAAAACATAGAGTGGATGTAGGCCGGGTAGCGTTAAAGCTGGATTTACACATGTAGTACTGTGCGCATACCGTGCGCGTACTGTACCGCTACCGTGTCGTGACTGTTTCAAATATAAAATGGTCTAACCCATTTGAATTATATAGACAGACTGTTTTCAATTTACACATGTAGGACTGTGCGCGTACCGTGCTCAGACTGTACTCCCTTCGACTGCTTCCAAAACGATTCTTCAAGGTCATGACAGATGACAGTCCGACACGGTCGGCGCACAGTACCCCACAGTCTAGACCGGTCTAGACCGATCGAGACTGCTGTAAACTGCCATAGACTGCCGTAGACCGTTCTAAGAAGCAGATCAGAAACGGGGGTGGGGATATTCGGCTACAAATCAACATTTCATTTAATGTTTGTGCTATATTACTTTAATTACTTTATAAATTTAATTTTGTGCGTTATTTGTTTATTTATTATTCTGTTTATTTGTGACAACCTGCTAAATTTTGAAATGTATTAAGAGAAATTAATTTTACTTGTTCGTCATAGAGACTATGGCAATAACTTATAAAAGACAATTAATTTATGGACAGAGATCGGCAGTGAATTAGGTACTTCATATAAGCAGCAGGCAACAATTACGTTCTCTTCTTCTTGATCGAAGATAGACACTACGTTTCCCGTCAACGAACGGAAAAGTACTACGGTCGACAACAGTTCGGTATGAGCACAGTACCATATGTGTAAATCGAGACGGTCGAAGACGGTCGAAGACAGTCGCGACACAGTAGCGGTACAGTACGCGCACGGTACTACATGTGTAAATCCAGCTTAACTGGTTATTGTGCCCGGTGAGTCACCCAATGTTTGTAGAAAAGATGATCCTCTCCACCCCCCGTCCTGATTTCCACGCGCCAGCTAAAGTCCTCGATCTGTACTTAGCTACTCAACGCGCCTAAAGAAGTATTAACTTCACAAAATTAATATTAGAGATTATGTTGTACATTTTGACTTTTTACACGACCTTCTGGCCCGTCTGGTCCCCCCAGAATCGATCAAAACTTGAAATACCATGAAAGTACCCGGTTAAGTATACGTGGGGGATTTTACCATGGGTGCAGCTGCTAATCCGAGGACAAAGGCCGGAATGCAAACTCGGGAAGCGAAACATTTCATAATCACAATCCGCAAAGTCAAGATGCAAACTCGCAAAGCGCAGTCCATAAAATGGGGCCACAAGGTCGAGGCGCAAACTCGCAAGCTAGTTTTACCGCTGCGAGCGGAACGAAGCAACACTTGAGGCTGGAGGCTGAGGTGCAAACAAATTCTACTATTAAAGAATATTATACGTCAACTGATCCAGTATCTATTTTAGGTTTTCTTACCTTAGTTGTCGATCGCGATTTCGGTCAATTCGACCATCATCAGGACATTAAAAAACAATAACAAAAAACACTATTACACAAAACACAACACTCAACACTATCACATACATAATTTTCACTCCGGTGGAGATCGTTACGAAATAATATTGTTCATAAATTATTATGTAGCGTTCGTAGACGTGCACGCCTGGCCATACGGAAGTAACTCACTAAAAGTTACTTCACTCACTATTTTTGTGTAATAGTGTTTTTTGTTATTGTTTTTTAGTATAATATTCTTTAATTATATCACTGATTCGTGAGCTAAACAATGGATTCAAAATTCTACTAATATATTTAGTACACGCTGACAGGCATCCAGCGCCTCCGTGAGTAGACCAATTTCGCAAATAGTTGGTTGAAACTCTAAAACATATTTACTTTATTTTGGAAATTCGCTCAATTCACGTCAGCGGTTCAGCTGCGTGATCGAATTAGTTATCTGCTTCTGCCAGTAGCCCGACATTGTAAAACGGCAACCTTAATGTATTTTCGTTGAGGTGCCTGATTAAGTCAACGAACAAAATTTGGAGAAGGGCCGTAATTTGTTTTGCTTTTTGTTAAAATATTTTTATTTGGATTAATCTGAAGTAATTTTAATTTCTAGTTTTTTTATATAGAGTACTGTTTGTTGGCCATTTTTAGTAATGTATTATGTTTGAATTAATCAAACAAAAACGCAATGAGCACGTGATCAGCAGTGTATCCGTCAATTACAACTGGGTTCTCGAATTCCTGGACGTACTGTATACAAGTCTGATGATATATTAAACTCGCTACGCTCTAAGTATTTCCTGAATGCCGAAGCTAAGTACAAAACGAGTGGCGGAAACGGACGAATTATTTATCACGAAGAATGATCACGTGATTCCCCCTCCAATCGTCTCCGGTAAAACCTCTCCCCGCAGGACGTGCTTTGGAAATGTAAAACATAAAAGCTTGTCTCTTGGATTTTTCTTTCTTTCATTTCCATTTTATATCAAATTAGCAAATCCCCGAGACTTTGGGACGACGTTTAAACATTTAAAACGTGACGCTCTTTGTTTGTTGTGAAATCCTTGATTTCCGCGTTTAAAATTTGTATTCCTGAACACTTTTTAAAAATAGAAGAGAAAAATGCAAGAGTGTTGTTAAATTATGAGCGTGACGAATGAAAATAAGTTTTATAATAATAATGATATAACACATTATGAAACGCGTAAGTTTATTAATCAAACGGTTTCGACGATGTAGTCATCTTCAATGGTCTTTGAACCATAACTTCTTTTGTAAGACATAGTATTAATTTTACAAAATTTTCCAAAATTCAGTAATTTCAATTTAATAAAAGTTTATTTTATTATTTCTGTAACTTAAATGATAACCGATTATTGGCTAAAAACTAAATTTTGCGGATATTATGGACAACTACCAAGATATAAAATGTTTATTTTTTAGCCATTAACTCGGTTGTCTTAAGTTACAGAAATAATAAAAAGTAAATGTGTGCGGTCGTGGGACCCCCGTCAGGAACGAAGTTCATCACGCCTTTTCTTCAATTCTTTTACCAGCCTTAACGGCAACATACACACATAATTTTAATCTTTCAATTGCCGTTTATTATTAGTTGGTTTTTTATACAAATATTTACTGTTTCTATACAGTATAATGTTATAATAAAGATGTAGAATTAATTATAACATCAAAGCTAACATAATAAACACAGTTAAATATCCTTTTATTGTAAATACATTCAATACACATAAAATGTTCTTTCATCAGTCTATAGGCGTAACCTAAAATTATTGTATGAATGTTGCCGTTAAGGCAGGTAAAACAAATTAAATATACACACAATAATTTTAGGTTAGGCCTAGACTGATAAGCCAACATTTTATGTTTATTGAATTTATTTCAAAGCTTGACGATAATATCTAAACTACGCCGGACGGAACGATCGTCTCTTAAATTTAAATTGATGAACCAAAACATATGTTTCTTGAATGTATTTACATTCATTGCCATAGCAACCAATTTGAAAACGCTTTTTCGTTACGCGTAGGCTATTTTATATTTGTCATTGCCATTGCAACCAATTAATAACCCGTTTTCTCCGTTACGTATTACATTTTCTATTTGTTAACTTCTACCGTAACCCACGTTAAGGAACTTCGTTCCAAATAACCCTTTATGTTTGTCATTAAAAAAGGAATTTTTTTGTTTCTTCGTACGATTTGTTAAGTCAGCGGTTTTCGAGATATTTTACATTAAACATTTTTAACGGCCGCCATTTTATAACTATATGGAAAAAGTTTTGGTTTTTTATACATGGGTAAAAGAAGTCATACCAAATATGTATCCAAAATTTGCATTCAATATATTTCCTATGCGCAAAGATATTAAGAATTTCGTAAAAAAATAGAAAATGGTGAATAAATGGAAAAGAAGCATTTCCGAACCGATGTTTATATACACTTTTTCTTTATTTTCACTGGTAGATGACGTCCTGAAAGTTTCTCCGTTTCGTTCTGAATCACCATTATAAAAAAGTCCAATCATTCGTGCAAAAATTCCTAGCCCTACTGCGCATGCATAAGTTTCCAACTCACCGCTATTGAAGATATAAGTGTCTCTGTCCTAGTCAAAACTTTGAAGGTCACCGCTATCCTCACCACGCTTCTCCGATTCAAATGCCTCTGTCCTAATCAAAACTCTGCAGGTCACCGCTATCCTCACCACGCTTCTCCGATTCAAGTGCCTCTGTCCTAATCAAAACTCTGCAGGTCACCGCTATCCTCACCACGCTTCTTCGATTCAAGTGCCTCTGTCCTAGTCAAAACTCTGCAGGTCACCGCTATCCTCACCACGCTTCTCCGATTCAAGTGCCTCTGTCTTAATCAAAACTCTGCAGGTCACCGCTATCCTCACCACGCTTCTCCGATTCAAGTGCCTCTGTTCTAATCAAAACTCTGCAGGTCACCGCTATCCTCACCACGCTTCTCCGATTCAAGTGCGTCTGTCCTAATCAAAACTCTGCAGGTCACCGCTATCCTCAAAACGCTTCTCCGATTCAAGTGCCTCTGTTCTAATCAAAACTCTGCAGGTCACCGCTATTCTCACCACGCTTCTCCGATTCAAGTGCCTCTGTACTAATCGATCGTAATTTGCGTAATTTCAAAACACTGCGAGCAGAAGGCGAAGTCCTCTAGTTAAAAATAATCCCAAAGTGTATTTATTGTGAAAAGTTTAACTGCAAAGTGTAACGTTTTACTTTCCACAACAGGGAAAGTTGCAAAATCGCCTTCAATAATTTGGTTTGTTTTTAGACCACTTTCGTGCGGTTTGGTTAGACATCAAGCTTGAACGTAGTTGGGTTGACCGCGGTAAAGGATGGGTATAGGTTTAACTCGCCACTAAATACCATAATGCGACCTCGCTGACCTGTATGTCTAATCCGCAATGCAAATAAGATTTGTCGTGTTGACATTTAATTATATTCTATGTACTCTTCTTTGAAGGGATCTATTGCTTTGCATTAATATATCACCCATTCAAAACTATAGTATGAAGATTATTAAAACCATATTATTTCTCAAAGGTGTTTTTGTGGCAACGTCATATCTCCCTTAGTTCTACATCAAAATTTACGATTCAAACGTCATTTTAAAGCTTATGTTCCCCGCTTTGACGAAAAACAGACAGATATTTTAAAATTAATGTTTTCGTTAAAAAAACTTTCCCATAAAAGTTAATTTTGATTCCTAATGAAAATCGGCATATACTAACAATTTGTTCAACTAACATGACAGCTGTTACATTGTTTACATTCTATATGCAAGTGTAACCTATCAATCAAATTAAATCAACGTAAATTGTGAAATATTCGCACGGGTCAGCCAGTCATTTCATATTTTAACAATATTACATTCTATTCTGTAAATTGGAATGGAGAGATACGTGGCAAAAACTTCTAGAGTGGTAGAGAGTCCGGGTACACGCACACGTAGGGTTGATCTCTAGAATATTTCTAAAAGGTGGAGAAAGAGTCTAGGCCTTTTCTGATTGACAGCTGGGATCTTTGTCCCCCCCCCCTTTTCGCTTGTACCTGGCGGCTAAGATTTGTTATACAGTATGTCCCCGAACTCTTTACTGACCTTTTCAGGTATTATTACTAGACCAAAGAAAAACAAAATATTTCAAAACTCGACAGTTACCCGTCCAGCCGCCATTTTGTTTTTGAAGTGTTAACTTTCTATTGGCCCGTTGGACACTTTCGTTTGACTATGTTTCTGAAATCTAGCGTCACGCAAACTTTTTGCGTAGACACAAGTCAGACCTTGGAGAGGGAATATTTAATACATTTACATTTATTACTATAGCAATCAAATTAACACATAAGAATTAGTTAATATAATATAATAGCTGATTTCGCCCATCATCTGTAATTCTTAAACCAAACCCAGCGTAGATTATATTTTGGGGTTATATTTACAACTTCAATCATTAAAATTTCTTGTGAAGTTGATTTTATTATTAGTTATACAACTAATGTAAGCTTCTATAACTATAAGTTATATAGGCTTCTATACGTTATAAGATTTGCTTTGAGGTTATAAACTGTATATAAAAACAACCTTTTATCATCAATATATTCGTTTATAAAAATTTAAAGAAGAGAAAATATTGTTTAGCTTCGGACACATTCGTACATCTTCGTATAGCATATTTGATTATTAATTTCTTTACTATAATATTAACAACTTCTAAATCATTATGAATCAGTTGAATATGAAACTAAAATTATCTAAACGGTAATATTTTTAGCTTTCTTTAAATATATAATAACGGATATAAATAAATAATTTTAACAAATAGGCCTACAGTTTTATAATCCTTATAATTGTACACATTTACTGAGTTAAAAATCTCCGTAGTCATAGAAGTTATCACTTCCAATGTGTGGTCTTAAGCACACAAACAAAAATTTTCACATTACAATTTTTAATTTGAGAATGACTCTTTGTAATAAATGGAATTTATTTACATAGCTTTATGCACCAAAGACCTAATCAGGAAAAAAAAAATTTTATGATGATTATTTTGAAAATGGCGGCTGTTTCATTAGTTATGTGTAATAATTGGTTTGTTCATCCCGGCATCCTATACCAACACAGTAAATAGTTTAATATTCTATGTACATTTGCTGTCGTTGTATTTAACTTAGCTATTATCCTTCATCCGATTGTTTTGACAGTTACACCATCCGATACGGTTTGATGTAACGGGTTTGGCATATATTTCGCACCTTAAGAATCTAGAGTATTTTGTTTTTTAAACGTACTACCCTAAAAGGCCAATTTCGGGAGGTTTTTAAAGAAACTTAAAAGTAAACTAAGTCGAGAAGTGCATAATTTTAAAGAGTCCCTTTAAACGTAAAAATTGTGAAAAATGTTTTAATTTCTTTTTTTCGTATTTAAGGATTAAAAGTGGTTTGATGAACAATATAAAATATGTATTACACTAGTAAGCCCCCGTGAAAAATCGCAGGCAGGTTAATTAGATACACATCAGAAATAGGCTACATCATGTAAAAAAATACTACTTAAAAACAACTTTATTTAATCCTATCTAACTATACTGACGCTGATTTTTAACTCGGTAAATGTGTAGAACTATAAGGATTATAAAACTAAATCTTATCTTTTAATGCTTTTTATTTCATATCGATTGATCAAATGATTGAGAAGTTATTAATATTATAGTGAAAAAATTTATAATCGAATATGTTTATATGTTATACGAAGATGTAGGAATGTTTCCGAAGTTAGAACGAATAGACAAATTTGTACAAATTTAAATTTGTACAAATGAATATATATTAAAGATAAAAGGTTGTATTTATATACATTTTATAACCTCAAAGCAAATCTTATAACGTATTGTAGCATACATTAGTTATATCTATACTATTATATAAAAATCAAATGGTGTCTGTTTGTGTATGTGTTACTCAATCACGTAAAAACTACTGGATGGATTTGAATGAAATTTGGCACACATGTAGATCATGACCTGGAATGGGACATAGGCTAGAATTCATTTAGATTTAAGGGTTGAAACAACCCCTAAAACAATAAATATTTATTATTATACTTCCCATTAAGCTAGAGAGCTTGAAATTGGTACATTTATTTCTTGCAATAGGCCTACATATATACTATGTAAAACATATTTGAATTTTATAGCGTGCTGCTAAGGGGGGGGGGGAATGTAATAACAACCCATAAAACAATAAGTATTTATTACTGTGCGGCGAATCTTTGTACCGTGTGCGAAGCCACGGGTAGGCTACCTGTTAGTAACTCATATTTAAAAAAAATCTACTTTACAAGAAATTATAATGATTGAAGTTGGAAACTTAACGCCAAAGTATAATCTACGCTGGATTTGTTTTTATTATAGATGATGGGTGAAATGAGCTGTTATATTATATTGTTACTCACGTACGTATGTTTGTAAGTACGGACGTACACTCGTTTTTATAAGAGTTGATTATTTGTTTGTAATAACAGCATACGTACCCACCATATTGTTGTGTTTACTATTTTGATATAGGATGCCGGGTTGAACAAACCAATTATTAGACATAACTTAACTATTATCCTTTGTCCGATTGTTTAGACAATTGCACGAGCCGATAGAAAATTAAAAGGACGACAAAAAAGGAGTCTTGATATTTTTTGTTAAAATGTATTGTTTGTAGATAATTTAGGTTTGATATTTTCAAACACCCGCCATTTTGAAACACATGATTGGATATAATCGCTTATTCTTCATAAAATATATCATGGTTAGGTTAAACTTCATGCCAAGTTTGCACTCAATCGGTCAAACCGTTGTCTAGACATGAATTATTTTGTAAAAGGAACAAAATGGGGAATATCTAGAAAAAGAATCGTTTTTAGAAAACTTTATTCTTGATTTTCTCTTTAATTTGACCCATGAACCATTTCTCGAAGTTTGGCTCTTTACTTACAGGACACTCTGTATATAAACTAGACTTTATCTAGATATCATTATCCATTCCTGATAAATTTGACTGATAGATAAATACAAGCGAATCATCCCATGAGGCTTTTGTGTTTTCCTTTTAAGGGACGCTTCTCTGATCTACTTGTCTTTACGATTTATTTGTAACGTTGAAAGTATGATCAGTTACATGATTTTTTTATATATAGTTTACTGTTATACCAACACAATCTAATAAACCCCTATTGGTGCCTAATTAGGCAAGGAGGGTTTGTCTACGTGTTGTCTATTGTGTTTTTATTAAGTTATTATTTTCTTCAAAATTTGTCGATTTATTTTATGATTAGTAATATATTTGTTCGTCTGTTACAGGTAAGCAGAAGTTACAAGTTCTTGAAGAAAATATTTTACCTTTAACCCGTTATCCGAGATACATCATGCTTGAGGTAAGTTTTGCTAGTTAGCATGCAAACATCGAAGGTCGCTTTCTACTAAGTAACGAAGGGGATTTCCGGCGATTGCGCAGATATACCGAAGCTTAGCCGAGATAACCCGAAGCGCTGTCCGAACTTGACCGAAATACAGGACTACCACAAGGTGCTATATTGGTGCCTGTGTTGTTTCGCGTGGGAGAAAGTCGTTCGGTTGCCAGGCGATTATTCATTCCACACTTCGTAGTCGTAGTCCAATTTATTTTCTGAAAAGACGTAACTTTGATGACTGTACCTCCACATTTATCATCAATTTACAATTTTAAAGATCTAATTAGCTCCTAAATCTTTGAGAAATGTAGACTATGTGATCAAACCAAAATGTTGTTCGATTGGGTTGTCTAAACGTAACACTTCTGCGTAGAAATCCCCCTTGTTGGCTTAAACGATCTTTGTCCTGACTGACATGGAATCACCGTAGAGCAAAAACTACTTAAGATAAAAATAAAAACATTTAAGGGTATATTCTTAAGGCGTCATAGATTCACTGTTCCCAAAATTGTATTTTAAAGCTTAAAAATTGTGAATATTCGGGATTCTTTCCGTAACAAAAAACCTGGCCTTACTACGTATCCGAGTGCTTCTGTCCTAGTCAATCTTCATTTCAGTGAAAATGTCAGATTATGCAGCAGTAATCTGCATTAGCTTCGCCGCGGTGGTTGGTGAGCGAAGCGACTAGTAGTAGTTCTAGTAACTAATATTTCAGGTAGAACATTTCATTTTAAACAGAAATATGTAAATAACAAAAATAACAATAACATCCGGCAATTTATCGTTATAATTTGCAAAACAACCTTTGGGAATTGTATATAACATATGTGGCAAAAGTAATAGTTCATTAAATATTTTGGCCATACGCAGTTTAACCATTCTCGATCAAAACGAATTCATTTTTTAACAAACAAATATCGGAAATAATATCTTTTTCGTAAATGTAATGTATTTATAACTTAATACATGGTATGGTCAAAGTAAACTTAATACAACTAATTGTGTAGCCCAATAATTTAGGATTCTTATAGTAAATGTGTTTTAACATATTGAAAGGAAAATAAAACATAAGTATTTAAGGCTCGGGTCCCTAAATTCAAAACGGCGAAGTTGGTTACAATTTCAACCTTAACCCAACTTAATCATACCTTCACCTTTAAGCATATGTTTGTGTTATTTTCCTCAAAAAACGAAAGCTGTATTTTTCCCTAAAAATAAAATAGATTGTGGGTGTTGATTGATAAGGGTTTTTTGCAATATCTCTTTTTGTAACTGAGTAAAACATTTGTAAAGTTTACTATTTATATCATACGTTTATGAAAACAATAAAACTGGTTTTGAAAATGTATTTGGCAATCAACATCCTCAAATGACAGTCCTGCAAAATGAAACCAAATTTTTAAATTTATTCCACGAATTAACGGAAAAAATTACTTATTCTGCAACACTGCTCTGGTGGGAATCAGATTAAATAAATATGGCGGGCAGGGTATCCTTCCCTTAAATGTAAAAAATACGTCGGGCCTGAATTTGAAAATAAATTATGATTTTTCCTGAAGAAAGATTTTATTACAAAAGTCTGTACTTTGCTTTCTAAACAATATGAAAAAAGTTACGAAAAACTTTGCTCAATCTTAACAATGTATATCTAAAAAACTACAAATCACACAAGTGGTAATGGTAATGTAATACTTAAATATCGAGGAGAAAAAAGGAAAATATATCTTTAAGGTTTAGTCCACTTGTAAAAAAAAGAGTCTTTAATTTCACAATAAGAGAAAAGTGGTAGAGTATTACTTCAAAATGCACTTCCTAAGTTCCTTTGACACTAAACTACTTAAAACGTAGTAAAACTCTAACTTTTTTAGAACTTCATTTTATTATTATATTCAACTTTTTGGGGTTACTCCCTGAGCCTTGAGAGCTTCGGAGCCCTTTTCTTTGCTTTATGGTTAATCCGGCTCTGGTGACCGTTGTGTTTAAGCTTAGATATTCAAAGTTATAAAGACTATGAAAATCCATAGTAAGTGTTGAAATTCTTAACTGAAAACGAATAGATATTTCAAATTCTTAACACCAAACTTAGGCAACAGTTGAAAAAACATTTTTTTATTATAAACAAACAATTAATTGTATGTATTTTTTTTACTATTCCTAACGTTTACATTACTATATACCTATTAGACTAAAGACGAGGAGCAGCCTATATCGATAGCCAGTAATTAGGTTCGAACCTACGAGGTTCCAATTGTACCAGACAGAACCTTTAGTATACCTCCGCAACGGTTGGTGAGCGAAGCTACCAGGGTTCGGAACCCTCTAGTAAAACAATAATACTATAGATCGCAGTAAAACGCATGCATATTTGTCCTTTAAGAAGATAGTTCGGTAGAAACTTCCACTGAACGTATTTCCACGATTCCAATGGTTTCGTGGAGCAAACTAAAGCCCTTGGTCAATACGTGTATCATGCCTCATTAGTTTTTTGTCAAAATAATGGCTTCTCAACTTAAAGTTGCTGATTGCTGAAACAAAAAAGTTGAGATAGGTAAAATAAATTAAACATACGCATTTAACTAATTAAATTAGGTCTAGACGAATGAACCAACATTTTATGTTTATTGAATGCATTTACAATGAATGGACATTTAACTGTGTTTACCAACTTAACTTTGATGTTATAATTAATTCTACACCTTTATTATTAACATTAAACGTATGGAAACAGTACATTTTTGTATAAAAAATTCTATTAATAAACGGCAAATGAAATATTAAAATTATGGTTGTATGTTGCCGTTCGGGCTGGTAAAAGAATTTAAGAAAATGCATGATGAACTTCGTTCCTGACGGGAGTCCCACGACCGCACATATTACTCATATATTTCTTATAAAGTTTCTTCGATAGTAAAATACAAATTATTTACTAAAACTTAAAACTGTAGCTGGAGGAAAATTGTTGTGTGTCTTACGGGAAGAAAGTATCTTAGATGCCCTGATACTTGACTGCCTTAAGACACAAATAACTATTGTGTCTAAGATATTCGTAGAAAATATGTTGGGTAAAATGTTCTTATAGATGTAATTGCACCTCAAACTAACTGGCGGAAATCTTGGTTGTGCGCTTACTCACACAAAGTTGATTATGTAAGTCTAAATGGGAATCGTTGATTAATATTGGCGAAACTTACTATACGATTTTGTTCCAGTGAACTATCAATATTTACCCCGCTATTAACATGCATTTATTCATATCTGTGAGTGAAGATATTGTTTTATACAAAAATTAATTTTACAGCAGTTTTGTGGTAAAGCTTATTGTCAGAGGAGATTTTAATAATATTGCCTTTGTGTAGCCTTTTTGTAGTTCGCGTATGTGTGAACTGTAATCCTTATTGTATATTTACGAAGTGTTAACCGACAATTTACCTAGTCACTGTAAACATCCCTAACGTGTTTGTACTAGGGGTGGGTGTACACAAGGGTTGCTAATCTCAGGGATGAGGTGGCTACACAGGTGCGACGGTTTAAGTTAATCTGAGCTTGTCATCAGAGTCGTACGGGCTCAAGTTTTAAAAAAAAGGCTTACTTTGTGTTTTAGGATTTGATAACTGTATTACCTATAATCCTATTACTTTAAGTGAGCAATTCTTGTATCTATCTTTGTACCTTTGTATCTGTCGCGGATCTGGAAAACGGCTCTAACGAATTCAAAGAAATTTTGTATTTAGGTGTAGTTTTGATTTTTAAGTACACCCATATAGTTGTATTTCGTGTAAAAACGAAATTTTTTGAGAAAATCTAATTTAAAATTTTTCAACTTTTAAATTAGATTTTCTCAAAAAATTTCGTTTTTACACGAAATTTTTTGAGAAAATCTAATTTAAAAGTTGAAAAATTTTAACATAGGGTCTTATGGGTTGTCATGTTGGTTACAAAATAACAACGAAATAGTAAATAAAGCGATCAAAACAGCTGTTTATAAACAAGCCAATTTATACTGTTTTATCAGCTGTTCATGGGATAGTTTTTAATTGCTGTTAAAAAACAAGCTAATTTATACTGTTTTAGCACGTACCAATTAGAATAAATTGGGCCTGATTTAATAATTTATTTTTTCAAAAAAAAGGTAAACTTGGCAAAGATGGATAAATTTGAATTGTCAATTTTGTAATATAGGCCTGGCTAATTTCTGAAACATAGTATTGAGTATATGTTAATCCTGCAATAATTTTTACTATATTTAGGCCTGATTTCAAAACTTTAGTTGACATAAGATAGTAGAACTAGGACTAAAATTGTAATGTAAGCCTCTCACGTTTCTAAAGCATGTATTTGAGGTTATAGTTAATCTTGTAATTACTGTTAATATATTTAAGCCTGGTTTTTTAATTTTGCAAACCTATGTACAAACGAGCCAAAATTAACGAGATTCTTTATTGAATTTTTCAACTGCGAGCGAAGCGAAGCAGCCATCTTTGGCCGAAGGGCGAAGCGGGGTTGGGACGCGAAGCGTCCAGGGGCAGAGCCCCTAGTCTTAAATTATACGTTGCACTATTTTATACCAGTTACTATAGTTAATAATAAATGTAAATAAACCGTAAATTGTTAAAGAAGCACACAAATAGGAAACAATCTACTGCTTTGCATTGATTGCAGCGCAGAATAAAATCTTCATATTCTTTACAGAGTAACGTTTGACTAGGGGTACTGAAGTTCCGAAAATTTTGCGAGAGTGATTGGTAATAATAAAATAATCAAGGTAGTGCTTTATTATAATTTAATATAAATCATGATTCTTCGGATGTACAATTACAACTGTGATCTTTATAGCGACCATCTGCTGGGTCAACAGCAAAATGTACATGTATATATTCGTCCTCTTAATGAATGCATGTATACATGGTGATTCACGAAGATATGCAGCAACTTCGGGAGCTCATTCTATATGTAAAAGTAAAAAAAAGCTATGTAAACATAGATCCGAAAACGCTTCGTTTTCCAGATATCCACCATTTTGTTTTTTTTTTACAAAATAATTCGTATCTAGAGAAATCTTTGACTGATTTGAGTTCAAACTTGGCATGAAGTTTAACCTAACAATGATCTAACTCATGTATGTATCTCAAAATAAGCGATTGTATCCAATCATGTTTTTTGAAATTTCAAACATAAATTACTCAAAGACAACGTTTTTGGAGTCCTATTGATTCCTTATCAGATGGTGATGGTGTTACTGTCTAAACATTCGGATGAAGGATAATAGCTAAGTTAAAAATAATAACAGCATATATATGTACATACAATGTCGTTGTGTTTACTGTGTTTGTATAGTTAGTATGCCGGGTTGAACAAACCAATTTTTACACATATCAGTATGCATGCAATGCACAATGGTGAAAAATATTTTGCTGGATCCTTTGTTGTGTTGTATATTTTATAATTTAATTTCCATTTTTTAAACCTAGTATTGGTGGGAGGGGGTGTGGAGGTTGAACCCCCCGCGCTACGTCTTGAGTTTCAGTAAATAAACGTATTAGTTTTGAGATTCTGTGTTCAAATGCTATTCTAACAAGTTGCCTTCATGTCGTGTCGTAAGAAATACGCGTCCATTGTAGTTGCAGCCTAATCCAGTTTCCACCCCTATGCAAGTAATCGAAATGCGAGTATTTTATGTTTTCGATGTATCACGAAATGAATCGCTCTCGCTCCATTAATATTTATTTAGGTAGGCCAGCAAATTCCATCGCTTGGATGTTAAATGCATACTTTTTTATGGCCATAGCTCTCACCTGTGTTGATTGTAAAAAGTCATGTTAATCGGACCATTTCTATTTTAGTACGGGTAATATAATTTAAATAAAACTATTCAATGTTATTAGGCCTGCAGCTATAGTGCATGGTGCGGAGTGCGGATGACGTAAATTCATTTTTAACATTACTTGAGTTCTATAGCACTTAGAAGGACTTTATGGTCTTAAATTGGTATAATATGGTACTCAGTTGTGTTACAGCGTTGGGCCACGACTACCAATATGGTACTCGTGACGTCAAACTAAGTTGTTACATAAAAAATAATATTTTTTAGGCTACATTTATATTTAACCAATAAAACTTAAATTTTTCTGTAGAAATCCGTATATAACTATTTTTTACCATAGTGTGGGAATTTTTTTATTTATAGATGTTTAAGTTGGCGGCCATTTTATTTATATTTGAAGCAAGCAGTCTTAATGTGGGTGATAAAATAAAGCAACTGATTTGGATCAAAAGCTTAACAGCTTGACAAGATTGTGTGTGTTTTAATTTACTATAGATGCTGGTTTAACCGTTAAATATATATCAAAACAATATTGATGTGAAGTGTATTCATAGATGTTAAATACACTTCAAATCCTGATTTATAGTTTTCATTTTAGTTCGGGAATTATGAGTAACAAACTTTCGGAAAACGGGATTTTTAACATTTATTGGTTGCATAGATAATAATTTAAGTAGGCCTAAAAGTTATACATAGATCGATTTAAGCGAAATTCACTGTGCTTTTTTGGGCCATGCAACACAGATCTAAAATCGTTTTTTTTTAAATTGCGTTGAATGGTAAGACACAATATTTACCCGTTAGTCCTTTAATTTTCTAAATCACATCAGCGAACTAAGTCGCAGGTACCAACTAGTACTTCAATAAATTGTCATTTTACTTGTAATTTACTTTTATACATCCTACCTTAAGACCTAATAAGGGGACACAGCAAAGTACAACAAAATAATAATGCAGGTAATATTTGTTGCATTAAACTGTCTTGAAATTAAATCTTGTAAACTAGATGATTGATTTTAAGGCTTCGGCCACATGCCATTAGTACCAATTTGATACTCACGCTTAGCAACTCCACGAGTACCCACTCTAAAAAAATATATTTTGAAAATCAGTCTACAAATTATTTAGCTATGTTATTTTAACCAAACTATATCAGAATTATTACAAAATTTTAATGCAGAAAAAATCGTCGCCCCAGGGGCAAGTTATGCTTAAACAGAATGGCAATCAATCTGTTTTCAAGTTTGATGTCAGATTTATAGTTTACAAGATACCAATGGTGGCCCATTTAAAAAGCCTGTATAATACATGCGCAGTAAGTACTTGGTTTTGACGTAATTTTACTTAAAGGTTCAAATTACATAAGTGCAAAAATATATGTGATATTTTTTTACTTAAATAACATTTTTCTTTTTTAAATACTATCCTATTTTATATATATGTTAACTAGTAAACCCCCGTGACAAATCACAGGCAGATTAATCAGATTCACATCAGAAGTACATAATTAAAAAAACACTATTTAAAAACAACATACTTAATCTAGCCCTACCTACCCTATCGGGGATTTTAACTCGGTAAATGTGTACAAATATAAAGATTATAAAACTGTAGGCCTATTTGTAAAAATTGTGTACTTATATTCATTATTATATATCTAAATAAAGATACAAATATTTAACTTCATATTGATAGATCAAATTATTTAGAAGTTATTAATATTATAATGAAGAAATTAATAATCGAATATGTTTATATGTTGTACTAAGATGTTTCCGAAGTTAAACGAATGGGTATCTCTTCTTTAAACTTGTAAAAATTAATATATTGATAATAAAAGGTTGTATCATATTCATTTTATAACCTCAAAGCAAATCTAATAACGTATTATAGTCTACTGTACTTTAGTTCTTTAACTCATTAAATTTATTTTAAGAAAATCAAATTCACAAGACTTATATTGATTGAAGTTGTAAACATAACCCCAAAGTATAATCTACGATAGGTTTTGTTAAAGTATTACGGACGTACACTTGCTTTTATAGGAGTTGATGTAGTACATACTGTAAATAAATATATGAGTTAAAACCCTTATTGGTTAAAAAAAACAGTTCTTCGACATTTAAACCATTGAAATAAGATACACACTGTAGGCCTGTTGTCTCATTCGTCTGTAGGTCTTCGTTTCTTGCAGAAATATTTGCTCCCGCGTTGTGTCCGACCAGTAATGTCGCTTCAAGGTCACACGTCCAGCCAATAACAGCTTTGCCTTTATTTCTTTATGTTACTAATTTGCACATAATCACACAAGATAATATCCAAGGTCAGTCTAATAGGTACACCTTGATACAAACCTGTTGTTTGCTTTGGCGTGTTGGGTCTGACATTATCGAATGCTTGGAAATACCGTGATGAAAAACTGCAATTGCCTAATAATACAGTGTCAAAACAAAACCGCCTCATCATTGTAGCTTTTACTTGTAATTTACAAGATTGTCATCTCTCAACTATTGTTACTTCATTAAATTATACAGGGTGTCTCGCAACCATTCTAGCAAACTTTACCATGTTATTCAGCAGGTCAAACCTAGCAAATAATCTATATGTATAAAAGCGAAATACCACTCACTCATCACGATTTCTCAAAAACTACCGAACGGATTGAAATGAAATTTGGTATGTAGCTTCCTCTAGGGCCATAGGTGCTTACTAAGAAAGGGTTTGAAAAAATTCGAAATTTTAGGGGGTTTGGGGGGGATTAAAGTTATTAAATCACGATTTCTTCAAAACTACCGAACGGATTGGAATGAAATTTGGTATGTGGCTTCCTCTAGGCCCATAAGTTGTTCACTAAAAAAGAGTTTTAAAAAATTGAAATTTTTAGGGGGGTTTGGGGGGTAAAAATTACTAAATCACGATTTCTCCTAAATTACCGAACAGATTGGAGTGAAATTTGGTATGTAGCTTCCTCTAAGGCCATAGGCTCTCGCTAAGAAAGGGTTTCAAAAAATTCGAAATTTTAGGGGGGGGGTTGGGGGATGAAAGTTATTAAATCACGATTTCTTCAAAACTACCGAACGGATTGGAATTAAATTTAGTATGTAGCTTCCTCTAGGGCCATAGGTGCTCACTAAGAAAGTTTATGAAAAATTTCGAAATTTTAGGAGAGTTTTGGGGGGATCAAAGTTACTAAAATCATAATTTCAGATCTTTTATTATTATGACAATAGTGCTTTTATTATTTAAGATCTATATATATATAAGCCAAATACCACTCAATTACTGAACACTTAAAAAGAATACAATTACGTTAAAAATACTGAAAATACCAACCACCACGGCAACGCACAGTATAATATACAGCATGTGATCTTACTTTAGAAGTTGTATGTCTGTAAGTGTGTTTTTGGAAAAAATATTATCTCATGAACGGTATAAGATAAATTCACGAAATTCAGCTTGCAAGTTAATCTCATGGGTTTACACAAATGTGAAAAATTAAATTTTTCTGAAGTTTTACGTTTCAAGATGGCGGCAGTTTAAATTATTCAAAGTTTAGTATATAAGAAAATAAAGATTTTACGATAAGTCTTTAAGATACACAAACAATGTAGGTAATTTAAAGACAAATTCAAGGGCATATAATTTGTTACCGTTGAGTTAAGGATAACTGAGGAAATATAATAATTAGAAAAAAGTGTTTTTTCGTGATTTTTTAAGAAATTCATATGAGTAGTGTTTTAGTCTAAATACACAGAACGTTATTGTAATTTAAATTAATGTAAAAATAAAAAAATAAAACATTTTACAGTCGGTAAAACAATATTCTATAAAAACAAATTGGCAGCTGGAAGTAGTACAATAGTTTTAGCCCTTGATGTTGGTATTACAAAATATTGATAATTATGCGTTTGAAACAAAAACATGATTGTAAGTATTGTCTGCAATAAATTAAATAAATTCAGTGTTTGTTTTAAGCGGTGTCAACTGACTTTTATGCCACTCTTTATTTTATAAATAAACTAATGGAAACCCCTGCGTGGGACCTAATATACACATAATCATGTTTTGTTTTCTTTATAATAAAGGTGTGGTAAAGATTAATAATAACCCCAAAGCTAAGTTAAAACAGCTGTTTATAATAAGAAACTAACTAATCCAGCTGCTTTCGTGGAAGTAAATAATGATGTTTATAGTATTCAGGAGGTTATAAAAACATTTATATACAAAACAGCTGTTTATATGCCCAATAAGAAACAAACTAATCCAGCTGCTTTCGTGGATGTAAATAATGATGTTTAAATCAAATTATTTCGTATATTTTATAACAGCAGTTATAATAAAGGTTAAAGAACCAGCAAAGCTCAGGTCTACGCTTTAATAAAACCCTAACCTAAAAGTTAGAAATACAAATAATTGCTTCAAAGTTTGAAATCATCTGTTAATGGAAATATTGGAGCAAACAGCTGTTTTATCTGTTATTTTACCTATTCAATTGGTTGCTATGGTAATAAATGTAAATACATGTGTTGGTTCATCAGTCTAGGCCTAACCTAAGATTTTATTGCGACTAAATTTACAAATATTGAAACAAAAAATGTTTTTTTAAAAATGAATTATAGCCTATGTTACTCGATAGTGGAGCTGTTTATTATTAAAACTATTTTTTCAATCGGTTCAGTAGTTCCAGAGATTACCCCCTACAAATAAACAAAACAATTTTACCTCTTTATAATATTAGTGTAGATAAATATTATAAGACAAAACTAGCTTTATTAACTTCAATTACAATAATGATTATGAATGACTTGTTTCAGTCCTTCAACAAATTAGATGAATTTCAAACATTTAATAAAAAGTGAGTCATAATAAAGCTTGCTTTCTGTTTGGACATTTATTTATTTATACACAATATTAATTTGTACCTAATTTTACATTTAAATTATAACCCTCTGTGTATTTAGGCTAATACACTACTCGTTTGAATTTCCTCAATAATCCCGGAGATCCACTCCACCCAGAATTATTTCATTTTCTCAATTATCCTTATTCAATCATAATAAACTGTACCAGAAACTGGCACATACTTTCTCACAAACGTATTTAAATTAATAAACTTCATAATTGTAGGAGGGTAACGAATAAATATTATTTGTATCTAGAGAGAGAACTATTACATCGATTTCGAACAAATTTGCACCAAGCACGTCAATTAGGACTGTGTAGATGCACCAAAAAATGTTTTGAAAATCAACCCTCTTTATGGCCAAAAACCCCCAAAAATCAGTTATTATTTTATTATTATTAGCTAAACGAGAATTTTTAGAAAGATACGTTTTTTTTGTATATGGTAGGGTACATTAAAGGCTACAAATAAGAAAAATTTTATCAAAATCGTTAGAGCCGTTTTTTTATAAAAAAATAACTGATTTTGTGGGGGGGTTTTTTACCAAAAAGGGGGCTGTTCAAAAAATTTCAAAACCAGTTTTCGTTCATCTATGCAGGCCTACGTGACATGTTTGGTACAAATTTGTTTGAAATCGATCGAATAGTTTTCGCTCTAGCTTTGCATACATACAGACATACATACATACAAACATACATACAGACAGGCATTTTGTAAAAAAAAAACTTTTTGCGATCACTATACTTTCTCTATACTATAGTATAGTGAGAAAGTAAAAAGTGATAACCTTTGGATTTGTCGTAATATGTCTAAATTTTTATATCTTAAAAATTTTTCGTAAAATATTTCGTTTTCCAATTTGAAAAGTTTGATCCGCTGCCATCTTGAAACTTCAGCAAAATTAAATTTTGTTCATTTACGTAAACCGATGTGATAAGCTTGCATACTGAGTTTTATGAATATATATTAAACCGTTCATGAGATATCTTTTCTCAAAAGCACACATACGGACAGACAATTTCTAAACTAAACAAGGTAGGACCATGTTGAATTGTTTGCTAGTTTTGGCCAGCTGAATAACATTGTGAAGTTTGGTTGAATGGTTGCGAGGCACCCAGTATACTGGAGGAATCGGCCATAGTTCACGAGTGTATTCCTCTTATCAAAATAATAAAACAATTTCATGTAAATGTAGACCAGAAAACGCTCCGTTAAAAAGTTACGGCTCCTGGAATTTGTAAACGTGATTTCCGCCCCAAACTATGAATTGAGCCTTAATAAAATTAATTGGTAAAAACACTTTACGGGTAGATTTATTGGTATTATATCCTTATATATAATACGTAAAGCAGTTGTTTGTGAACACAACTTCTCCCTTATTTCTGGACCAAATTTAATGTTTGAGTTGTCAAAAAATTCGTCTCATTTCGAAGTTTCGCTGTAAGGTTTTAGATGTCAAAAATTCTTATCCTTAATAGTTGAACTACTCACAACATTAACATGGAACGTATTTAAAAACCATTTCTATTCAAAACAGCTGTTTATAATAAGAAACAAACTAATGCAGCTGCTTTCGTGGATGTAAATAATGATTTTTATAGTATTTAGGAGGTTATAGGGACCTTCTTAATGTTAATCAGATAAAGTCCGAAAGTCCGATTCCCTTAGTTGGTAGTTTTCAAAGAACAGAAAATGCCTCGAGTTATAACTATTGTTATAAAATATACGAAATAAATTTGATTTGAACATTTAACATTATTTACTATCTTAGTTTTGAGGTTATTATTAATCCTACACCTTTATTATAAATAAAACATAACATAGTTTTTAGAAAGTCCCATCGGGGGTTGGCGTGCGGAGCACGCAGTAGTCTCTCCTGGTTGTTCTTGAATTCTTCTTTATTATACTAAAATTTTGAAAACAGCTTAAAATATAATGTCTTGTCATGCTACATACCAAATGAAAGCTCATACTATAACTTCAAAATGAGCTGTCAAACATCCCTCTATATAGCACCATCGGAGTAAATTTACGAGCATTTTTGTGATCCAAAATATTATTCTGCTAGTTCTACAATTTTAAATAATCGATATTTACAATACTACTGAAGTAAAATATCGAAAAATAGATTTGTATGTATTTAGTTGGTGTAAATAATACATAAAAATCATGTGAATCTGAGACATGCAGGTTCAAAATGTATTTTTCATTTTTTGATTTGATGCGGAATAACCCATGCCATAGTTTCACTTTTTATCCAAGAAAACTGAATGTCTTTGTCCGCTGAATGTAATATGTTTCTAGTTTTTGTACCAGACTGTACCCACTGTTTAGCTTGAAGTGGACACTTCACTCTCTTTTCTTTCACTTTACTGTAAGTAACCGGAAACCGTGATAACCCTCGCAGAGTCAAGATGTCTGCATGTCTGTACGGTTTTCTGCTAATGAGCCATTCATTAAAAGAGTGCCGGCAGCTGGTCCCGGCGTCGAATTCAGTACATGGAATATAGCCAACAATGCATTATGTGAAATAAATACACATACAAATCTGTCAGACACGCTTCAAGAAAGAGTTGTGGAACTTCTAGTCCGTGGGACATTCAACTATGTGGATTAATATTGGCGATAGGTGTAGAAACTTGGACAGTTACAGATATCCTGGCACTTGGCCTCGAACTGGCGCGATGGGCCGGGGGTGTGGCGAGAAAGGTCGTAAGAGGAAAAAAAACACATTTTCCCACACGGCTTCCTAATGTGACTCATCCTTCAAACGAACTAGTAAATGTTTACCTCACCCTTAACACGTTCACTGCTATGCAAATTTCGTATTTCCTATGCAAGGAGCTGGCCATTTATTTTTTATATTTATAGCTTAAATGAGAAATTATTTTATTTGTTATTTTTGAACCTTTCTACGTAATAATCACTAATATTTTAAAGCGGAAGCACATGTGCATCCATAGGCACATAGGCCTAAAATTGGCGTGCGAAGCACGCAATGCTATGTGCATTGAAAATTCTCCCAATACGGTGGTTGACGTACGAAGCACGCAATGCACTGTGTATTGAAAATACTCCTAATACAAGGGTTGGCGTGCGAAGCACGCAATGCACTCTGTATTGAAAATACTCCAAATACGGGGGTTGGCGTGCGAAGCATGCAATGCACTGTGTATTGAAAATACTCCTAATATGGGGGTTGGAGTGCGAAGCACGCAATGCATTGTGTATTTAAAGAACTCCCAATACGGGGGTTGGCATGCAATGCACTGTGCGTCGGCCGCTTCTCATAGTGTTCAGTGTCTAGCTCTAATGTGCGTCCTTAGCAGTGAACGTGTTAAACAGAGATGTACAGGGTACTGATGTTTTTAGTCAGGTTAGTAGCGGTTTGCTAAAGTGCCAGCATTCGCGCCGCTATCTGTACGCACAGCTCTTACAGACGGGCAAAAGTTTCTGGTCGCGTGTTACTAGTTTGTGCTCTTTCGTTTTCGCCCACCTTATTTTTTCCAAAAAACATCGCCACTAACTTCCGCTTGTGTCTGGCTCTGCCAATGAATTAATCAATGTCTCATTTCTCATGTACAAACATCTATTAAAACATTCCTGATGTTCACGCAAAGACTGCGGGTGCTTGAGGAACTATGTCACCACTATATATATATATACCGCCACCACCCTATCTCTATCCAAGTGCCTCTCTCCTAATCAATCATAGTATACAATGATATATTTGCATTTGCTTCGCCACGAGTATCCGCGGGGGTTGGTGACCGAAAGGAACAGGGGGTAGAGCCCATTAGTTCGACATAAGCGGTTTTGTTCTTACTGTCATAGTATCGACTTAGAATAAAGTTATTTAAGTTAAAAATTCCTACATTTTAAGTTATTGTATCGTCGAAGACGATCACTAAAAAAAATTGCAACATTTTGTCTTTGAAGCGTAAAAATGGCGAAAATGCGTGGTTCACTCACAGCTCTATAACAGATAAAACAGCTGATTTGGATCGACCTTTAAGTCAGACCTATACTGAAGCAACACGTTTCCTGAATGCATTTACATTCATTACCATAGCAACCAAGTTAGCAAATTTAGACATTTTACAAACATGAGAAAGCACTATGTCCATCCATTTTACAGGTGTCACCAAGTGCACTAATTTAACACAACTCAAAAAATTAGGAAGTGCAATGTCCATTTCATTGGTAGCGTGACGTGACTCTAAGGCCTGTATTACACTATCAAATTTCTTTGTCAAAGATCTTTGATCAAATTTCTGTGATGCAATATTTTATAGTGTAAATGCAATCTTTTATCAAAGTTGGTACACGTCAAATTTATTTGTCAAAGGTTCTCTAAAAGGTTCTGTAAGATCTTTGACAAAGAACTTTGATAGTGTAATACAGGCCTAAATCCATACAGCTATTGAGTTTTTGAATTTACCACTGCCTATTTTATTTCGTCGATTTCGTCTTCTTTTACGATCAGCTGTTACATTAAACTTCTGGTTTATAGTAAGTGTGTAAAACAATGAAGAAGAATACATGCGTGTTCTGTGTTACCTCATGCATAAAGTGCTCGGTGCGCCTAAAAAAGTTGTCACTTAAAAAATGTTTCCTTAGAGTCGTTAGGTGAGACGAAGGGGAGTTTCAGTTCAAACCAACTTTCTAAATTCATTCGTTTGTTCGCCATGAATACTGCACTTTTTTCGATCGGTTATGACCAAACTTTTTACAATGCAATTAAGTGGGTCAAGTTTGATTCCCGCAGTCGTCAGGCTATCCCTTCTCTTTGAAATATCAAAGTATAAATCGCCTTAATATTTGCCAAAATTCTTCATTTTTACTGTCGTTACTGGTCAAAAGAGAATTCTAGGGGAATCCATCAACGACCTCTGCATAGTGAAAAAGTGACTGTAAGGTGTGGTGTCGCACGTTTTGGAGTTATCAGGACTTATTTCTTTGAAAATGAAAACAGTGAAAGAGTTACTGCGAATAAAGAACGGCTCGTTGAAATGATTCAGAACTTTTTTGTTCCACAATTGCAAAAGTTTTTAATAGAAATTAACTCGTCACGGTTACCAGCAAGATGGAACGACTGAGCACATGGTAGATGTGTCGATGACTGTTTTACGAAGACTGTTCTCGAAGCATCTCATTTCACGTTTTGGTGATGTCGCATGGCCTGCCCAGTTTCCGTATCCAACTGCTTGTGATTTTTGGTCATAGGGCTACCTTAAGAGCAAAGATTTTTTTACAAAACCTCACACCATTGCCGATTTAAATAACTGCATAAGACATGAAGTTGCTGCAATACCAATGTCCGTAGTACGTCGAGTAATGGATTATTTTCTGAAAAGATTAGAAACACGTATCTGATGTTGGTGGGGAATTCCTTCCTGATGTTATATTACATAAAATTAAAATGGTATAACTGTGTACTTATTTTGACTATTTTAATAAATTGTAAATATCATTTCCTATATATAACGTTATTTTATTTGTAAAACTGTCAGGTTTATTAGACCATCCCATAAAAATCAGCAAAAAGTATATAACAAACAAAAGTAATAGCACAGTATCGAGCAGATTTAAACATTTTTGTAAATATTACCAAAGGCATTTAATTTTTTTTTTAAACTATAACCTTTAGCGCAAATTAGTTTGCCTATTGGTTAACTTATGGAAATAAATAGGAACTTTCCTGCGCTTGATGGTCGAGCCGAAAGGAACGTTTTAACACGGTGTTGTACCCACGGAAATGGAGTCAAAACCCTAACCGCCGACGTGTACCGAAGTTCAGCGACACTCTGTATTCAGAAGTAGATGCAAGTACAAGTTACAATGTCGCTAAACTTGTTCACGTTGCAAATTGCATCGGCAAAGTTGTATTGGTAAAGTTTGTCAAAGTGAAAGAAACATTGAAGTTTTATGATTGGAAACCGATTTGACTAACCCCACACCTCGACTCGTACGAGCGTCTGTTATCTAACACTCCAGGCTTAATGTCTTCGTTTCAGATTTACTACCGCAAGCGAAGCTAGGTTGTTATCAGATTTAAGGTAAATTATATTTTGGAGATTGAACGTAACAAATTATCGGTTTGTTTACTTTCCACTTTGTATCAAATTACTGGTTACTTGGTAAAATATACGGATGCTCCGCATGCCAACCAACACATACATTATTTTATAATTTTTTTTTAATAGATGTGTACGAGTAATCATAACTCCAAAGCTGTGATAAATAATCAACTCCTATAAAATCGAGTGTACGTACGTACGTAAGTAAAAAATAGTACAGTAAGAGTACGCATGATCGCATAAAATAACTATCATTTTAAATATGTCACGTTATTGAGAAGCTGTCTACAATAAACCCCACGTCAGACGTATAACAGACGATTTCGCTCATCATTTATAATACTTTAACAAACCCTAGCCTGGATTATATAACCTTTGAGGTTATGTTTACAAGTTTGCAACTGCAATAAAAACAAACATCTTATAATGTCTGGATGTTGGTTGTTTTTTAATATAAGTTATAAAACTAATGTAAGCTGTAATATTCTATACAATCGGCTTTAAGATTAGAACTTGATGAAAATGTATCTATTTTTACTTCATTAGTTTTCTGCAAAACAACTTGCGACAAAATCATAAAACTCCCCTTTTAACCTGTCAACATTTTGCGCTATTGGTCTGAATTGTTGCTGTTTCAATAGAATCATACATATTATAAAATACACTTTGAGCTCGACGGGTGAGAAGGAATTTATATTTAAAAAATAAAAATAACAATATTCTCACTCACATAGGTTTATTTATGAAACGCGTTTCAACGACAAAGTCGTCATCCTCAGTGCACTTTGTCGTTGAAACGCGTTTGATAAATAAACCTATGTGAGTGAGAATAGTGTTATTTTTATTTTTTTAAATATAGAATCATACATGTTTGAGCTGCTGTTGATTTACAGATATAGGCCCACTGTTGATGAAAACTCAAGTGTATTTTAAAGTGAACAATAACAATAGTTTTCTAAATGATTGTATTTAAAATGTTTTTGGTTAAAACCGTTGATTTAAGTAGGCGTATGATTTAAATTAAATTTACGATTGATTGAATTTCTAAATGAATTTCCGGTATTTGAGTAAACAATTTTTAATTGTAAGCGCTGTACATGTACCATGTTGAAAATTCCATAACGGCATATAGCAAAAGTGTAACCAGTTAGATATAGTACCAGACGTCTCTTACAATGGTATCAAATGGGACAGTTTAGACAGAGTATAATACGTAGCCGACGACGTTTTTGATAACATTGTGAGAGACGTCTTAATACGTTCTGTATGAAGTGGCCTTTGGGCGTACAAACAACGAACTATATAATAATTAATTATAATATTGTGTAATGGGTAAGGAATATCTCTTCGCTCGCGCATGCGTACGGATCTGGTCTCGCCACGTGGTTCGTTCCCGTCTCCTTTCTGATGTGTTGTTATACTATTCTTTATTACAGTTATGACAAGTTTATCGATGAAGTGAGGAAGGGTTATATAAAACCCAAAACAAATTTCATTCTAATACGAAAAATCTTTTAAAAAATTACTTCTGGTCAAAAAAGGGCTTCCGGTTGTTGGATTTTTTGGCTGAGGAACTCATCCGAACCACTTGGAAAACTAACGTGTGTACCAAATCGGACGTAATTTGCCGTCGGAGTGCGAACTTATGAAAATATAGGCTATATATCATTTGGCGGAAGTTTACTATTCGACCCTAGGCTCTATGGTAACAGAAATGCAAGAATAATAATAAAAAAAACCTAAAGGGTTCTAACCTATAGTATTTAGTCACAGTATGTTTACCTGTATTCAAAATTTAAGAGTAGAATGTAAAACAACGTCGTTGTCTGCAAAAATATTAGGCTAGGGTCGAAACGACGCCCCAAAACGTGTTCTGGGAACCATGATCGGTGCTCACTGACTACTCCTGACCATAAGAGTCACTTCGATAGCTCATTTTTCGTATGGAAATTCGCTAATATTAATAGTCATTGGGCGAATGGATAACAAAATAACAAAATCCTCACAATAACAACACGTGTGCCTGACACCAGCTGTTTTTGTAAGAAACCATTATTGACAAAGTGTTGTTTGTTTGGCATCGTACTATTTCCACCGTTATATTGCAAAGGAGTTTTGTTGTTTTCGTGGGAAATAATTAATGCAGCACATCCGCAGGTTGGCCAAGTAATTAAATTTCCCTCTTTCTCAATTTTCATTTTTTTACAAGTGTTATTTTTGTAATCAATGCCTTAATTGGTCATTACTTAAAGCTGTTTTACTTTAAAAAACATAATTCATATTGGTCCAGGACACAACCTAAAATTGTGTCAACTTATTAAAGATGTTTTTATCTGCAGTTGTGTAAACGTGGTTGCTGTCATACATATCAAAATGGCTACAAATCGACATTTAAAAATCTAAAAACATTTTAAAGGTATGTACAATATCTTATTATGTAATAGCTAGGGATTTTGGAATACAATTATTTTTAATTACCTTAGTTTTATTCCATGAGAAGTAGTTCGCAACTCAGTGATAATAATACGTATTAAATAACGTAAAGGAACCTGAGTTAATAAGCGCGCCTTCCAACTCAATGTATTATCAAAGTTTTAAATGAAGGGTCTTTGTATACAGCCCACGAGGGTATGGATCTGTTACCATGGCAACCGAATTGGAAATGGACCTTTGCCACGCGTATAACTCGATTTGTTACGTTTTTTACTACAAACACAATGAGAATAGATAACTGTATTCAACACTACAAAAAACAGTGTAGTGTGTAACATAATTGTTTATTTTTTTACAACAGTCTGCAATTGTTCTGTAATGCCGTTCAGTTAATATTAATATATTTAAAACGTGATAATAAGCTGCAAAATTGTAAAAAAGTTATATACTTGGATTGTTTAATACTAGGGAAGAACTATGCACTCTTAGCACGCCAACCGACTTTTCCCCACACTTTCTTATCACGCCCAATTTTAATTTTCAATAAAAGTAGGATTAATCATGTCTCTATTAAATAATTGTTCTAATTCACGCAAAAAAACTATGGCCCTACTGCGCATGTTACAGGTTCCAAGAAAACCCCTACCCTCACCACCCTACCCAATCGAAGTGCCTCTGATCTAATCAAGCGTCATTTCCGTGAAAACATAAGAATATACCATCAAATATTCCTATTTGCTTCACCGCTGGTGTTGGCGAGCGAAGTGAACAAATGTTTTAGCCGTCTAGTAATTTCAATAAATATACACGGTGTCCCGCACAAAGAGTCTGGGTCTTTTCTGATTGACAGCTGGACTGTTTGTCCCCCCCCCCCTTACGCTTGTACCTGGCAGTAACCGAACTTAACGAATCCAAGGGGCATCTTTGGAATTGTCATTATATAGAATGTCCCGTGAGTAAAGTAGCAAACTAGGGAATGGTTGTATGGGTCTCTTTTTTCCAAAACGCTTCTTTTCCAGATATCCACCATTTTGATTCTCTTACAAAATAATTCATATCTAGAAAACGGTTTGACCGATTGAGTTCAAGCGTGGCATGTAGTTTAACCTAACAATGATATATTTTAAGGAAAATAAGCTATTCTATCCAATCATACGTTCCAAAATGGCGACCGTTTGAAATTTTCAATTTTGAATTGCCCGAAAACCATACACCTTTTTTTGTAGCCCTTTTAATTCCCTATCGGATGTTGTAATTGTCAAAACAATCGGATGAAGGATAATAAATTAAGTTATGTCTCGTAATTGGTTTGTTCAATCCGGCATCCTATACCAACACAGTAACACAACAATATGGAGGGTAAGCATGCTGTTATTACAACAAAAATAATGCAATACATATTTCACATTGTTAGAGGAGTTCACGAAACTTGTAAAGAGTCAGGAAAACTTTTGTCGTGTAATTGAGCCCGAAGTTGCAAACACTGAGACGCCTATATTTGCTCCACCTTGACGTAACGGAAACAGTTGAAGCAGTATTTCCATGATAACATCTCCTGCAGTATGTTAACGGTACTAAATAAGTAGCACATGGGGACACTTTGAAATATGTATTTTAATAAAATAAATTCAAGTGAGAGTAATTTGTTCTGTTAAAATCTACAACTTGAATTTTAGGATCGACAGAGGCTGCTGATTACAGGAGTTGTGGAGTAAGTTCAGTTAAATGGTCTTCGAGAATTTAAACTATGAAAAGTGATCGTACACTATTTGCTCTCAATATTTAGCACTATTAATACTAAAAACGCAATTGACAAATAATATTTATTAGCGAATAAGTTGGGTACCAATTTCAATGTTAAATAAACAAAACATACCTTCACTATTAAGCATATTTTTGTGTGGTTTTTGTCAAAAAACGAAAACTGTATTTTTTTTCTTAAAGTAAAATAGATTGTGGGTGTTGATTGCTAAGGATTTTTGCAATACCTCTTTTTGCAACTGAGTAAAAAATTCAAAAAGTTTACTATTTTTTACTATTTATATCATACGTTTATGAAAACAATAAAACGGTTTTTGAAAAAGTATTTAGCAATCAACATCCGTATATGACAGTACTTCAAAATGAAACCAAATTTTTAAATTTATTCCACGAATTAACAGAAAAAAATGACTTATTCTGTAGCATTGCTCTTATGGGAATCAGATTCAATATGGTGGACAGGGTAGCGCCCCCTTAAGGTAAGACCTAAGGTCGGAAATAGTACAATAAATGAGAACCGAGCATGGTCCCCAGTTTTATGGTGTTATTACAAATTATATATAGGCCAATATGTATATACTAGAGACCTGGCAACGCTTCGCTATTTTTTGATTTAATTTTAAGGGTGGTTGTCCCATTTCACCCCTTTGACAAGTAGTCGAATGCAAATATTTTTTTTATATCAATTAATTAGGAGTAATATTAAATAATTGTAGATTTATAGTTTGAAGGAATTTAGTGCAATTTATTTTTATTGTATAGGGGTAGCTACAGCTTTGAATATTTTTATTTGTTCTCTAAAACAATCCTGGTACTAATAAGCGTAAATTGTGATATTTTAGTTAAATTTGTTTAGTAGTTTTTAAGAATCTATAAAAAGTACTTTATCATTCCTTTGACTTAAGTAATCAAATTGCAAATAGTTTTGTATATTCCTTAAAAATAATATTACATGTTACATCATTTTAGCTTTATAGCTTGTAGGAAGTTAGTTTAATTTATATTTACTGTAAAGGGGTAGGAACCCCATTTCAACCGCTTCCAATTGTGAATCTAAACCATCCAGGGACCCACTCAAACACACACAACGAATTTCATGAAAATTGGTCCAGTCGTTTAGGAGGAGTTCAGTGACAATACACTCGTACAGAGGAATTACAGGCCTATGTATAAAGATGTATATATGTGTTCAAACTCTAACGGCCACATTTTAAGTCAGAATGAAAAATGTTTAGAGTTTTATCCAACAAATAACTGTAGGATATATTGTGCACAGTTAGTTTTTTGCACGACCTTATAGCTCGCTTAGTTCCCCCAAAATCGATCAAATCGTAAAATAACATGAAAATGTCCGATCCAAATCCACGTGGTTGATTTTACCGCACGTGGGGGTATGTTCTGATCCAAGACCCAACGGCCGACTTTGTACGCTGCGGGCGAAGCGATCCATTCCATTATTCGAAGCCACAAGCTCGAGGTTCAAACTTTTTTGAGCTGCATACATACACTCATAAATACTCAAAATACACTGGAGGCTTAGGTACAAAAAATTCTACTAATATATTTCGTACCCGCAGGCAATATTCAGCACCTTCGTGAGTAGATCAATTTCCCAAATTGTTGGTTCAAACCATAAAACATATACATTTAATTTTGTAAATTCGCTAAACTTACGTCAGCGGTTCAGCTGCGTTTTCTAATTATTTTTAATTAAATCTGATTGTACAGTCCTAATATACTGAAATACACCTGCTTTATTTGTTTTCCGTTCATGGCGATGTAAGATGCAAGGCCGAAGAGAAGAATAGAGAAATGTATGCAATCGAATTTATGTTACTAAAATGCAATGCAAACGTTACAGTAAACTTATTTCAAAATATGCCGTAAGTTGATGAGGGAAGTTATGAAAACAAAACTGGGGAAATTTAGGGAAATGGGTTTAGTTCAGTCAAATGTTAGCTGCACGTGGAGTAAGTTCGAGTAGTCGGTTTCTCTGCGGTTTTATAAATGTTTTTAGGGATGCTGAATCCGAATTTGAAGTTTGCAAACAATATTTCCTGGAGCGTTCTGAGATAGTAAAAAAAAAGTTTTTGCGCTTTTTCAGTTGTTTTGTCCGTATCTCCGAAACCATGCATTGTATCAAAAAGACGATTCTATTCAAAGTTAAAGTAGACACAATGTACTATGAATTTCATGTGTAGTTTTTGAAAATAGGACCACGTGAGGAACTAGAGCAAGTTGAAAATTGACGAAAAATAGCGTTCTTCGACCGTTTTTGCGCTACGGACGAATTGAAAGAGCATTACGTTTCCTATAGAGCTCGTGAAGAGTCGTTAATGTCCGTGTGATTACGCCGTAGTTTTGGTGGAAGTCATTTGCTGACGGCTGTGATGTCGCTCAATGCTTCCACATCGGAAAAGATTGACAACTAAATTACCCCGTTAGGTAACGTTCCTACCGAAATGTATCGGCTCCGAATATTACCGGAACTGTGGTATTAGTAACGGTTTCGCGGCATGGTTATGTCATCGTTCAGGACCGACCTCGATATCTTCCCAAGGTGCAGACTCTAGTGGCTGCTTTGTTGATGGTGTAATCGAAATTATGTTTAATCGAGTTATGCAATATCGATTAGTCGTTTCACGTTTGGGGCAATTAGCATTGAGGTTGTGTAATATCGTTCCGTGTAAGAACGGGGCACGTTTTCGTTAAACTTTAAGGAGATAACTGAATTGAATTTTCGACTTTCGACTAGTCGAGGCTGTTAACTAAATACACGAATTGTATTACAAAACTCTCAATCATAGACAATAGACTATGATCACACACAAAGATGAACTAAATTGTAAGAACATATACAGCGTGATTCTACTAGTGAAAATAAAGAAAATAGTTCATATAAACATAGCTTCGGGATTGTTTCGTTTTCCAGTTATGCACCATTTTGTTTTTGTTTTTTACAAAATACTTAATGCTTAATATATTTGGATGTAGGAAATATATTGAACGCAATTTTTAGATACATATTAGGTATGACATCTTTACCCCTGTACAAAAACTAAAATGCTTTTCATATTTTCAAAATGGCGGCCGTTTAAAATTTATTACGTAAAATATTTCGAAAACCGCTAACTTTACAAAAAAATTTCAAGGAACAAAATATTTCCTTTTTTAATGACAAACACAACGAATGTTTTTATTATTTCTGTAACTTAAAAGATAAACGAGTATTCGCCAAAAACTAAACACTCGTATCTTGGTAGTTGTCCGTGATATCCAAAATTAGTCCAGAACAGCGTTATGATCAAAATCATGTAAATAAAGTTCATAACAAATTATTAGGCTACATCTTACAAAAAAATGTATTGCCAAACTAAGAAATGTATAAGTTTCTACTAACAGAGCAGAACTCTCCTTAATTGCACTGGACGTACAAAGGGGTTGGCTTATAATGTGTTACCAACTTACATATGTTAACTAACTGGTCACATATTGTCACTAGAAATGGTAGGTTAATACTTTTTTTAGGGATTACAATTCTTTTGTACAAATCAACGTAATTGGTAATAGTATAGAAACAAAATTACCTTTTTTGTGTGGTGGGTAAAGTTTCACCGCAGCCAACCAGACTTTGTGAATTCTGTCGTTTAGGTGTTTGTCTTTCACTTTAAATAAATACTAGCTGACCCGTCCGAATATTTAATACACAATTCAGTTAATTACGTTAATTTATTTACGTTGGTTTATAAATAACCGTTTATAGCGCTTTGCGATGATTTAATTTGATTGATTTGCTTGATATATTACAATTACACATAGAATGTAAACAATGTAACTAACAGCTGTTATGTTAGTTAAATATATTGTTAATAGATGGGTCTTTCGTTAGGATTAATGTGAACTTTCATAGGAAATTATTTATAATCTTCCTGTTTAACGAAAACATAAATTTTAAGCTGCTTTTCTATTTTTCGTCAATAGCAGTGAACATGCTTTACAAAGATGTTTGAATAATACATTGTGATGAAGAATTAAGGAAGATACGGTTTTGATACAGAAAAAAAAACACCTTTCAGAAATAATATTGTAATTCGACCACGCAGCTGAACCGCTGACGTGAGTTGAGCAAATTTCCAAAATTAAGTTTATAGGCCTATGTTTTAGGGTTTCAACCAACAATTTGGGAAATAGGTCTATTCACGATGGTGCTGAGAATAGCTGTAAAGTGGTTCGCACGCCAACCCTCGTATTGGGAGAATCTTCAATACACAATGCATTGAGTGCTTCGCACGCCAACCCCCGTATTGTGAGTATCTTCAATACACAATGCATTGCGCCAACCCCACGGTAGAATACACCACATGGCTTTGAACCGGGTACATCTATGGTATTTTACGTTTTGATCGATTTTTGGGGGAACCAAGCGAGCTATAAGGTCGCGTAAAAATACAAAATGTGCAGAATATCATCCTACATTTATATTTGTAGAAAAAACTCAAAAACAAATTCATTCTCGTAGGAAAAATCTCAAAAAATAGTTACTTCCGGTCAAAAAACGTGCTTCCGATTGTTGGATTTTTTGGCTAACGAACTCTTCCGAACGACGACGTAGACATCCAACATGTGTACCAAATTTGAACCAAACCAGACTTAAAATGCGGCCGCTAGAGTGCGAACACACATATATATATGTTTTTTAATGACACCCCAAAACGTGTTCTGGGGACCATGATCGGTGCTCTGTTGCTACTCCCGATCTTGGGTCTTACCATAAGGGCCACTGCAATAGCTTATTTTTCCTATGGAAATTCGCTATAAGGGTTCTGCCAGGTATCCTACAAAATGTAGTTTGTTCTGTATTTGGGTATTTTCTCACGGATGTTGCGTTAAACAGTGTTTGTATGGATTTTGTAAAATGTATAAATATTTTCACGTATTTTTATATCGTTTTAGCATTAATTTTGTTTGATTCATTTATTGCTTACCTTTTAGGTGTCAGTGAACTGTTTAGATTTTTTTTGAAAATGCCTATTCTTAACCTGTATTTTGTGTTTTTAGTTTTTGTTTCTTTTTCTCGCTATTTCTGTAATATTTATATCCCACGAAAATTATTTGTGTTTTTAGAGCCCGTTTAACGTGTGATTTCTGAATATAAGAAAACTTTTAACCTCTGGTCTCCCTCATTTGCACAGTTACAAAAAAAAAAAAAGAAAAGAAAAAAAGTGCGATGAAGTGGAATTTGAAGAATCAATTAAGAGGAACGTGATTTAAGACTATGAATGGCAGACTATTAATGGTAACTTAAATTAATTTAGTTTTTAAGCCGACACAAACACCTTTAAAAAGTAAACAATCAACTAGACACGAGCTAATGATCTTCAAACGGCTGAACAGATTTTCTTGAATCATAGCTAAAAACATTCTTGATCAAGTCACATTTAAAAAATAAACTAAATCAAAATTGGTTCATCCGTTTGGGAGCTACGATGCCAAACTACGATGTTTATAACATCCCTATTTTTGCGTCGGGGTTAAAAATGAAGAATTTTGACAAGTGTCAAAGCGAATTATACTTTAATATTTCTAAGAGAAGGGTCAGGATCGCCTGACGACTGCGGGAATCAAGCTTGAGCCATTTAATTTCCTTGTAAAAAGTTTGGTCATAACCGATCGAAAGAAGTGAAGTATGTATGGCGAACAGACAAATGAACTTAGAAAGTTGGTTTCAACTGAAAGTCCTTTATTTCTCACCTAACAAATCTAAGGAAACATTTTTGAAGTGAAAACTTCTTGAGGCGCACCGAGCACTTTTTGGATGAGGTAAAACATATGAACTCGCATTTATTCTTCTTTATTGTTTTATACACGTAGTATAAACCAGAAGTTTAATGTAACAGCTGATCGTAAAAAAAGACGAAATCGACGAAATGAAATAGCCTAGGCAGAGGTAAATTCAAAGGCTTAAACTCAATAGCTGTATGGATATAGTCACGTCACACTACTAGTGAAATTGACATTGCACTTCCTAATTTTTTAAGTTGTGGTAAATTAGTGTGCTTGGTGATACCTCTAAAATGGGCATAGTGCTTTCTCATTTTTTGTAAAATGTCTAAATTTGCTACCTCAGTTGCTATGGTAATGCATGTAAATGCACGAAAGAAACGTGTCGGTTCAGTATACGCCTAACCTAAAATTATGTTGTTAAACTTTTAATACAACTTAGCTGTTTAACTTTAATATTTAACAACAGATATTACAATTGTAATAATAAAGTATGCCTTTCTCGAAGATTTTCAAGAAACTATGTGTTTTTTTCAGTACAGAAGTGAAAACAGTCATTAATATAATTGAAAAAATAAATAAAATAAATGTTGGATAGCTGGAAAACGAAACGTTTCCGAATCTATGTGTATTTCAGGAAAGATGTTAAGTAAAAAGTCTACCAAAGCTGAACATATTGTCAAATCTCCATAGCCTAAATGGTTTTCTAGGGTCCTTTTTTTAAATTTAAATGTTTCTTAAATGAGAAAATAAATACGTTTAATATAGTTACTATATTCTTCATGTAACCAGAGTATGCTAATTATTTGACATTGTTAGTATTCTCCTTATTTTGTGACAATTGTATTATAATAATTCAAATTATTATTATATACATATTATATAGTCATATACTCTGTTTGAAGTTATTGTTAGTTAATGAGGATGTTGAATTTTATTATAATTACTTGTTCGGACATTTGCCATCATTTGTGTGTTAAATAATCAATCACGCCGTTTCGGGAATACAAATCAATTCCCGTTCTCAAGTAACTAAAACTAACGGTACATAAACCCAGGCAACTAGGCCTATGTAAGGGTGAACAAAGTAAAACTACAAATTATTACTAACCTTCAATATCTACGTGATACATCTCAGAGCTAAGACTGAGAAGTCAAACACACCAACCACAGACAAAACACAATTCAAACACTAAGCACACGCAATTGATGGCAAGTGTCTAGTTGACAAGTTGGAGTGAGACTGACAACTGGCCAGAGTATTAAGGCGTGGCCAACAGTAAGGGGTATTTTCCTATTGTTTCATATAGTTCAACTGTTTCGCACGGGAACGCGTTATAACACCACGTGGTGATTCTACTGGTAAAAGCTCAGCATTTTTATTAGTCGGTAACATTTCTGTTTATTATTAATATGGTTATTATAATCAAGTTTTAGTTCTTTTTAAATAATATGAGCCATAATGGCCTTACTTCAATGCTTGTTTGGCTGATAGGGTTGTCCGCTAGTTTTATTTTGAGGCTTCAATTATTTTACGCTTGTAAAAATTTCCCGGTGTATTATTTTTGCCTCTTCCCAATTGAATTTGTGATTTTCGGACCATATATGTTCTGCAATTTTCGATTTATCGACTAGGCCTAACCGTACATTATTTTTGTGTTCGTTTCAAACGTCTTGTTTGATTATTTAACACACAAATGATGGCAAATGTCCAAACAAGTAATTATAATAGTCATATAACTTAATTTTACAGGGCCGTTACTTTTAACTTAGAAAGTTATTTGATATGTTATTATACTTTTTTTTTTTTTTGCTAGTTTACTAAACTAAATCCATTACTTTTATCATTATGAATATTACTTTATTGTATAGGCCTAGTTTGCTTAGATTTATTATTTTATAATAGCCTACTGTTACATATGTATCCAACACCATTCTGTAATATTATCCTCCTCCTCTCTCATATTCACTTTGGTATTTCACTTTCTGTTACCTGTTGTTACGATATCCCTATCGGTTGTTTATACGCTAAGACCATGTCCACTCTTGTAGAAGGGTATAAATCCTTGGCAAAACTAGTTATAAGTTTTTAATTGTAGCTCATGTATCACTGAGGATGACGACTTTGTCGTTGAAATGCGTTTGATCATTAAAAGTATGTGTGTGAAAATTAGTGTATTGTTATTATTATTTTTAAATAATTCCTTCTCACTCGTCAAGCTCAAAGTTAAATAATATACTCTTATTATTATAATTGTTTTCGTTTAAAACCATATTACATTCCGTAAAAGACCTTTAGTACAATATTTATACAGTTTTCCACGACAACTCTGCACCAAGGACTTGAACGCGATCGTATGAAAAGCGAACTCATTATTCTGGCGAAGCACTTACAATAAATTCCGTTTGAGTTTCAACCGAGACATGTAAAGACTCTTTTGTAAGAAATAATGCCTCGGGTTTCTGTGCTCTTGAATAAATCTGTTTTTTTTTCCGAGTCAAAAGTGGAATTCTAAATTTGCTGGCAAGTCTGTAGAAAGTCGGTTCATGACGTTTGCTCTCAATCGATAACAACGGAAACTAGGACGTCAGACCTACCTGGAGAGTGACATGTTTACACTTACTTCCAGTCTGATGTTAATGTTAGGACAGTAGACTGCGCGTGCGCGACACAGTCCAGCTTTCATAGCCTAGGAAAATAAACAAAATGCACAACAATTCTTAATCAGTGATTCCCAAAACCCCGCATATACATGCCTTGGGCATAATAAAATGTTACAAGCGATTTTGCACCTCAATTTTTCTGCCTCGGATTATGAACTGATTCGCTTTGCTAGTTCTTGCCGCCGTCTGCCTCGGATCAGAAGATGCCCCGACGGTAAAACTTTACTTTTATGGTATTTTACGTTTTGATCGATTTTTAGGGAACCAGACTGACTATGAGGTTGTGTACAAAAAAGAAAATGTACAGAATAATCTCCTATGATTCCAAAACGAAACATATAAAAAAATTCTTCCTGTCTTAATTTGGTACTTTTTTTACTGGAACTTTTTTTGTACAAGAATGAAATTGTTTTGGGGTTTTGTGTAAACAAAATAAATATAGAAACTCTAAACATTTTTTACACGACCTTATAGCCCATCTGGTACCGAAAAATCGATCATAACGTAAAATACGATCAAAGTACTTGATTAAAATCCACGACGGGGTTTTGCCGTGAAGCAGCTTCCGTTACGAGGCCGGGATCCAAAATACGCCTGCGAGCGAAGCGAAGTTTTCCAAAATCCTAGGCCGCAAGGTCAAGGTGCAAACTCGCAAAGTGAGTTTTTACGCTGCGAGCGGATTAAAGCAGAGCGCGTGAGCAGAGGTTGGAGGCTGGGATGCAAGCAAATTGTGCTTATGTATTTCGTACACACAGTAGACCAATTTCCCAAATAGTTGGTTGAAACCATAAAACATATAAACTTAATTTTGGAAAAAACGCTGCACTCAAAACAGCGGTTCAAGTGCGTGGTCCAATTAATTTAGATTGTAGCCACGTGCAATCAAAAGTACATTTTTCAGAAAACTAGGGGACTTCACCTACCTTTTAGTGGCCATTAAAAATATGTTTTTGAAATTTTAAAAATATGCAACCATTTTCCAATATGGCGGCCAACTTTAGAATTTCTTATGGAAACCCCTTATTTTACGACGGATTTGGGTTTTACATGAAATTTTAAGACTTTTTTATTCTTGGTGTTTTTTTTTTTTATTATAAACTTAACCGTTTTAGCCGCTAGTAGCGCAGAAAGTTTCAGACACTCTTATTTCAAAAATTTATTAAAGATTCTTATTTTCCATTTACAAACAATAAAATTTAACTCAAAGTGCAATATTTTTTACAATGGAATGTTAAAAAACTGTTGCAATTTCACAAATAATTTATTTTAAACAAAAAACGTACTTAAATTACTGTGAAAAAATCGCTAACGAAACCACTGTGTATTGTGTAAGAAGATGTATTTTTGTGCGCACGCGTGTATTTATGAAGATGGAGGACACTTTGAAAACCCGCTTTAAGTCATAATTAATTAAGTCATCTTGACTGCCTTTTTGTGTTCCAAAACATTTTGTTGTTATGATACAAAGAAGTTTCTTACAGTTCTATGTACGCTTTACGATGAATTATTTGTGAAATTGCAACAGCTTTTTAATATTCCATTGTAAAAATATTGCACTTTGAGTTAAATTTTAATGTTTGTAAATGGAAAATAAGAATCTTTAATAAATTGTTGAAATAAGAGTTTCTGAAACTTATAGCGCTCGTAGCGACTAAACAGTTAAGTTTATAAATAAACACCAAGAATAAGAAAGTCTTAAAATTGCATGTAAAACCCAAATCCGTCATAAAAAAATCCGTTCTTAGGGGTTTCCGTAAGAAGTTCGAAAGTTGGCCGCCATATTGGAAAATGGCGGAATATTTTCGAAATTTCCAATTCATATTTTTAATGGCCACTAAAAAGTTGGTGAAGTCCCCCATTTAAAGTTTGCTGTAAATCTTTTACTTTTAGAGATCCCAATGGTGGCCCAGTTAAAATGGGCACCCGGTATATAATCAGTTAAGAATATAAGATGTCCCCTGTCCGGCTTAACAGTTCAACTGAAAATCATGTTCATAGCCCCGTCTAAAAACACATATCTTTAAGAAAAATGTATAAAACTGTTTTTGTAACAAACAAATTATAGTTGATAACCATGTTAACGAAAATGAAAACATTTAAAATTTGTTTAAAAAGGATGCAAAACTCCAGATAGCTGTAATGCAATTCAAAACATCAGACTGTAAATGCATCAAGCAAATTATTTCACTTTGAAACCTTTTGCAACGAACACACACATTAAACATGTATGTACGTATAAAGATGTAGAGATGCGTCACGCGTAACATTTTCACCCCCCACCCCACCCCACATCAGGGGCTCCCCGTTGTTAGTGACATTCATAAATGTTAATGAGCTTACCTTACATAGGTACACACACAAGGCAAAGTTACCTGGGTGAAAGCTTTATGAATAAAGTAGCATGGCTTTTATAGCGTAGTCTGGTGGCAATCTGTACTATCTATACCTTCTAATTAATACAGGGCATTTTATCAAACCAGCTTTGAAATATCGTTTGTTTTAAAATCAATTTATGATTGCATCTACTGATTGTGAATAGGTCTAAAGTTACAATGTGTCCTGGATTCAAAATATCAACTGATTTCGGGAATTCAAGATACTTCCATTATTATAAAAGTTATACAATTAGTATTTCTTAATCACAGTTTAAAAGGAAACTTTAAAATTTGTAAAAGAATTATAGTACAGATAGGGCCAATTAGGATGGAGCGCGAAGAGGGGAGTTGCAAGTCTCCTACGCCGGCTCCCACCACATTTCCCCTCTCGCGGCGGAGTACAGTCAGAGCATTGACTGGGCTAAAAAGAGTTCACAGAGACAGCAACCGTACCGTGGCTAGACAGAAACTGACTACGTTTTGGTGCTGACTCACAGTCGAGTAGGAGAGGGTAAGACGTTACAGCGCATGCTCAAGTGACGCTTTACGCTACCTGGCACTATCTGTAATATGCGATGCGTTTTTGAAGTGTACACTTCTATAGGCGCACCTCGGCGCTATGTTTGCTGGCGGTGAATCGGATTTTACAGTCACGCATTTTCTCATGCATTATATGAAACGCTCTATTCCGTCAGTTTGGAAAACAGTTATGGTCATGCCGATATTTGAACCAGCAGAATCCATCACCATAGACTAGCGCCTTAGCCGGTTAGGCCACGAACTCATTGCTAGTTTAGTATATTTGAGTTGGGTATTTAAGTGCAACAGATTGTGCTACGTCATAGACTTTACCCGTTAATGTAAACACAATGAATAATAGTTTAATTGGTAATAATTCCGCTGAAATTAATATTGTGCTTCCTCATTTTTTAATTGTGTTACAAAATTGTACACTTCTCCCGATGGTCTGAGCACAGAATTTACATTTTTCCTTTGATTATTTTGACCCACGATTTTGAGTTTTCACTCATTTTACTGACGATAACTTTAAAAACAGATTCGACCATCGATTAGAATCATGTATCACCCAAAAAGTTCATTTCAAGATGGCAACAAAAATTTTAAACTCTTCAAAAAGTAGTTCTTTTATGACTGTAAATAACTGAATTAATATCTATCTCATAAGACTTGTACATTTCGTGAAATCTTAGGCCATTTGCAGAACACCCTACGTAGGAAAAAGCACAGTTGCATTTTGATTATTAGTTGGAAATGAATTTCTATGGGTAATTACACTGCTGATGGTAAACGCCTTCTGAGGTCGGTTGATGAATACGTCATCAAAATGTACATTGGGATAAATCATTAAACACAACTTTACATTGAGTTTTTTACGTGTCATTTCTTGTGTTGTTCTAGGTTTCATTTAAAACCAAGCCCTCGGTCGACCAGTGTTGGGCGCTGCGAGAGATAAATGCCCTCTACTACCTAAGGACATAATTGTGTGAAAATAGTAGAGCTGAAGACGCAAAGTTTTCGATTTCTTCGTGAAACGTCGTGTGTTATAAGAAGTATTGTTAGTAGAACTTTGTCGTATGTTTCTGTATTTGTGCGTGTTTTAAGTTTTTTTACGACGAGAAATGTATAAAATGTGACCACAGGTACAGATAGCGCCAATTAGGATGGAGCGCGAAGAGGGGGTGTGCCAGTCTCCTACGCCAGCTCACACCACATTTCCCCTCTCGCGGCGGAGTACAGTCAGAGCTGCCTGCCCTATCTAATCACATGTCTGCTGTGTAGTCGTGTTGATTGTATATGAACACTTTTTGGTAGTGACTGTACTGAAGACTTACAGTCGCGTAGGAGAGGGTAAGACGTTACAGCGCATGCTCAAGTGACGCTTCACGCTACTTGGCACTATCTGTAGCTGGGTATACGGACAACGAGCCCGGGTCTTCAGACGGTCATAAATATTGGTTATCTGGATTGCGGGGGCATTTACCAACACCTAGCCCGCCTTGGGCAGGTATATTTTGACATGTGTATGACATCTAGCTCCGCATTGGTTGGTGGAAAGACCATAAACCAACTTTCTGAATATAATTTAACGTTATAGGCCTACTTATATAAATGACTAGCTGACCAGTACGGCGTTGCCCGTGGTGGTTGGTATTTTCAGTCTTTTTAACGTAATTGTATTCTTTTTAAGTGTTCAGTCAGTGAGTGGTATTTGGCTTTTATATACATAGATCTTAAATAATAAAAGCACTATTGTCATAATAATAAAAGATCTGAAGTTATGATTTTAGCAACTTTGATCCCCCCAAACCCCTCCTAAAATTTCGAAATTTTTCATACACTTTCTTAGTGAGCACCTATGGCCCTAGAGGAAGGTACATAAAAAATTTCATTCCAATCCGTTCGGTAGTTTTGAAGAAATCTTGATTTAATAACTTTGATCCCCCCAAACCCCCCCTAAAATTTAGAATTTTTTAAAACCCTTTCTTAGCGAGCGGAAATGGCCCTAGAGGAAGCTACATACCAAATTTCATTCCAATCTGTTCTGTAATTTTGGAGAAATCGTGATTTAGTAATTTTTACCCCCCAAACCCACCTGAAATTTTCAATTTTTTAAAACCCTTTCTTAGCGAGCACCTATGGCCCTAGAGGAAGCTACATACCATAGCTAATTTCAATCCGTTCGGTAGTTTTTGAGAAATCGTGATGAGTGAGTCAGTGAGTGAGTGGTATTTCGTTTTTATATATATAGATAATTCCGAAGATGCCACGTAACTGATTTGTTAGGTTATGTTAGCGCCAGGTACATGTGTACAGAGTCAATCACAAAAGCCCCAGACTCTTTGTTTGCCTTTACTTAATATTTGTGTGATAGACCCTTTGCCGTCGGAGTGTACCCGGTCCCTCTATTCAACTAGGTTCCACCTCCACAAACTGTAACATCCAAGCAAAGATTTTACCCTCTCGGTTATTATCGAATTTCCGTAGGTAAGATGAGCTATTTCAGTGACCCTTATGGTGAGACCTAAGGTCGGGAGTAGTAAATGATTATTTATCTTGATCCCCAGAACACATTTTGGGTATCATTAAAACTTTGTATATGTATGTATATATTTATACATTATGTGTTCGCACTCTAACGACCGAATTTTACGTCCAACAAGCTTAAGCACTTTTTTTGACTTAAAGTAATAATTTTGTATCGAATTTTCTTACTAAAGTAAGGCTTTTTCGGTTTCGTGTAAAAATGTAAGTATAGGAGATTATGCTACACGTTTTGTTTTTTTACACGACCTTATAGCTCGGTTTGGTTCCCCGAAAAATCGATCAAAACGTAAAATACCATAGAAGTACCCGGTTCAAAGCCCGGTAAAATACCATAAACGCACTTGGTTCAAATCCGCTAGGAGGATTATATCGTTGCTCAGCTTCTATTGAACCAGGATGTAAACTGCTGCGAGCGAAGCAAATCAAGGCCACAAGGACGAAGAAGCGCTCGATTCGGGATTGGAGGCAGAGTTAGAAACAAATTCTACTAATATATTCCGTAAGCGGAGGCAGCTATTCAACGCCTTCGTGAGTAGACCAATTCCCAAAAAGATGGTTGAAACCCTAAAATCATATAAACTTATTTTTAAAATTCACTCGCCTCGCGTCAGAGCTTCGGCTGCGTTGTTGAATTATTCTACTTCTCATGCAGGATGTATATTGCACACGTCTGATTTTGCGTACAATAAAACCATACACTCCATATTTTGAAAGTGAATGACTACATTTTAATAAGTTGTAAAGCTGTGAAACTGCTTAAACTTAATATTCTTAAGTATATCCTATAGTTGCAGGATACATCGATTGCCACGCTTCTATCAATCACCTTTAAAGTCGATTAAAGTAAACATCGGAACTTTCACAGTGAAGTCGTCGAATGAATAATGTAGTCTTGGAATATTGAATACCTTCGAAGAAAGTGATGAGTATTTTTTTTAAACGCAATAAAAAATTAGAGAAAATACAGAGAATGGAGGAAACGAATCAGTAATAATATGAAATAACGTTAAGGAACCTGAGTTAATAAGCGCGCCTTCCAACTCAATGTATTATCAAAGTTTTAAATGAAGGGTCTCTGAATACAGCCCACAAGGGTGTGGATCTGTTACCATGGCAACCGAATTGGAAATGGACCTTTGCCACGCGTGTAACTCGATTTGTTACGTTTTTGACTACAAACACAATGAGAATAGATAATTGTATTCAACACTACAAAAAACAGTGTGTAACATAATTGTTTATTTTTTTTTTTACAAAAGTCTGTAATTGTTGTTCTGTAATGCCGTTCAGTTGATTAATGTTGTTTTTTTTTAAACATTATTATAAGCTGCACCACTGTACGAATTATATATTTGGATTGTATATTACTAGGGAAGAACTATGCACCCAATTTTTGAATTAATTTTCCAATAAGGTCAGATTAATCATATCTCTACTGAATAGAGAAATTCATGTAATTCACGAAAAAAAATCTGGCCCAACTGCGCTTGCGAAAGGATGCATTTCCCCGCTACCCCGACCACACTAGCCCGATCCAAATGCCTCTGACCTAATCACGCGTAAGTTCCGTGAAAATGTCTGAGTATACAAGAATCTGTTCACATTTGCTTCATTGAGGGTGTTTTTAGGGGGAGTTTAAAATGTAAATAAAATAGTAAAATCGTTTAGCGTACTCTTGGAGTCTTCTATCGTCAAATAGGACTAAGGCTCGGCAGACCGAGCCGCATCCTGAATTGGAACTCCCGTAAGACCAATGTTAAACGTGTGACAAGGTTACTGGAGTAATAATGGTTAGAAAATTATTCTGAATATGTCATGTTAAAGGTTACGACAGTCCGAAAGTGAAATAAAAGTAATTTCAATGCATTTGTGTAATTTATAACGGAAACAATCTGCTTTATTCTGGAATCATGTGCGCGCTGAATTTGCGTTCCTACTCGAGTGATTAGCTGCACAATGATGGCTATCACATCAATTTGTTTTTCGCGGAGGAATACTAGAAAAATTAAATATGCGTTAATTTTGAATGTGTTTAATAACACATACTCTCATGCATTGCCACACAACCAAAACAAATAATTTCACTAAAAATATTGTTGGGTTCAGGGAGTACCAACACAGACAATTCGACTAAACAATTTTTTTTTTGGTTCAGGGAGCACCAAAACAGATAATTTCACTAAAAATTCAAATTCGAAAATTTGGACGAAAACAATACTTTATCCATATGCTACGTATAGGGGTGGAGAAAGTAAAAAACAGCACAACACCAATATTTAATATTTATATGATGCTTAAAAATATTTAAGTACTAGCTGCCCAATCCGGCTTTGCACGGATAGACAAAGTTCAAAGTTAAATGTATATTAACCAAAAAAACATATCAATAAATATATTGCACTATGTACAACCAATATTTGTATTGAAATAAAATATACTAAGCATTTTTCGTTGATTTTTGTTTGTGTTCGTCAATGTAACCTCAAAAAGCTAATACTCTTCAAATTTGCTAAGTAATGTTGCTATGGTAATGAATGTAAACAAACATGACGTGTTGCTATGCTTTTTATACGAACAGCTGTTTTTGTACCCCAAGATTTTTTCTTCCATAAGATTAACATTGCAAATTTGAAAAGTCCAGTTGGACACAGCCCTAATGTCCTAGGACTTCGGTAAATGGGCTAAATCCTTCCCAGGGTTAATCTGTGTTACTATGCAAAATTTCAAAGCAATCATATGGATGGTTTGGTAACGCATAAAGGACAAACAGAAGACAGACAGACAGATGGACAGACATACATTGGATTTTATATAGATAGATTATCGTCTGCTTAAATCCTACTGGCGGTATCGTGTTGGTGCTAACGCGTATAGGGGTTATCCGCTGAAACTACATCGGGGTACAATGTAGTAGGTCTGTGAAAAAAATGTGTGAAACAAGGTGGTGAGGGAGGCATGATGGTGTGTTCACCTTTTCTAAGTTCTTTGCCTACTTTGCAGATCGTGTTGGAGACTATATGTCATTCGGATCAAAGAAATGGAAACTAAGCGCTTTCCTTGTTACTCGTCATTTCTTCTTCTGAGTTCATCATTAGCTTAGTGGTTGTAGAACATTTCACGTCACTGACACTTCCTCTGGATGGGAAGCTTCAAGCTGACGACACGGATGTACTCAATGCAATGGTTGTTTAGTAGATGCAATACTTGAGCCTCTTAATGAACAGAGGACCAAAAATATAGAATCTTTCAGAACACTTTTTGAAAAAGCTCAAAATCTGGCCACTAAAATGCGAACTGAACTAAAACATCCCTAGTAGTTGGTTCTCAAAAACATAGGTCAAATTTTGACTGTGGTACGCTAGAAGAATACTCCAGAATTTCCATTTATGTTCCTTTTCTGGATTTTCTTAACAGTGAAATTGTCTCTAGGTTTCCGAAAACACAAATGGTCCAAATTGGAAAGCTTCAAATGCTCCTCCCTAAGGAGGGAAAGTTTCAAGTAGACTTGGTTTTGAATGCTGCCAGATTCTATGAAAATGACCTGCCTTGTTATGAGTTAAAAAGGAGAGCTGAGTATTTGGAAACACATGTGGGGTTCTGGTTCAGATAGTTTCCCGAAACACCCAGCCCTTGCCATGAAACACTCGTTGGACCTTTTGAACATAAACTTTTTGTTTCAGATATTTTGTACCATACCCGTCACTACGAGTACAGCTGAGCGGTCTTTTTCAACTCTACGAAGAATGAAAACACACCTAAGTACTACTATAACGGAGAAACGACTTAATGGGCTCGCAAATCAATCAAGAAATCTCTTCAAAGATCACAGCAGTAGAAGTTTTGATGTTGTTTGCTAAAACACACAAGAGAAAGTTATCTTTAGCAATTGCATTAAATTGAACATTTTATTAGGTGTATATTGATTCATTTTGTTGTAGATTTTGAACCATACTTTTTTCTATTTCAAGTGTTGACACTGTCGGTGTGAATATAATGTATGAAATAATTCGACCACGCAGCTGAACCGCTGACGTGAGTTGAGCAAATTTCCAAAATTAAGTTTATAGACCTATGTTTTAGGGTTTCAACCAACATTTTGGAAAATAGGTCTATTCACGTCGGTGCTGAATAGCTGCAAAATGGTTCGCACGCCATTCCGCATATTGGCAGTATCTTCAATACATAAAGCATTGCATGCTTCGCACCCCATTCCGCATATTGGGAGTATCTTCAATACACAAAGCATTGCGTGCTTCGCACGCCAACCGCCCCCATCCCCCGTAGAATCCACCTCATGGCTTTGAGCCGGGTACAGATCGAGGACTTTAGCTGTGCGCGCGGGAATCAGGTCCCCTTAGTGGACGGGGGTGGGGGTGGAGAGGGGCGTCTTTTCTACAAACATTGGGTGACTCACCGGGCACAATAGTCAGTTGTCGCAACCCGGCCAACATCCACTCTATGTTTCATGTACGTGTAGTACCTGCCTGGTCGTGCGCACAGCTGAAGTCCTCGATCTGTACTTATATGGTATTTTACGTTTTGATCGATTTTGGGGGAGCTATAAGGTCGCGTAAAAATATGTGCAGAATAACATCTTACATATTTTATATTTGTAGAAAAAACTCAAAAACAAATTCATTCTCGTAGGAATAATCTCAAAAAATAGTTACTTCTGGTCAAAAAACGTGCTTCCGATTGTTGGATTTTTTTGGCTAACGAACTTTTCCGAGAGACTTAGACAACCAACATGTGTACCAAATTTGAACCAAATCGGACTTAAAATGCAGCCGCTAGAGTGCGAACACACACACACACATATATATAAATATATATATATATATATTTATGATTTTTAATGACACCCCAAAACGTATTCTGGGGACCATGATCGGTGCTCATTTGCTACTCCCGACCTTGGGTCTTACCATAAGGGACACTGCAATAGCTCATTTTTCCTATGGAAATTCGCTAATGAAGTTGAAGTTAACTGTATTGTATACCAATGTTTTTATTACCTTAAAACCCTAACGTAAAACTAGTTTTCGAACTTAATCCTTTTTTAATTTAATTATGAGTTAAATTATTTTCCTGTGGAGTGTCCCCCCCCTCCCCGCAAACATAAATCCTGGATCCACCCCTGCCCACTGCCCACGTTTGTTTCTATAGAAAACAACTCTTTCTTTTCAACTGCCGGTTAGGGGGAACCGTTTCTCTTTTCGTCTGCTCCAGTCCAATTTGCTCCCGCGCTTAAAATTTCACTTAAAAAAATTTGGCAACAAAAATATATGTGTAAATCTATAAATAACCTCCCTTTTATGAAAACAAATTCGAGATAATGGGTTATTTTTCCACAGTATTGACTGAACTATTAATTGTATTAATTGAACAATTAATTACATTTATTTGGTATTGTCTACAGGGTAAAAACACTCTCTGAATTCGCTGTCGTTTAGTAATGAAACGCACTAGGATAACTACAAATTGGTTTTCAGGGAATTCCACTTGTTAAATTTGTTGACGCAAATTTTTAATTCCCATTTCAACGCACTCAGCCGTAGTGCATAATGCGGTAAAGTGATTCGTCGGTGAAAGGTAAACTCCCTCCACGCCTTAACTCGCTAACAGAGTTTCAGTTACATTTACATAAAGTTAGGCTCGGCTCGCTGTGCTCTCGTCGCCATGGAGACAATTACAAACCAATTTTGCATTTAATTAACCGAGATACGACGTTCCCCCGACTGACCGGGTTAGAAAATGTGAAACCAAGGATTACAATTCAATTAGGAAGCGTGAATTGTCTCCAGTTAAGTCTTCGGTTTGAATAATTAGACAGCTGTTGACACTTCCATGATTTGGATTTTCTTGGAGAAAGCGCGAATCCATTTAATTATCTACATTCGCTTAAATTAAGATCAAACCATCTTTCGCCTAATTTGAACAAATTCATTTTACTTTAATAAACAAGCGTAAACCTCCTACTTTA
>JAGFPH010000127.1:648209-661020 GCA_018207615.1 Philaenus spumarius | reverse complement strand
AGTGTACAAATTGTTAAAGTGTATTCAACCGATTTTGATCAAATATAAGCTCAATACACTCTCAATACCACGTCTGTTTTTCTCTCTCTCTCTCTCTCTCTTTGAAGAGCATCGTTGTCCCACAGAAAGTAAAACTAAAGGTTGCAACGAATGAAGCAATTATAGATGCACACCTTCACCGAGGTCATCCATTGTGAAACAAACTTTCCTCTAGTCAGGAAATGCTATTTAACTTGGTAATGGTCGGTGCTGGAATTTACTCGACACGACACAAAGATGGGTTCCGCAACGCGGACAGAGTAAATAATATATCGGGGGTTTTAGGAGAGCAGGAATTCCATTAGATTTGGTTTTTCAATATTCCATATCGCGTGTATATTTGAAGATATGTGCTTCAGGTTGAAATTTGTGGTACATGTTGGCGCAATAAAGTGTCAATATTAGCGAATTTCCATAGGAAAGATGAGCTATTGCAGTCACTCCTTATGGTGAGATTTAAGGTCGGGAGTAGTAAATGAGCACTGATCATGGTCCTCAGAACACGTTTTGGGGTGTCGTTAAAGATTATGCAAGGTGTCCAAAAAGTTCCCCTCCTTTTAACTTTGGAACAAGTAGAAATTAATTAATGAGCTTAGGCACATGAATTAATTAATCGGTAACACAATTTTAATTACGTTACAAATACTATGTTCCAGTGGAAAGGAATGATGGTTCTTTTCATGTTATTTAATAAAATCAGAGGGTCATTCAAAATCTAGTACTAAACAAATATTTACACAATTTGACATAAGCTTCAAAGGAACGAATAAACTTGCAGTTTATAGATACAGCAGGCAATAGTCTTCTACATTGAAAGCTACTGATAACAATCCAGTGATAATAGATCGTCCAGTGATTTTGAGCATTTAATATAAATGTAGAATTAAGGCAAATCTTTAGCTTTACCAATGAAAGGTATTGGAACGTACCTAATTAAAAATCGGTGTTAATAAGATGTTTTCAACTTTGACTGGCCGACATTTTCGATAGGGTTAAGATAGATACCTCTAATTTGTGATATTCTTCTTCATTTATCAAGCCATTTAAAATGAAGTATCACTTGTTGGGGGTTTGTACAGTATTGAAGATTTTTGAATTACCCTCACACCCCCCCCCCCCCCCATTTTGGGGTAAGTGGGTAAAATGGTCGGTTACACTAAAATTCATCTCCCTTTGTCATATAAGGATATCCCTAAGCTCATTTATGTACTTCTACTTGTTCCAAAGTTGGGGGGCTGGGGGGGCTTTATGGACACACGGTATATACAGAGTGTCCAGTAATTACGGGATCAAACTTCAGGAAATAGTTCTATAGATCAAAATAAGAATATATATGTATATATAAACATACGCCCGAAAAAGCTTTGTTTTCCAGATATCCGCCATTTTTTTTTTTTTCAAAATAATTCAAATCTAGAGAACGGCTTGACTGATTCAGTTCAAACTTGGCATGATCCGAAGTTTAACCTAACAATGATATATCTTAAAAAATAAGCAATTAAATCCAATCATGAGTTTCAAAATGGCGGCTATTCGAAAATTTCAAACCTAAATTACTCAAAAATTGTACATTTTAACGAAAAATGTTAAGACACCTTTTTTGTAGCCATTTTGATTCCTTATCGGATGGTGTAACTTTCAAAACAATCGGATGAAGGATAATAGCTAAGTTAAAGATAATGACAGCAAATGTACATGCAACATTGCTGTGTTTACTGTGTTGGTGTAGTATGCCGGGTTGAACGAACCAATTATTACACATAACTTAACTATTATCCTTCATCCAATTGTTTTTACAGTTGCACCGTCCGATAGGAAATCAAAAGACTACAAAAAGGTGTCTTGACATTTTTCGTTAAAATGTATGGTTTTTGAGTTATTTAGGTTTGAAATTTTCAAACAGCCGCCATTTAGAAACGCGTTATTCGATAGTATCGATTATTTTTCTTAAGATATATGATTGTTAGGAAAAGCTTTATGCCAAGTTTGAACTCAATCAGTCAAACCGTTCTCTACATATGAGGTGGCGGATATCTGGGAAACGAATAGTGAACATTTTTCATATTTTGACCCGCAGAACCATTCCCCGAAGTTTGATCCCGTAATTACTAATACTGGACACCCTGTATATAATATGAGTGTGTTCGCACTCTAACAGCCGCATTTTATTTACCATTTGGTCCAAATTTTGTACACACGCTGGTTATCTAAGTCGCTCGGACGAGTTCGTTAGCCAAAGAAATCCGACAACCGGAAGCTCGTTTTTACAGGAAGTATTTTTTTTACGTTTTTTGTACTAGAATGAAACTTTTGTGGAGTTTTATGTACAAAAACAAATATAACATATTATTTTGCGCATTTAGTTTTTTTACGCAACCCTATAGCCCGTCTGGTTAAACCAAATCGGTCAGAACGTAAAATTCCATAAAAAGCGAGTTTGTCCACTGCGAGCGAAGTGAAGACGTCCATAATCACAGAGCGCAAGGTCGAGGTACAAACTCTCGAAACAAGTTTTTTAGCTGCAAGCTGAAAGAAGGCTGAGGTGCAAACACATTCTACTAAGATATTTCGTACACACAGGCAGCTATTCAGCGTCTACTTGGGTAGACCAATTTCCTAAATAGTTGGTTGAAACAATAAACATATAAAGTTAATTTTTGAAATTCGCTCCTCACGCCATCGCTTCAGTTTGCGGTTAATGTTGGTAGTTCTGTTATACCCTCAGTTTAGCTCGATTTAAAACAAATAATTCGACCACGCAGCTGAACCGCTGACGTGAGTTGAGCAAATTTCCAGAATTAAGTTTATAGGCCTATGTTTTAGGGTTTCAACCGACAATTTGGGAAATAGGTCTATTCACGACGGTCCTGAATAGCAAAGTGGTTCGCACGCCATTCCGCATATTGGGAGTATCTTCGATACACAGTGCTTTGCGCGCCATTCCGAATATTGGGAGTATCTTCAACGCACAAAACATTGCGTGCTTCGCACTCCAACTCCCGTATTGGGAGTATCTTCAATACACAATGCATTGCGCCAACCCCACAGTAGAATCCACCACATGGCTTTGAACCGGGTACTTCTATAGTATTTTACGTTTTGAACGATTTTGGGGGAACCAAGCGAGCTATAAGGTGGCGTAAAAAAACAAAATGTGCGGAATAACATCCTATATTTATATTTGTAAAAAAACATTATATTGAAAAAACTAAAAACAAATTTATTCTCGTAGGAAATACTCATAAAATAGTTACTTCCGGTCAATAAACGTGCTCCTGATTGTTGGATTTTTTTGCTAACGAAATCGTCCGAGCGACGTAGACAACCAGCACGTGTACCAAATTTGAACCAAATCGGACTTAAAATGCGGACGCTAGAGTGCGAACACATATATACATATATGATTTTCAATTACACCCCAAAACGTGTTCTGAGGACCATAATCGGTGCTCATTTGCTACTCCCGACCCTGGGTCTTACCATAAGGGCCACTGCAATAGCTCATTTTTCCTATGGAAATTTGCTAATAATGATTTTCAGAACTGGATTGGGAAGGTTCTTTATTATAACAACTGTTCAACACTATGAAATAAGAGTTTTTATCGCGGTTAAAAAAATGTTAATCGTATGTATAGGTTTAATTCTATTAATATAAATGAAGCTATAGAGTTAAAAATATAAACTTTATATGTCTGTAGCATGAACGTACGTGAGCAAGGATATCTGGTGCTTCTACTCCGGCAGTGAATTGAAAGTAAAGATCTATATGGAAGTAAGTGAGGACATCAAACGGTTACCATGACAACCTGAGAAACTTTGAAGTCTAAATAAACAGGATTCGACTTCCCCCGTCCAAACCTTATCCTTTATGACTTCTTACTTTTCCAATACGTGACCAACCTTGAGTACTTTGCCAGAGGGCACGATTTAATTTCCAGTTGAAAAAACAAGAACCTAAATAATTTGTCGAATAAATTTGGGGGCTAAAACAACCCAAGGCCACAAATTTTATTTTTATCTATTTGTATAAAATTAAATGTTTGTTTCTTTGTCCTCTGTAGACTCAAATACTATTCGACCGATTTCAATAAAAATTTTACGGACTATCCGTATGAATGCCAGGAGTGTTTAGACATTACAATTACTACAGTCCAAGGGGTTGAAATGGGATTGCTACCCCTATATAATAAATATAAATTGAATTAACTTCCTACAAGATATAAAACTAAAATTTTCTATTATTATTCTTGACTGATTCAAAAACCATTTACAATTCGATTATTTAAGTCAAAGGGATGAAATGGGATAACTACCCTTAAAATTAAATCATTATTTATACACTTACTTTTTCTATATGCTCGAAAAACTATTCAACTAAAAATTTCATAATTCAAACATATTAGTACCAGGATCGTTTAGAGAATATGGTCACTACAAACGAAGAGATTGGAATTGTGTAGCTACCCTATACAATAAAAATAAATTGCACTGACTTCCTACAAGCTGTAAAGCTAAATTTGTGTAATATCATATTCTTAAATGAAATTTTAAAAAAACATTTACAAATCGCTTACTTAAGTCAAGGTAATGAAACAGGATAACTACCCTTTAAATAAAATCATAATTAAAATGAAATAGCTACACATATAAAATAAATTACATTAACATTAAACACCCACATGTTTAATACGTTCTCTACCACCTGCCCTGATAATAAGAATCTTATTTCAACCATAAGTCACTTCAAAATATTTTTCATTTCACTCACTAAATAATTCGACCACGCAGCTGGACCGCTGACGTGAGTTGAGCAAATTTCCAAAATTAAGTTTATATGCCTATGTTTTAGGGTTTCAACCAACAATTTGGGAAATAGGTCTACTCACGAAGGCGTTGAACAGCTGTCTGTGTGTACGCAATATATTAGTAGAATTTGTTTGCGCCTAGTGGCCTCGCGAGTTTGCACCACTTTTCTTCGAACCGGGTACTTTTATGGTATTTTACGTTTTGATCGATTTTGGAGGAACCAAGAGAGCGTAAGGTTATAAGGAACCAAGATTATAAGGTCGCGTAAAAAACCATAATGTGCAGAATAACAACCTACATTTATATTTTAAGAAAAAAACGAAAATTTGTTACGGAATAAAATAACTACCATTTAAATAGCATGGGAATATGTAGGTGTATATCAGGTGATTTTAGTGTTAAAAACAGGTGATTGTGTATAATAATTCCCATTTAAATAGCATGGGAATATATAGGTGTAAATCAAGTGATTTTAGTTTTAAAAACAGGTGATTGTATATAAATTGGAAAATTCAGCTATCATAACAACAATCACCTGAATGTGCAGTTTTGTGATGTGTTTTGTTATTGTAGGTGTGTTTTCGTTTCAAAGTGAGAACTCAAAGCTTATTCTATATGATTAAACACATTATAAAATTATTTCTACTGTACTCGCTATTTTTTACTGTAACGAATAACGCTGGAAGACCACCTCACAAAGGTAGGCCAACACGAAGAGGTACTGCTTCTAGAAATATAGCCTATATATATTGCCCCTACAAGCCACTAGTAGAAAAATCTAATGGTGTATCACTTTTACTTTCTCACTATACTATAAGTTCTCTATACTTATAAAGTAAAGTAAAGTGATCGCAAAAAAATCGATGTTGAGATTTTTGTGGAAATACCCGTTTTGGGACAGCCTGAGTCCAAAAAAAAGTGGTTTTTACAAAATGTCTGTCTGTTTTTCTGTATGTATACAAAGCTAGAGCGAAAACTATTCAATCGATTTCGAACAAACTTGCACCAAACATGTCAATTAGGCCTGTAACGATGCACGAAAAAAATGTTGAAATTTTTTGAAATACAACCCCCTTTTTGGCCAAAAAATTTATTATTTTTTTTTAAACGGCTCTTATAATTTTGATAAAATGTTGCTTACCCTACCGTATGCAAAAAACTGCATCTTTCTAAAAATTCTTGTTTAGCTAAGTAATAATAACTCATGTTTGGGGGTATTTTGGCCTAAAATGGAGTTGTTTTTTAAATTTTTTCATAACCTTCTTTCCTGCATCAATACATGCCTGATTGACGTGTTTGGTGCAAATTTGTTCGAAATCGATTGAATAGTTTTCTCTCTAGCTAATAATAATAATAATAATATTTATTAGTTAATCTAATACTTTAATATCCCCTCGCCTACCCCTCCTACAATTATGAAGTCACAGTAAATCTGTTTAATAATTTAAATATGTTTTTGTGAGAAAGTATGTGCCAGTTCCTGGTATTGTTTATTTATCATTGAGTTAATGATAACCGAAAAAATTCGGTAAGCCTGGCTGAAAGTAGTTCCATGATCACGTTTCGTGAATGTAGTAATTGGGAGAATTTGTCTTTTAAATGTTCTACATTTTTTGTATCTTAAACATTTTTTCATAAAATCTTTATAAATTTTTTTAGACATTTAACTTTGAAACGTTTGATCCGTCGCCATCTTGAAACAGATAACTTTAGCAAAATAAAATTGTTCACATTTGAGAATTTATCTTAAACCGTTCATCAGATAATATTTAAGAACACATACATACAGACAACTTCTAAACTAAGCAAGACAGGACACATGTTATATTGTATTACTGTATTTGCTAGGTTTGACCTGCTGAATGGCACAGTATATTTTGGTTGAATGGTTACCATCAGCCACCCTGTGCACGTGAGTAACTTATAATATAACAGCTGATTTCATCCATAATAAAAATGAAGTACTTAAACAAACCTAGTGTATAATACATTATAGTTTTGGGTTATGGTTACAACTTCAATCGTTATAATTTCTTGTGAAGTTCATATAGATCTAATAAATATACGTTATAATATTTCCTTTGAGGTTATAAACTATATAAATACAACCTTTTATGATCTATGTAATGTTTACACAAATTTAAAAAAGAGATACCTAAATATTCGTTCAACTTGGGAAACATTCATACATCTTCGTACAACATATAAACATATTCGATTATTAATTTCTTCACTATAATATTAATAACTTTTAAATCATTTGATCTATCAATATGAAATAAAAAGCAATTAAAAGACAGTATTTTTTATCTTTATTTAAAAATATAATAACGTATGGAAATAAAAATGTTGAACAAATAGGCCTACAGTTTTATAATCGTTACAATTGTACACATTTACCGAGTTAAAAATCCCCGTCAGCGTAGTTAGGTAGGCCTAGATAAAGTTTGTTGTTTTTAAATAGTATTTATTCAAGCGACGTATTTCTGATATGTATCTAATTAATCTGCCTGTGATTTTCCACGGGGGCTTACTAGTGCATTATTAAGCTGCAGTAATTAATTACCTAGTTAATTTTAATGGTACGATTGTAGTTCAATTAAGTCATTACAATTAATTGAACTCTGTTACAATATTCTATTACCTAAACAGTAATCATGCGACTACTGAATGTTATTAGCTTCAAAATTTTGCAACTCATACAAATCATGTTTAAATATTTTTCATATCCGTAACTGCAATTTTTGGGTCGATGCATATCAATACTTTAGGGTGGGCTATACACTTCACTAACTGAGAATTTGATTAAATTTATAACGGTGGTAGTTTTTATAAGCTGTTGTATTACAATACAGTAGTTCAACCCGTTTGGAAATTATACGCGTGTAAAGTTTAAAAAATTCCCAAAAACAGCAATAAACAAATTTTAAAATCGTGTTTCAGAAAATATGTCGTACACGGAACCCATTGTCATCCTACTTTCGTATTTTATAAGTCGATTTATATTTTTACTAGCTATGTCTGCATTTAATTTGATTTTTACTATTATGTACTTTTTAAGAAATTTAAAATCAAAATTTTGATTTGTAATTTGACAAAAAATTTACAATGCCCTATGTTCACATCACAGAAAGTTCTGTAAAAATGCTAGACAATGGCAGATTTTCCAGCTCTCTGTCTCAATAAGAAAAGCATCCAAAGCGATTTAAATATTTCATGTTCGGCCGTTTTAGGGTTTTTTTTTTTTTTTTTGTAAACTTTTAAGCCTCGTCCACACTTGCAGACTTGTGTGCGGAAACATTGGCAGCCGCCAAGGTTGGGGGGGGGGGACAGTTCGGGACTCGCATCGTGCGCATCGTGAACTGTGACTGGTGAAGTCCGTATTTTTTAGATCGTATTAGTGTTTTTGTGGTAGTAATGGCCATGTGGAATCAAGAGTTGACTATGAAACTGATCGAGGAATTGCATTCCCGTCCATTGTTGTGGGACGTAACTCTTGCGGATTACATAAATCGAAATAAAAAATGCGACGCGTTACAGGAGTAGCGGATTGTTTCAAAGTGAGCGTAAGTGAAATAGAAAAAAGTCAAGAACCTACAACCACAGTTTAGTCGTGAACATAAATCCTAATTGCGGGTCCACCATCGCCGCTTCCTCGGTAAATTAGCCACGTGGTTCGGAAAGATAAAGCACGCACAAGCTAAAACCATGTCCCCTCAGTCACCATTTCGACAAACACTGGCTGGCTAGTGTGGACACAAAAACAAGTCTGCATCACGAGGTGTGGACGAGGCTTAAAAGTAGGCTATAATTTCCAAACGGGAAATTTCTAATCTTGTTGAAATCTTCTATACACATAATCATGTTATCTTTTGAAGTTATACTTCTTTGCGCCCGTTAGACACTTTGGGATGGGATGTTGGTCGAGAAACCGCGTCACGCTGAAAATTAAGAACAAATTTTTAAGAACTATCGGAAGTTATACTTCTTTGCGCCCGTTAGACACTTTGGGATGGGATGTTGGTCGAGAAACCGCGTCACGCTGAAAAGTAAGAACAAATTTTTAAGAACTATCGATTAATCGACAGTAGGGTCACCGAATCCACAATATATAATTACTGATAATGATAATATAGGTGTATAATATAATAATGAAGTCACGTATAATATATTGAAGATAAATATATTGAATAATATTGAAAAATGTCTTATATTTCATTTATATATCCTGTCTGTTTGTGTGCGTGAGTGGGTGTATGAGAATGGCCAAAGAAGTATAACTTCCACCGTGTGGTCCGACGCACACCCATGTTTTTTCTTTATAATAAAGGTGTATTATTAATAATAACCCCAAAGCTAAGATGGTAAAGAATGTTAAACGTTCAAATCAAATTATTTTGTATATTTTATAACAGCAGGTATAAAAAAGGTTAAAAGAACCAGCAAGGCTCAGGTATACAATTTAATAAAAACCTAACCTAAAAGTTAGAAATACAAATAATTGCTTCAAAATTTGAAATCAGTTATTAATGGAAATATTGAAGCAAACAGCTGTTTTATCTGTTATTTTATTCAATTGGTTGCTATGGTAATACATGTAAATACATGTGTTGGTTCATCAGTCTAGGCCTAACCTAAGATTTTTTGCGACTAAATTTACAAATATTGAAATAAAAAAAGTGTTTATCAAAATGAATTATAGCCTATGTTACTCAAGGATATTATATTATATTTTTATTAGTTAAACTATTTTTTCAATCGGTTCAGTAGTTCTAGAGATTACATATAAACAAACAAATTGTATCTCTTTATAATATTTTAGTATAGATGTGTTTAATGGGTAGCAAGAAGATTGGAGTGCGAAGCACGCAAGGGTATCTCCTAGTAAATATAAAATAAGTAAATATAAAAAGGAAATTATTTAGTTTTTTTCCCTTAAAGCTTATCTGGTTTTCGTAGAATCTGTTTATTTAAGCAACTTTCGTCGGATGTTATTTCCTAAAGTGAAACTTTTTACAATATTACAGCACTCTATGTATGTTCCCTGCAGGTAAACCGAAAAACAGGTCAAGTATATGCAAACTCCCGCCCTAGTTACTTACGTGCACTTTATATATAATGCAATTCCAATTTTACCTAATATAAACTGCACTTGACGGGCATTGCAAACACAACCGGATGATAAATTTAACGTCTGTTCTGAAGAATCTAGTGGTTGTAAACTTTGCTAGCAAGTCGCGTCGCATCTTGAGTAAACAACTAAACAAGGTTAAACATTGGATTGTTTAAGGGGAATTTGTGATTTGCAATAGTTTGGGCGATATTATTGAGAATTCAAATTAGCCGGAAGAGCATAAAAGAGCTGTCTATAATAAACACATATAAAAGCAAGTGTGCGTCCGTACGTACGTGAGTAACAATATAATATAACAGCTAATTTCACCTATCATATGTAATACGTAAACAAAACCTAGCGTAGATTATTTTGGGGTTATGTTTACAACTTCAATCAATATAAGTCTTGTGAAGTTGATTTTCTTAAAATAAGAGTTAAATAACTAATGCATGCTATAATTAATACGTTAAAAGATTTCCTTTGAGGTTATAAAATGAATATAAATAAAACCTTTTATTATCAATATATTCATTTATACAAGTTTAAAGAAGAGGCACCCATTCTTTTGTATTCGGAAACATTCATACATCTATTATAACATATAAACATATTCAATTATTAATTTCTTTATTATAATATTATTAACTTCTAAATGATTTGATCTAACAGTATGAAGTTAGAAAGCAATTAAAAGATACTATTTTTATCTTTATTTAGATATATAATAATGAATATAAATACAAAATCTTAACAAATATTCCTACCTTTTTATAGTCCTTATAATTGTACACATTTACCGAGTTAAAAATCCCCGTCTGCATAGTTAGACAGGCCTAGATAAAGTGTGTTGTTTTGTATTTTGTATAAATGATGTATTTCTGATGTGTATCTAATTAATCTGCCTGTGATTTTTCACGGGGGCTTACTAGTGTGCAATTATTTTGCGCACACTTTTTACATCTATATATATAAAAGCGAAATACCACTGACTCACTCATCACGATTTCTCAAAAACTACCGAACAGATTGAAATTAAATTTCGTATGTAGCTTCCTCTAGGGCCATAAGTGCTCACTAAGAAAGGGTTTGAAAAAATTCGAAATTTTAGGGGGGGCTTGGGGGAATCAAAATTATTAAAATGATTTCTTCAAAACTAAAGAACGGATTGAAATGAAATTTGGTATGTAGCTTCCTCTAGGGCCATAGGTGCTTACTAAGAAAGGGTTTGAAAAAATTCTTCCTCCGAAATTTTAGGAGGGTTTGGGGGGATCAAAGTTATTAAATCACGATTTATTCAATACTACCGAACGGATTGGAATGAAATTTGGTATGTAGCTTTCTCTAGGGCAATAAGTGTTCACTAAAAAAGGGTTTTAAAAAATTGGAAATTTTAGGAGGGTTTGGGGGGGGGGGTAAATATTACAAAATCACACGATTTCTCCAAAATTACCTAACAGATTGGAATGAAATTTGGTATGTAGCTTCCTCTAGGGCCATAGGCGCTCGTTAAGAAAGGGTTTCAAAAAATTCGAAATTTTAGGGGGGTTTGGGGAGATCAAAGTTATTAAATCACGATTTCTTCAAAACTACCGAACGGATTGGAATGCAATTTGGTATGTAGCTTTCTCTAGGGCCATAGGTGCTCACTAAGAAGGGTATGAAAATATTTGAAATTTTAGGAGGGGTTTGAGGGGATCAAAGTTACTAAAATCATAATTTCAGATCTTTTATTATTATGACAACAGTGCTTTTATTATTTAAGATCTATATATATAAAAGCCAAATACTACTCACTGAATGAACACTTAAAAAGAATACAATTACTTTAAAAAGACTGAAAATACTAACCACCACGAGCAACGCCGTACGGGTCAGCTAGTCTTTATAATATTAGTAAAGATAACTCGCTCACATACATTCAAATAAAATATGTTATCACATACTACTGTAGCTATAATATAATAAGATTACTCGTGTTCTCACACACTGAGATATAAAATAAAAAACGTTTGTTTCGACATGAACATTTTGAAATCGTAGAAAAGCAATTGAATCCTAGAACGCTAGACGTGTATCCTTGATGGGGATAAGCAAAGGAGGAAATATCATGTATAAGGAAAAGGAAAGAAGGTAAGTGGTTTTAATGGAACTGCAACGGAACTGTTTATCTGGATTGTACGTTTTGTCAATTTGGTACTAGAATTTGCATTTCAAAATATTTACGTATCAAAATACAATGGAAATTAATTCGATAATGCTGCCGAACCGCTGTCGTGAGTCGAGCGAATTTACAAAACTAAGTGTATATGTTTTAGGGTTTTGACAAACTATGGTAAATTGGTCTCATAAAAGAGCGGAATTTCGGAATATATAAGTAGAATATGTTAGCATCTCGGCCTCAAACCCCGCCTCATTCGCGGCTTATTTGCTCTCAGAGTTAGCACAGTGAGGTACAGATATCGTCGTGATTCCTGGCACTTGGCCTCGCCCTGGCGCGATGGGCCGGGGGTTTGGGGAAACATCTTCCCACACCGCTTTCTAATGTGACTCATCCTTCAATCGCACTAGTGGATGTTTACCTCAAACTTAACGCATTCACTGCTACGCAAATTTCGTATTTCCTATGCTAGCAGCTGACCTTTTGATTTTTTTATTTATAGCCTAAATAAGTAGAAAATACTTAATTTTCCAAACTTTCTACGTAATAATCACTACTATTTTAAAGCGGACGCACATGGGCGTCCATAGCACATAGGCTTAAAATTGGCGTGCGAAGCACGCAATGTTCTCTGTATTGAAAATTCTCCCAATACGGGGGTTGGCTTGCGAAGCACGCAATGCGTTCTGTAT
>JAGFPH010000127.1:606599-648199 GCA_018207615.1 Philaenus spumarius | reverse complement strand
TTGATTTACCGATGTCAGAGTGAAGGGACAAGGTAGGCAATACGCATAGCATTGGGAGCATGCCAGTGGTTTAATTACAATAGACCCGGTGTAGTTCGGACAACATAACCGACGCCTGGTTGTATTGCGGGCATGGAAACTCGGTTCTGTTCGTTAATTTGCATATTATTGTGGATGGCTATTGTATCCCTCATGACAAGAGGTGGACCGCTCGACATGTGCATCGATCGTGTACCGGAGTTAGTTTTAGAAATAAAATTAGGTGTTACAAAATTTACCGGCTACATTCTACTTACTACTATAAATATTTAAACTCATAAATATTACTTTAAAATTTTTAATTTTAAAACGCTTTCGTGCTTTAAATTAAATTCGTGCTTTATTATCACTCAGTTTTTTAAAATACTAGCTGCGTTACCCGACTTCGCCGGGGCTATGCAGTACGCCTTTTTCAAAAAAATTGATCCTTCCTAACGGAGAATTTGCGGTGGTTTCTGAAGTTTACATTGTATACCTCTTTCGATTCTAATGTAGAATTTTCAAGCAACAAATAATGAATTCAGTGATCGGGTTCTGAAGGTTACAAATATATCGCTCGGCTCTTCAAGATGCAATTTTATTGTAGCTATTGATTCAAGTTTATTCATTTATTTTTTTATACATTGCATATTTTATATTATTATTAATATATTTCCATATTTATTATTTATATATTTTATAAATAGTAAATAATATATATAATAGAAAAATACGTAAAAAATCACAGGCAGATTAATCAGATTCGCACCAGAAATACATCCAATACATCATTTATAGAAATAGTATTTGAAAAGAATCTTTATCTAGGCCTACCTAACTATTCTGAAGGAGTTTTTAACTGGTAAGTGTGTATAATTATAAGGATTATAAAACTGAAGGGCCTTTTTGTTAATTTTTTTATTTATATACATACATTAGTATATATCAAAATAAAGATAAAATATTACCGTTTTGTTGCTTTTTTATTTCATATTGGTATTATATTAAATGATTTAGAAGTTCTTAATATCAAAATAAAGAAATTAATAATCGAATATGTTTACGAAGATGTATTAATGTTTCCGAATTTAACTAATGGGTATCTCTTCTTTAAATTTCTATAAATGAATATATTGATGATAAAAGGTTGTATTTATATTAATTTTGTTAACCTCAAAGTAAATCTTATAAAGTATTATAGCCTACATTAGTTTTATAACTCATATTAAAAAAAAAACCACAAGACATTATATTATTTATTGAAGTTGTAAACATAACCCCAAAGTACAATATGCTCTAGGTTTTGTTTAAGTACTGCAGATAATGGATGAATTCAGCAGTTATATTATATTGTTACTCACGTACGTACGACAATTTTTGATGGAACTTATAGTTTGTTCAATAATCCAAAATAAATAACCCCTATGTTTAGTTGTACGCGCTCGCCGTCGCGGACCACGGCTCCACGTTGTTCTACCACAAAAGTTAGCTCCAATATTCCGCCTCTGCCTCGTCTGATTTGTTTTACTCTTTACTTGCTGAGGTAGTTAAAACAATATAAGTAGGAACACATGGCGGTTCACAAACAAAATTAGACACCTAATCATATGTTTTAATGCAAACAAAGCAAGATATACAATTTTCTTATTCTCCATGAGAATAACATTGGACAACGTACTTGTGTTTAGTACTTTCAATATATCTGTAACCAACAGATGTAGAGAAATTACAAAACACCAAATTGTTCGACTTTTTAAACCAAATTCAATGATGAAAAGTAAAGATTTACTAAAATATTATATGTAAAAAACTCAAAAAACCGCTCGGCACTTGGATGACTCATGCTCTGCGGCCGCCATGTTGCATGTGTTTTGCGATTTCGGGTGGCTTCAACTCACTGCTACTGCGTGACCCCTCTATTGTATGTTGTGCTTGCTGGTACAGGACAGTAGACTAAAGACAATCATGTATATATTTTCTATATTTCAATTTAAAATGGGACACGATCAAAATAACGACCAAATTTTAAATTAAACCAATATAACCAACGATTTATATACATGACAGTTTTCACTTCCGTACTGAACCAACACTGGTTTCTTGAAAATCTTGAAAGGCTTACTCTGTTATAATTTTAATATCTGTTGTTAAATATTAAAGTTAAACATCTTAACATCTTAAACAGTTTAACAACATAATTTTAGGTTAGGCCTATACCGAATCAACACCCGTTTCTTTAATGCATTTTACATGCAATTTCATTACTACAGCAACCAAGTTAGCAAATTCAGACATTTTACAAAAACGATAAAGCACCATGTCCATTTTAGAGGTGTCACCGTGTACACTTATTTAACACAACTCAAGCCCTTGAACTTACCATTGCCTATTTACACCACTATTTACCACTGTCGATTTCTTCTTTTACGATCAGCTGTTATATTCAACTTCTGGTTTATATTAGTACGTGTGTAAAACAATGAAGAAGAAGAAACCATCGACGAAATCAACAACGAAAAGAGTTTTACTTTAAGGGTCTACTCCAGTAAAAGAGAAATTAACCGGCGACTCCAGCGCTTCAACCTACTGTATAGCCGTATCTAAACAGTGCAATTTCTTGCACCTGCGCGCTTTGGCATTGCTTCATTTAAAACCAATTTATAAATCGATCTTTTATAATTGAATGCTGGAAAATAACATTGAATATTCTTTGTAATATTGTGGATCCGTCTTGCGATTTTCTTTTAATTATACAATTTTATTTTGTAAGGAAAAAAGTTCAAACTTAGATTACTTACAAAATGTCAATTACGTTTCAAACGAACGGGATTTAAAAAAATGTGAGACGCATTGTAACTGTGGTTGAAATGAGATCTTGCAAACAATTTTATGATACAAAATTAACGAAATAAATGGTTTTAAATTTAACATTGCTGTTACGGGATAAAATTCCAAGATGGCCGCCCCTACAGCAGACCCTTAAGACGCGTATCGCGAATTCGTATATTTTACCTCATTAAAAATGTTCTCGGTGCGCCTAAAGTAGTTAAAAAAAAAACAATAACTATTAATTAACTCGATGGAGAGTCATGTAACTGGAGAGAAGTGGGAAGAGCGGAGGAAACCTTTATATTATAGTTCAATAGTGCTAAAGCACCCAGAGGATGGTGACTATGTCATCGAAACGTATATCAGTGTAGATAAATAAACATAACTTTCCTTAAAGTTGTTCAGTTATTGTGTTTTGTTCCTTGTTTTCGTGGTACTAGGCATACCTCGTAAATTCGTTCAATGTTTAATAAGCAAGATGAATGTAATTTGAAAGAATAGTTCGTACATGGGGCCAGGAGGGACAAACTAATTGCAGTACTATTAATTACAAGGTATAGATAGTAGTGAAAATCGCCACCAGACTACGCTATAGAAGCCATGTTGCTTTATTCATAAAGCTTTCACCCAGGTAACTTTGCCTTGTGTGTGTACCTATTAACATTTATGAATGTCACTAACAACGGGGAGCCCCTGATGTGGGGGGGGGGGGGGAGTGTTACGCGTGACGCATCTCTACATCTTTATACGTACATGCATGTTTAATGTGTGTGTTCGTTGGAAAAGGTTTCAAAGTGAAATAATTTGCTTGATGCATCACAGTCAGAGGTTTTGAATTACATTACAGTAACTGGTGTTTTGCATCCCTTCATTTGAAATGTTTTCATTTGCGTTAACTTGATTATAAACTATAATTTGTTAGTTACAAAAACATTTTTATATGTATTTCTTAAATATATTTGTTTAAAGACGGGAAGATGTACAAGACTTTCAGTTAAACTGCTTAGCCGGACATGGGACGAGATACAGTAGTGACAAGTCATTTGATTAGTTTACTTTTTCTATGTAAAATTATTGAAATAAATGTACCAAATATGAGCTCTCTTGTTTCAATTTTAACTACAAAATTTGCATGTAGTCATTTCCATAAAATTGCAAAAACGCAATTAATAGTCATAGAATCTTAATGATGTATGCACCGTTATTTAGGAGATAAAATTTAGGGGCGTAGAGAAACTGCCCTCATTAAAGAGGATTGTGAAAGGTTGCCTCGCAAGACTAGAAATGCTGATATTGCCCCGAGAGCCCGACTAGGTAGGCGCTACGGGACTGCAGTTAACAAAATAAAGGGAATTATTTTTGTCGCTGCGTCCTGTCAGTGACCGCAGCGCAGTCTTCTAAAACTGCCGTCGACTGCTTTTCCTGCCGTCGACAACCTAACCTAACCTAACCCCCAATAATACAACCGATTGTATTACACTGAAGTTTATCAGCTAGTAATTCCTGATATTGGTTGCAGTCATTAGAAAACTGTAGTCACTGACAGGACACAGGGACAAAAATAATAACGCAGGGACAGGCGCTCGGGGCAATTTCAGCATTTCTGGTCTGGCGAGGCGACCCTTCCTAATCCTTCTTGACCCTCTTTAATGATGCAGTTTCATCATTTCAAACGTACCTATAATATCGGGGCAGTTTCATCGTCCCCAAATTTAGCTACTTTTTGTAATAAATACGGATTTTGAGATATTGAGATTTAGAATTTTAAAATGGCCGCCATTTTGAAATGGTACAAAGTATGAACTTGATATTCCATACCACAACGGGTCTTATTAGATGTAATAAATGTAACAAGTTTGAAGTCGATCTTCAGAGGTTCCTAAGATTTAACGTACAGTATTAAGGGTCGGCTCTAGCTGTCGGCCATGTTGGTTGACACTCCATAAGACCAATGTTAAATTAAAATCCATATTTTTCCTTTATTTTTGATCAGATAATTATGAACGATATGTCATTTTAAAGCTATGGCCAATACGCATGCAAATGGCTTTTCCAAAATTAAGAAAAACGTTTTGTTTAATATTTATTAACAATTTAAAAAATTAATTTTTAATAATTTTTTATGTTGTCACTAATAGTTATAGCGAAAAAGTACCAAGCCATTTGCATGAAGAATTTCGTCCCCAAGAGTTTGGTATTTTTTTGAAAACGCTATTTGAACAATTGCGGGTTTTAAATGGATTTAGGCTGAGCAATGTCCGTGTAACCTACCGCCGCTATAGGGTGACTTTAAATATTTTTTTACGATGCAACTATTAATTATAGCGAAAAATTATCAAGCCATTCGGATGAAGAATTTTGTCCCCAAGAGTTTGGTATTTTTTTGAAAACGCTATTTGAACAATTTCGGGTTTTAAATGGATTTAGGATGAGCAATGTCCGCGTAACCTACCGCCGCTACGCTGGAGTCGCAGGTTGCTTTCTGTTTTACTAGAGCCGACCCTTAAGAAAAAACACATAGCCTACAGACAGACAGAAAACTAAACGTTTTAGGACAAACTTCCAAATGAACTCTTTTCTTCCTTTTTGTATGAGGAATCATATCCCAAAGTCCTAAAAGGTTTTTTGAACACTCTGTATATATGTATGTGTGTGTGTGTGTGTGTGTGTGTGTGTGTGTTGCACTCTATCGGCCGTATTTTAATTCAGATTTGGTTCAAATTTGGTACACGCGTTGGTTGTCTGTGTAGCTAGGACGAGTTCGTTAACTAAAAAATCCAACAACCGGAAGCTACCAATTTTTCGTACTAGAATGACACTTTTTTAGGGTTTTTTCTAAAAATATATCTAGGGTATCCTGCATATTTTGTTTTTCTACACGACCTTATAACTCGCTTAGTTCTCTCAAAATCAGTCAAAAGGTAAAATACCATAAAAGTTCCCGGTTCATATTCACATGATCTTCTGATCCGAGGCCTATAGCCGAAATTTGTACGCTGCGAGCGAAGTGAAGCAATCCAAAACCCGAGGCCGCAAGTTTATTCTGCTGCGAGTGGAACGAAGAAGCGCTGGAGTCGAAGAGGGAGGTTTAGGTGCAAACAAAGTCTACTAATAATTTCGTACACATAGGCAGCGCCTTATTGAGTAAACACATTTCCCAAATTGTTTGTTGAAACCTTAAAACATAGTACAAATTTAATTTTGGAAATTCGCTAAACTTACGTCAGCGGACCTATTTTATTAAATTTATCTACTCATTTTACGTAAATTAAATTAAATTTTACACCTTAATTAACGCCCTTTATATTATTTCAATAATGATTCGTTTCTGCGAGTAAACTGAAACACGGATGAAATCTTTCGCCAGCTGTAACTCTCTAACGAAGCATTTCCAGACCTATGAATATATGAACTTTTTTCATTATTTTTACCAGTAGAATCAGTTCAGAAAGTTTTCGGAACATTATGAAAATAACTTATTATTTTAGTTCAAAATAACTTTAAAATATTTTGTTTCTAGAGTAATTCTGGGTATTGTTGACAACTACCAAGAAATACATTTTTCCTTTTTTTTTTTGTCAATATCTCTGTTGTCCTTTGAGCTACAGATAAAATAAAACAACCATTAAGTTTGTCATTAAAAAAGTAAACTTTTTTGTCTCTTGTTATTTTTTGTAAAGTTAGCGGTTTTTGATATATTTGACATTAACAATTCTAAACGGTCGCCATTTTTAAAATATTTAAAATAATGTTCTAATTTTTCGTACAGTGATAAAAGGTTACGCAACAAATATGTGTGCAAAGTTTGAGCTCAATATCTTTTCCACTTCCAGAAATATTAGGTATTTTGTAAAAAAACACATACAGACAGACAGACCGAAAACGGAATGAGATAGGACACATGTTATATTACATTTGTTGTTTCTTTTGACATGCTGAATAACGTGATAAAGTTTGTTCATATGGTTGCAAGACACTCTGTATAAATCTTTTAGATTAGTAGACCCTACCCTCATAGGCGCGAGGCCTGAGCGTAAACAATTTAAAAAATTTGTAAAAAGTGTAGATTCGATATCAGCACTGGAATAATAACGTCATGACAGTGCGAACACAAAAATAATTTTACCCAAAATTCAGTAGTAGAACGCGAAATATTGCACCTGCCCTACTTTTACGATCGCTGATTGGAATTTCGAGTCATAAAACAAACAAAATGGCGGCCTTAGGTATGGTTTAGAGTTTTTTTAATCTGAGTAAAATTACCATTTAAAATAAAACCCTTCTAAATGTACTTTTGTTGCAATAACCACTTAACATGTTCAATTGTGTTGTGTTGCAACCACTCAAATGCAGGAAGTGGAGTAAAATTATATTTTTGCTTCGGAAAGTTGGACGGCGGCGGTAACCTTTTACTGTACATTGGTGCGGGTATAAGAACAATAAAAAGTAGAGAGTGTTAAAAAATGTCATTTAACAAATAAGTTTCGAAATTTTATTAAAATTGCTGTCAAATTCGTTATTTATTATAGTCGGAAATATTGGATCGGTCATTTTCAATTTTTATTTTTTGACATATTCTCTTGTTTAGCTACCTAAAAAACCGTTATATCGATTTGATTAAAATTTGACTTTTAAAAAAACTCCAGTAAGTATTTCAAATTCGCCTAAGAAAATTGTGCTTTATTGATTAAACAATTAGCACACACATTCATGTTTGTAACGTTTTTTTTTTTTTAAGCTATTTCAAAGCGATATCAAAAGGTTTTTAAAAAATCCACTCCACCGTCCAGGATTCACAAATTTAACTCCAACGTTTAACTACGGTATAGGGGGTAACTTTGTTATTCATAGTGTATATCTAGGTGACTGGGCCGCAGTGAACAGTTAAGTAACAAAGGAAATTAGGGCAAGAATGGCTGCAGGAAATGTACGCTATGTACGCCAAGTAAGGTGGAATTGCCCATTTATAAAACTGTACGAAGACCCATTGTGCTATAAGACTTGATGATATAGGTGTTGGCAGAGAAAATATACGAATATAATCCGACGAGAGATAGAAAAATAGAGGTAATCAGTGGTGGCAGTTTTATACCATAAATATGTACTTACTGTGTTGCGGAGTTGGGATGATTGAAGGGAAACTATGTTGACCTATCTGGACACATAAACATTATTGCTGCTAAATAATATTTAATATTGACTACACTATGGCCACAATAATCCGGCAAAAGAAATAATCGATTCTAAATTTGCCTAGCAGGTTGCTATGGTAATAAATATAAATGATTTCAATAAACGTGTTTTGGTTCGCCTTACCTAAAATTATGTAAAATTAAATTTCATACCCAAATCAGCTGTTTTATTTATAACGCATTGCAACAGATGTTTTAATTATGATTCGGTAAACCTTTTTCTTTGTTTTTGTTTGGCTTTGCTTTCATTTTGCTAACCCAACCTAAAAGGCGTCTGTGGTGAAGAACAATAAACTGATTCTAAATTTGCCAAGTCGCTTTGGCACTGATTTTAAATGCATTTTACGAACACTTGTTGCTATGCTTTTGAACCAAATCAGCTGTTTTATGTGTTATAGAGCTGGGAGTGAACCCCAGTATTTTCACAATCTTTACGCTTTGAAATCAAATTTGCGTATTTTGATGTTTAGTAGTGTTTGCTCTGCGTTGATTCTATGTCAGTCATGGCAAAGGGGCTTTTATATATATAGACTAAGGAGCTCTGCTCCCTGGCGACGACCCATGGCGAAGCCAATGCAAACAAATTATTGTATACTCTGACGTACACGGAAATGATGATTGAGCGCTGACCTATACATAGCAAACGTAAGACAGAAATCGAAATAGACTCGATCAACCCCAATAATTCGAATTGCATGTCGAATTGGCATTTCACCACTAATTTTTTAAATAATCAACATTTCAAAAAAAAATTAATATTACCAACTAAAGGAAACAATATCTGTAATATGTAACACCAAATGTTTGACTTATAATACAGTACGCATTATTCGTTGATTTTTGTTTGTGATTGTTTTTAGTTTTTTAATCTAACCTAAAATACCTGTTGGTTGTAAAAAATTATAAACGGATTCTAAGTTTGCTAAGTTGGTTGCTACGGTAATGAATGTAAACAAACATGTTTCGCTAAGCTTTTGATTTGAACAGCTGTTTTATTATCCAAATGTTCAAAATCCTTTTTTCCCAACGTTGGTTCTATGTGTGTCATTCAGTCGGAACAAAGCCTCTTAGATTACTTTCGACCCAATACTAATATTTCATATAGCTTTCAACTACCTTAATGTTTCATATAATGTTCCATAAACGTTTATATATTCGACCAAGTGTTACTATCAAACCCATCTATGCTTTATCCAGTAGCACTGACCAATGGTGCTGTTTGATCTGCAGCACCAAAGGATTGAAATAATCGTTGAATTTTTTAAGAAATAGTACTTAGATTTAATGTTATCCTTTATACCTTGTGCTCACAAAGGAAGTAACTACATTGTAATGTTTACAACAATAACCACCTTCTTCAAGAGCCTTGACTGGTGTTTCTCTAAAAGCAGTTTCAAGCGACCATTACGTTCCACACCTTAAGCCTCTTAAGTTCTTAAAGACTCCCGCCGTGGACTTAACATTTGGCTTTTGCCTTTACAAGGTGGGAAACATACTTTATGTATTTACGTACGATGGAATGATTTTTGTCAGTTGTACAAAAGTAAATCGATGCCCGTACATTCAGTCAGGGATAAAATATACTTGCAAACATGGGCGCCCATACCTATGGGCAGAGGGGGGCCACGGGGAAGGAAAATATGTATATTATTAATTATAGTCAGGTATTTTTCTTTAAAGAGAGTAGCACTAAACTATGTTTTTAATGTTATGTGTCGCTTGATTTTACATATACTTATTTTATTTTTTACAAGAGTTCAAGCATGAGCTGCAATGCACTGTGTATTGAAAATACTCCCAATATGGGGGTTGGCATGCAAGGCACGCAATGCATGTGTATTGAAAATACTCCCAATATGGAGGTTGGTGTGCGAAGCACGCTATGCATTGTGTATTGAAAATACTTCCAGTGTGGAGGTTGGCGTGCTAAGCACGCAACACATTGTGTATTGAAAATACTCCCAATAACGGGGTTGGCGTGCAATGCACTGTGCGTCGGCCGCTTCTCATAGTGTTCAGTGTCAAGCTCATATATGCGTCTTCAGCAGTGAACGTGTTAAGCCCCATACCTCGGTCTAGCCTCCCCCCCCCCCTAGAAAATATCATATAGGCGCCCATGCTTGCAGATAAAAGATTCAGTTGAGGTCGCGTCGTGTAACTAGATTTCAATTTCTTAGCACTAATCTTTACTATCCAGTTAATACTTATGTCCATTTTTAGGGATTGTCACTGATAGGAAAAGTGCTTGCAGGCAACCAGTAAAGACTCTACAATCAACCTGTATAACCTTTTCAATTATAATTTCTTTTCTAAATAGGAAGGCTATATGGTTTTTCTGTAGAGAATCCATCACCAGTAAATAACAATAAACGTGCACAGTTGGGAGAAACAATGTATTGTAGATGTTTGTACAAATGTTCATTAAACTTGTGTTCGTAGTGCTGTAGTTAAGGTTCCTTAAATGGAAAAAAGTTCTTCCAGATTGTGTAACGGCAGTGCTTTACGTTTTATATCTCCTGTCAACCGGAAAAACGTGCAAGTTGCATGGAATTTTCTTCGAAAAATGAATAACCAACCGTTGATAAAGTGCTACATGTCGTAGCATAAATTTGGCGGATACAATTAGCAGCATGTAAACCAGCCTGCCTAGAGGTGTGCCAACCTGTTCTTTTATCGAAACATTTTCGTCTGCAACAGTTCCGATATCGAAACAGTTTACAAAACGGCATATCGCAGATTTTGGGAATGTAAAAGACATCAACACATTGATCTTAAAATTTCCATTTAATCGAACACTATAATTCAATGGCTCGATTAAGTTATGCAAACATGGAATATAAAAGAAACTATTTTTGTTCATACTATAAATTGAAAATCTACTTTTTTATAAATGTTGGGCGTTTAAAATATCGGCCTAATAAAACAGAAGAATAACACTAATACATTACATACTAATTGAAGACTAATAAAACATTAAACTTACAATTACACATCAAACTTGAAAGTTGCAAATTTGTACATAGACTAAATTAAAAATAACCTAACGCAATATTCTTATGTTAAATAATGAAAAAACTACTTGCAAGACTCAAAAACACAACAAAACAAGAACGCCAAGAACACAGAGAAACAACCGAAACATTTTTGTCTAACACACTGAAACTTTTTACAATTTTACTAAAGTAATTTCGCTGATTACAATGGGAGACATGGTTGACACTGTTGTTGAAAGCTTGGAAGGGGTTTCACGTTTTGCTGTTGTGGACGTCTCTGTTTTGTATTTGTTGTAAACACCCTTCCAGCCACAATAGAAGTGGGCCAAGTTATTACTCCGCTATATTTGTTGCAACGATTACGGCTACGTACTGGTTCCGATTACTTTGATTAACGCACTGCATACTGTATATTGCTGAACAAACCATTACATTTATAAACCATTACTAGAGTGAAATTACACTTTTAATAAGTAATAATAATATCAAAATAATCACGCTTGAAACAAACTATGAATAAAAATGGTGCTAGTTGTCTTATAAGACCAACTTCGCTTTTTTTTTAATTTATTCCTTTAATTATTACATAGTTACATTTCATTCCCATCTTTGCCGGACTAGAGGACTACGGCAAGGCGTAAGCGCTGTCTGGACTTCATTCCTTTCTTTAATTTAAAAAAAAAGAGCCGCGCACACTGCACCGTCCGGCACGGGCGACCGGGATTTTTATAAATGCCAAATGCATGTTTCTTTATGGAGGTGCGCGTACTATATATCGACCGGTACGACCGACCGTCAACCACTTTCGCAGTTTTGAAAAAGTCGGAGTGAAAGAACTGTTGGACAATCCGCAGCGTGCCGTACCGGTCGGTGTAAGCGAGCCCCACCGGAACGACCGGTACTACCGACTGGAAGGAGCTATTCGCCATTTAAGTTTTGATTACTATGGTGACAAGATGAATGTATGTGTACTTATTTCTTTGGTAAACAATTATCCACAGCTATATAATATGAGGCATCTGAACTCTCGTGTTAATATTACGAGACCAAAATTGACGTTTCTTTTCTTGCTTTTCCTCTTCCTCCAAAAGAAGTGCACGTACTATAGCTAGCTCTGCATCAACTTCCATCGTACTTTGTTACAATACAAGAAACAGCGGCAACACAACCGCACTCGACGAGACTGAGTACACAAATGGCTTCCTCTTCTTGCCAGTCACATGGTAGCACCTTGTAAAGTATGTCCGATCCGTGCTCAACGGTCCTACCGGTCGGTGCACCAGATCTCCTTAAAATTATTGCTTTTGACGTACCGGACGGTGCAGTGTGCGCTTAACTTCCAGTCGTTGTATCCCATTCCAATTCCACCTCTACCGTACTTCAGCGCATGCGCTGTCTGCAATCTGAAGTCTTGGATTCAGTGGACTCGGACTCACATTGTGGATTCACAATCACTAGCCTACAGTCAACACTGCACCAGAGTAATAAAGTAGCCGAAATCATTACTTCGTGCAGTTAGTAGCGATTACTTTGTGTTTCTGCTAAGTAACGAATACAAAATACCGATTACAGCACTTTCGACACAAGTCTTGGCCATAACAATCGAAACACCGCTCCAGGTGTAACAGTTTCGAATAAACTGTTGCAGTTCTTTCGGGCCACCTCTAGTCAAGCCTGTAGAAGGAGTTGGCTTCATTCAGAAAGAAGTGACGAACGATTGATCCTGTAAAAGTGAACTGTTAAGTTGCAGAACTCTAAAATAGAAAACAAATTACTGGGAGCAATCAAGTTGAAATACAGAGGGCAGAAAATTCTAAATATTATACGAAGTAAAAAAGAAAGATAAACTGATAAATTTGTTGACAATATTTTATTACTATTCCAGGTGTTCCAAAATTATGGAACCCATTGCGTAACTTTTAGACAGCGGGATGTATATAATTTGGGAATGTCTTTGGATGATTAGTAAATACTTTTACAAACTTTAAAGACCACTCCCCCCCCTGGAGTGGCAACTCAATATGTTTAAATGTAAACATAGTTCTTGTGACTCAATAAGTTTTTGTCCTCAAATCACAAACATTTCAATGATGTATATTAGCTTCGAAATAACTTGTAAAGAACTATAAAAATCTAACACCTAATTTAAAACAAATATTAATAATTACAAAAAAAACGGATGTATTTAAGTCAATAAACGCATGAATAAGTGCATTTAAATTAACGAGCGAGTCAAGCGGGAACAGTTGATGAAGATAAAGGCTGAAGTAGATGAATGCAGAGCGCTCTCGCGGATCATTAACGAACTACCAGCATACGGGAATGCATCAGCTGTTCAGAATCGTTATGAAACAAGAAAAAATCACTAATAATTTTTGTAAACGGGCATAAAACGATTAATTAACGCTATTTATATAAATACTACATACTCCTGAAAAAAAAAAATACTATTCAATAACGCTTGATAGAAATAAATAAATAAATACATGCTATAGGAACTAAGGACCGGCTCCAAATACCCTACGTACGTAACAGCTGACAAATTGAAATATGGCAAGGCCCGCAACAAAGCAGAAAAACTGAAGGTAAAAAGAAGCAGAAAAGGAAGAGTAAAAAAATTTTGCGGAGAGAAGCGAGACCGTTAATGTTACAGACTAAAGGGGACCCAACCAAAATAGAAAATCTTGATTAACCTGTAAGGAGAAAACCTTGATAGAAGAAAAAAAGATCTCACGAAATTGCTGAAGATTATCTAAAGTGTGGTGAGATATTACTAATAATATTTCAGCGTTACATTAACCTAAAACTTGCCAGACTATAACTGAATATTTTCAAAACTTTTTTATTATTAATATTTGGTTGCATATCGTTGCTCACGGATCAGCCCCGAGAATAAGGCTTTTCATGTTAAATGAGCTATTATGCCGTAGGTATTTTAATTAAATTGTATTGTTACATAGTAATAAATAATCATAGATTTTATTTGTTCTTCCTAAATAAAATTGTTTTTCTATCACTTTTAAAGTTAAGTTAATTAGAGAAGGAAAGATATATTACAATACCAAGGAAAGTAAGGTACGGCAAGCATATCCAAAATGGCGTTTGTGTTATCAACATAATGAATATTCCGGGTAAACAAATTAAGTTATTTTCCTCCTGGGAGGGAGGGGATTGGTATTGTACGCTTGTGAAAGTGGGTACTATTAATCGAAATACATTTCAAAGTCCTTTTTCTCTACTTCTTCAGATACAAGATCACTTTCTATTTTAAACTATTACAAAATTTCGGGAGAAAAAACTCCAGTATATTTGAAAAAAAGTGTTAAAGCCGCCATTTTGTGTATGGTTGTACAACCTTACTTTGCTTGGTATCAAAATGTTTGTGATTTTAAGGACGAAAAATTAAGTTTCACAAGCCATATGTTTACATTTTAAAATTTTGAGTTGACCCCCCCCCCCCCCACAGAACCCATCCGAAGTTAGGAGTGCCTTGAAAGTTTATAAAAGTAGTTACTAATCGTCTAAAGACATTCACAAATTTGTACATTTCTACTTTGAGTTGTCTTAAAGTTAAGGAAGGGGTTCCATACTTTTTAAACTCCTGGTATATTGAAAAATTAATGTTTCTAAAATTAGGAGAAATTTAAATGATTAGTAACATTTTTCCTCTTTCCATTTTACGAACACATCAATGTTCCATCACAAGATTACATCGAACAACCTCTAAACCCCGGTCGGAAATAAACCTTTGGATTTTATTACATTTTTTTGTTCTGGAGAAAAGAGTATTAATAAAGTCTAATTGGATTTCCAACTCGGTTTATACTATGTTGGTATTTGCGTGCAATATCTGCTGTTAATTTTAAATCTACGTTCACAATTGGTGAGACTGATGGGAGAGGGATGCACAATTACTTGACGGCAACGCTAGATTGTCTGTTTGTCTGTTTAATCAAAATGTCTGCCGGCCGTCGACTATTACTGTTCTAGCTCAAGGCAATAGCACAGTATTAAAGGCAATGCTTGTATTTTGTTGTAAACAAGAATATACAGTCTCCAATGGTAAAGTACTGAAATATCACTGGCAATGGGAACAGAGTAGTGTTTTTATATTTAATTAAGAATTTTAATTAGAGTTCTTAAATTAAAATCTCTAGCTGTTAAAGGGTTAATTTTTAAAGTACATGTTTTGACCTTTTATAACGTGCCAAAAATTATAATCTTTAACCGGATTACAATCAATATTTGATAAGTAAATTATAGGTTATTTACCTTAATTTTCCCTCCGCCAAACAATCAAAAGTAGTGCCTAAATGTATTACCGGTTTCGACGGTTATACCGTCATCTTCAGATCCGTGACAGGCATGAAGTTATTCGGCCTTGCTATGGCTTCGTCTTCTTTATCGGCACATTTAACATGAACACTTACTTAAAATTATAAGCCATAGCAAGGCTCAATAACTTCATGTTTGTCATGAATCTGAAGATGACGGTATAACCGTTGAAACCGGTAATCCACTTAGATACTACTTTGGATGTTTGACAGAGCAAAAGTTAAGTTAATTAACCTGTAACGGATTCATTAAACTTACAATCCAGGAAGCTAAACTTGCCACTATGTCTAAGTGAATGAAAATGAATTTATCATCACTATTCGATTTATCGAATAGCCGATCGATGACACATTGATCTAAATATATCGTTCTTGAGAGAACAGAGTAGTTCGGTCCAAGCCCGTGGAGGAAGGTTGCTTTATCGAGTGCTGTAAACATTATATTCCAATGTGTAGTAATTGTTATAATGTGCGGGTAATTTTGTATACGCGAGGCGGCCGTTTGATGAGTCATGTCCAACCTATAAATTAATAATTACGGGTAAATTAGGGCTGAAGAGTCTGCACTATTCACCCTAGTTGGCCTGCTGTTTAGCTTGGTATGTGATCAGTCTAGTAATTCGGGTGGATTGGCAATTAATTAGTTTATGAAACGTAGTTGTCAAAGCTGGTTCTCCGTGTGTGTGGTCAGTCGTAGTGGATTGTAAGATCCGCATCCCAATAGGTTACATAACCCAATAGGTTGGCGGGTTAACTAGTCATAATAACCTCTAATTATGAGCTCATTTATATGTCCCGTGTATATAGGGTTACACCCTATTCGAAATCAGATCTGTGAGCAGTGCGTGCGATTCATGAACGATTTGGTCGAATTGAACGAATCAGCAGATGAATCGATTTATTCATGACTCACTTCGAAAATGACTCGATTATTTTGTGAACTAAAGAAATTGTCATTTTGAACTGTCGTTAAATTCAAACCAGCAGACTCAATAAATAACTGATTCGAATGAACTACTGAACGATTTCGAGTCAGACGAAGTAGCTTAGTCATAGCGCGGGTTCTGCTATGATTATTTCCCACCCTTTTCAAATACAATTGGTTAAATTGTAGAGTTGTGTTTCTCTAAAGTAAAGTAAAAAGACATTTAAAAAATAAATGTAGAAAATAAAATGTCTTTCAAATGTCTACTTATATTCCCGTGTACTTAACAATATTAAAACAAAAGTTGCACTTAGCCTCACCAAATCCAGCTTCGGAAAACTGAACGAAGTTCAAATGAAACTTCTTTTCCTCGCAGCCGATGTTTAAAAATATCTTTCCACTTTACTACAAACTGCAATAACAAGTAACTAATCAGTAACAGCAGTAAGTAACTTTACTGACGTAATCTGTATAGACATAAACGCAAGGACGAGAACCAGCTAAACGAGTGAGTTGTGGGAATAAAGAATTGAATGAATCAAATGAACTAAATGAATCGATCTATTATTCCGTTCTTAAGTGAGTTGACTCACATATTGAAAAGAATCGTTTTGCCCTTACTATTACCGTGTGTCTATTAAGCACAATTTTGTACATATATACGGTTCTAAACCTTAAAAGCAAAAAACCTAATTCTTACAGGATACTCTTCACACTTTATAAAATCAATTCTGGATTCTTTCTGCTCTAGGATTGCCCAAAATTTTCAAATACCAAGATAATTTTCATCTGACAAGGTTACATTTAAATTTGAATATTTCGCAAGCGATTTTTTTTTGCAAGATAATGGTGGAGCATAAGTTGTTTTCACCCTTCGTTGTTGGGGTTGTTGCCTTCCAGGGTACACTCGATTCCTTGATTTTCTTTTTGTTGGCTATGCTATCTTATCAATTCTTTAGAATAAGCATTAAATATCGCAGCACCGTAAATATATTTTAGTCCTTTCTCATAGTTGTCCCTAGATAATGGCTCATTAACTAATCTATGAACCTTAGGCTTAAAAGCGGCTGTTTTATGTGCCTGTGAATAGTGTTAGGCTTCAGTTATACCGGGTGGTTATAAAGTCACTTCGCACCCCCACCCCCTTCAACTTTTATATTATTAAATTTTCTAAGATGTAAGTCGACTTTTTGTAAAAAATAAAATTTACGAAATCGATTTGGAAGCAATTTTTTAGGGCAAGAACTTTGAAATAAACATTTTTGTCTTTTAAAATGTTTTCAAAAATCTCTTCCTTGTCGAGATATTAGCAACTTTATGTCGATTTATTTCAACACATTTAGGGTCGCCATTTTATTTCGGGTGGTCCGATTTTTATTTTCTTTATGTCATTTTCCTAGTCTTAAATAGACCTTTAAATGGGAAGTATGGTATCACATGACCATGTGATTTAAAAAATTTGAGTTGCCTCCAAAATCCCCCATTTTTAGGGGCCATTCAAAATTTCCGATTGCTTCAAAAGATACTTTGGGAGGGTTAAGTTAGTATTGTTCCCCAAAGGATATTTGTTTGTTTTAACAAACACAAAATTTAAAAGGGGGGAAGTGACTTTATAACCACCCTGCATATCTATCCGTGTCTGTGGGCTTTCCCTACACACCAAACGACAATTCCTTGCTTTTTCTAAACTCATTCACATCTGGAAACGGAAGGTTGTATCTTAAAGGTACACATATACTTTACAGGAAAACTACAGCAAGTTGTAATATGTAAAAAAGACAACCAGAAGTTCCGAAAAACATCCAACCACCGGAAGCTCGTTTTGAGATTGTTTGGATTAGAACGAATTTTGTTGAGGTTGTGTCTAAAAAAAATTAAATAGGAGATTATTCTGCACGTTTTGTTTTTTGCATGACTTTATAGCCCGGCCGGTTTCCCCAAAATCGACCGAAACTTAAAATAACATAAAAGTATTCGGTTCAAATCCACGTGAGAAACTTTACCGTGGGATCAGCTTCTTATCCGAGGCTGACGGCCGTGTGAGCGAAACGAAGCAGTCCATATTCTGAGGCCGCAAGTTTAAGGTACAACGAGGAATGGATCGAAGCAGCGCGTGAGTCGGGACTGCAGGCTGAGGTGCAAACAAATTCTACTAACATATTTTGCACACGGAGGCAGCTTTTCAGCGCCTTAGTGAGTAGACCAATTTCCCAAATAGTTGGTTGAAACCCTAAAACATATAAACTTAAATTTAGGACGTCAGTGGTTTAGCTGCGTGATGGAATTAGTTTAAAATGCAATCTCTCTCTATGCACGAAAATATTGCAGTTCAATTTACAAGAACGGTACGGGGTGGGAGCCTTCACCTGCTTTCACCGGTCTCTATCACCAATGTATATTGTATTCGTGCCACGGATATATTGGATATAAGCTGGGACTAAGAAACACTTGGCGGGTTATCTTCCACACCCTCCTCAGTGTTATTTCCTTTTATTACTTCAGTTATAATGAATTCTAAACGTTTGTAATATTATCATTATAACCTAAATATGCCTGCATTACCTCGTCATTGTTAGGATTTAGTATAATCCTCCTTTTGACGCAGCCTATCGGGTTTTCGAAGGCTGAAGTGTCATTTATTTACTATCATTTATGTAATGTTTGTTTGGTATTTCGGCGAACCTAACACCGTCTGTCGTGACAGTCTCGACAAATAATGTCACTGTCACTGTCACTTATCGACAGTGTTGTCCGAGATATCAGTTGATGGATGCGATCGCTATCTCGAGTGGTTGGTAGTTTACAAGGTCATTTGAGTTATCTATGCTTTACTTTGGTAACATGTTATTATATTAAATTAATTGAGTTATTGGTCGTACCATCTCGTCATGTAGTACTCGAAAGCCCGTATTGATGGAACATTTTAAGAAAAGAAAATCTGGATTGAATAAATGTATCGTGACTGAAATAACAAACAATTAATAGCAGTTTTGTGTGTACAGATTTTTTTAAAGTGATTTGGAAAATATATAAATTGTTTTAAATTGTCATTATATTTTGTGATTTCGGAGTAATTTCTGCCTTGTTTTACTGATTGGTTGTTACACCGTTTCCGCTAAAAACAATACATGCAGGTGGGCATTGAAGACCACCGTTCCTTTTCTTCAGCCACATGTCATAGGAAGTTATACAAATTAATATCTATCGTTAAGAGTAGCTACTCCATTTTTACCGATTAACAACATTTTATGTACGTAAATATAAGTACTTTCCTATTTACTTCTAATTACTTTTTTTACTTTTCCTATTTATCACTGACGAAGCCAATGTGTCAAGTTCCAGTTCCATGGAAAGTTATAACCACAATATTCATAACTGTTTTTGCCTTTGCCTTAAGGATGGGTTATAATATAAATATAGGCCTAAATACCTTTTGTTACACTCTCAGTCTAGAAACCGTATTTATTTATCGGTGGCAATGCACATTCAAACAAATGTAATTCCTAAATTTATACACTGGAGTGCGAGCAGAACAAAAGGAATTTATTTTTATAAAATTGATTGTGTGGGTGTAGTTACTCCATTTTACTTCTTAGTCGCAGGTATAAAATGCAAGTGATTCACCTTCATTTTATATCACTTAAGAAGAATATGTTCCAAATTTCAGCTACATACCTTTATTAGACGTTATAAAAACTAATATTAATTGTATAGGGATAGTTACCCCAAGTTACTTCTTAGTTGCAAGTAAATATAAAATGCAAGTGATTCGCCTTTCTTTTATCGCTTAAGAATAATATTTGTCAAAGTTCAGCTCTCTAACTTCATATGGAGATATAACAATTAATATTCATAGTATAGGGGTAGTTACCCCACTTTACTGCTTAGTCTCATGTAAATATAAAATGCAAGTGATTCGCCTTTCTTTTATATCGCTTAAGAATAATACCAGGTGTCTTAAAAGTCCCACCCACCCCTTTTAACTTTTGTCCTTTGGGGAACGATACTAACTTAGCCCAAAGTATCTTGTGAAGCAATCGGAAATTTTGAGTGTCCCCTAAAAATGGGGGATTTCGTGGGCAACTCAAAAATTTTAAATGGGAAATATGGTCATGTGATACCTTATTTTAAAGGTATATTTAAGACTAGGGAAATCACATAAAGAAAATAAAAATCGGACCACCCAAAACAAAATGGCGGCCCTAAACGTGTTGAAATAAATCGACATAAAGTTGCTAATATCGCGAAAAGGAAGAGTTTTTAGAAAAATTTCAAGACTCAAAAAATGTTTATTTCAAAGAGCTTGACCTAAAAATTGCTTCCAAATCGATTTCGTAAATTTTATTTTTACTCCTCCATTGATTTGAAAGCAATGTTTTAGGTTAAGCACTTTAAAATAAACATTTTTTGTCTCCTGAAATTTTTTCTAAAAACTCTTCCTTTTCGAGATATTAGCAACTTTATGTCGATTTATTTCAACACGTTTAGGGCCACCATTTTGTGTTAGGTGGTCCGATTTTTATTTTCTTTATATCATTTTCCTTGCCTTAAATATATCTTTAAAATGAGGTATCACATGACCATACTTCCCATTTAAAAATTTTGAGTTGCCCCCAAAATCCCCCATTTTTAGGGGACACTCAAAATTTCCGATTGCTTCAAAAGATACTTCGGACTAAGTTATTATCGTTCCCCAAAGGATATTTGTTTGTTTTAACAAACACAAACGTTAAAGGGGGAGGGTGGGATTTTTAAGACACCTGGTATGTGAAAAATGTCAGCTCTGTAGCTTCATATTATGTTATAACAAGTAATATTCATTGAATAGGGAGGGGTAGTTACCCCATTTTACTTCTTAGTAGCAAGTAGCCTAATCCAAATGCAAATGATTCGCTTTTTTCCTTTTATTATCACTTAGGAATAATATTTGAGACATTCTAACTCTCTGGCTTCATATGATGTTTTCTTGATGTGTTCTTAACTAATGTTTATTGTCTAGGTGTGTTTAGCGTACTCAAACCAGCTTAACGCATTTTATCGAAACAGTAATGGTTTATTTGTTCAATTTATCACTTTATATGCAAAATAAATGTCTTTAATTTAAGCTCTCTTGCATCATGAAAAGCAAATGGAATTAATATTTATTGTATAGGATAGTTAGCCCATTTCATCTCTCATAAACAGTACAAATAATTGAGCGACCCAGCTGGAATGTATCTGATTTTGAACAATTTAATATAACAAACAATTTAAAACAAAATCGAATCTGTTTTTGTGGGTTTAAAAGTTGACTTTAAAACTTAGCTAAAACGTTTATGGCCTTAATGGGCTCCGGAACATCCTATCTCGGCAATGTTAAAATTACAATATTTAAGGAACCATTTTTCAGAAACTACTACTGGATAAAAATTAATGAAATTTTAGTACTACCTAGATACAAAATTTAAATTAATGGTTCTGCAATACAAGCATTTAAATTAATTATGCTAATGTATTTTTTGTTTTTTTTAACAATGGGATTTTTACCAGTTTCAGTAGCATTGCCAATATAGTTACTATGCTTTCTGGAGAAAAAATGTTCACCATATCTAGGCGGCAACTTGATTAGGTACGTTAATATAAATTATTCAGAAATTGATACAATTTGTTTCTCTTTCTCGTGTGACATACTATCCAAAAAGTGTATTTTCACCAATTTAGAGTTGAAAATGATAAGGGATAAAAAGCTAATATTTGTCTCGGTTATCCTTTGACCTACAAAAAAGTTAGCGTTTTTCAAGATATTCCATGTTACAAAGTTGTAACGGCCGCCATTTTTAAAATTATGAACAATACATTCTTGGTATTTGGTACACTTGTAAATCGTAGCGTTCAAAATGCTTATACCAAATTTGAACTCAATATATTATCTATTTCTAGTGTTACAGTGAGTTTTAGTAAAAAAACAATATGGCGAATTGTGACTACACTAAGCCGAATTCAGAAAAAAAAATCACTGAACATTTTTCATTTATTTTTATGTATACAAGACTACCTGTTTAGCGCTCTAATGTTTTTTGTGACGTTTTAGTTACCGATGGATTTGGTGCCCCGGAACATTGAAACAAAAACCTAGATAGACCTTTCCCAGAAATCACACCTTGGTAACGTGTGCAAAAAGTAGAATGTTTTCAAAATCTACGGTATCAATGTTTAACCCCTTGACGTGTACCGTACGTCCGCGCAGTTTTATACCAACTGTGTACGACGTATGCTATACGTTTACTATTTGTTTACTTAAATACTGGGGTAAAATCTACAATAATCCAAAGACGGAGACCATATAACTAATCATATCTTGTCAACGTGGATGCAAGCCAACCACTGTTCGCTTTACTTCCACCATCCTACCCTCTTTTACTATCATACAAAGAGGATATTATAATCTTCCCATAGGCAGTTGACCTTTCCACCTCAGATCCTACGAGAACTTCAAACACGCAATAACATGACTTTCGGGACTGACTGTATACGAATAGTTCACTTTATACGTCTGGGCGGGCTCGACATAGGAAGTTGTAAGAGATAACTCGAGGTAACCCGTTGCTTGTGACGTCAACAAGGCAACTCATGCATGACCTTGGCCTACATGTACAATGGCATGACTTCACTGCGCTTACGGCAGAATCGTTTCCTCTTCAGGCGGCTAGACGAGGTTTGGTGGTACGTTGTAGTTGTAGTGGGCGTAGTCATCTCTCCAGTGTGGCCGGCGGGAGGGAAAACCTGAAAATATAGGGAATTTTGTGATTTTACTAGTTAACTTAGCTGTGGGTAATAGTGTGTATTGCCGTGTGTTACAGTGTCGTAGTTTACAATTGTGCACGGTAATTTCTGTTGTTAGTACTATTATTCGGTACTAAGGATCGATGTCATTACTTGTATATCAAAACAAAATTTATACACAAGTTTACCTAAATTATCATGTAGGCCTACAGCGAAACAGTTTTTCGAACACGGCTATAAGTATAAATAGTTCAACCACGCAGCTCAACCGCTGACGAGAGTTCAGACAATTTCCAAAATTAAATTAATGTGTTTTAGGTTTCAAGCAATTATATGGGAAATTGGTCTAATCACTAAGACGCTAAAATATTAGTATAATTTTTTTGCAACTTAGCTCCAGTCCCTTAGCTTCGTTTGCACCTCGACCTAGCGGCCTCGAATTACGAACTGCGCTTTGCTAGTTTGTTCTTGGACCTTATGGCTTCGGACTATTTACTCCTTCGCTTCGCTCGCGGTGAGCCAGTTTTTCATCCCGGTCATCGGCCACAAATCAGAAGCTGCCCCACGTGGATTTGCACCGGGCACTTTTGTGGTATTTTACGTTTTGATCGGTTTTTGAGGAGGACCAGATTGGCGTGTAAAAAAAACAAAATGTGCAGAATATCCTATAATTATTTTTTTAGATAAAAAGTTTATTTTAGTACGAAAAATCTAAAAACAATATTACTCCCGGTCAACAAATGTGCTTCCTGTTTTTGATTGTTTGGCTAACGAACTCGTCTGAGCGACTTTTAAAACCAACGTTAGTACCAGATTTGGTACAAATTGGAAATAAAATGCGGACGTTAGGGTGCCAACACATATGTATGCATATACATATACATTGTTTAATGACAAAACGTGTTTTGGGGAGCATGATCGTTGCTCATTTACCACTATCGACCTTAGGTCTCACCATGAGAGTCCCTGCAATAGCTCATTTTTCCTATGGAAATTCGCTCACAAACTTTGTATAGAAAGTTCAGGACCTTTGACTTTTAGATGTAAATCCGACAAAAACTAGTTACATGTGTTAATTGAATGGTGTACTTTAATATACATTTATTAAGTAGGAATAAACCTACATCAAAGCTAACCTGACCTAACTTGTTACACTATGTTTTAAAATCAAACGATAAAATTTACATTTTAATTTGCATTGCTTACATGTTTGTTTAGTAGTAGGAGGGGCCACCGTGGCTTCGTTCGTAGGCATGGAATAAACGTATGAAAGAAATATTGGGTAAATATTGAGAGTATAGTAAAAAAACGTATTTCGTTCAAATCAATCTATGTGTCCCATTTATGCTTACATATATGATAAGCTGTGCGCATGTAAGCGCAAAACCCACTATTTCCCCCATGTTTGTTCAGGTACATGTCACGTCTATGAGGATGTTTTACCTAAAATATTTTCTACGAACAATATTTTAAACCTTGGGTGTACGTAATCGAAATGCAGATGTTTTTTCTCTCCTATATATGAATAATGTATATAGTAATACGTACCAAGTTTTATTTCTCTAGCTTCATAGGCCGATTCCGGTTTCTAGAACATTCTCGAACCTTTTGGATGATTCTACAACATTCTCGAACACCTAGAATATTCTGGAACATTCAGGAACATTCTGGCCAGTCTCGAGACTTCGGTACTCGAATCCCACCTGCTTCACCGACTTCCCTTAAGAAGTCCATTGGTGCGTTGCGCTCTTTTGCATCCATCTCCGAACTCAAACCATGCAGTTCCAAACCGAAACCTTCTGAGTGGCTGGAGGATGGAGGACTACCGTATCGTTTAACCACATCGGGCTGCAGGCTTTGCACATATACAGGATGTCCTGCTTCAACTGTCCGAAACTTTACGGGGCTATTTGTCTGCTAAAAACAAGCAAACAATACAATTTGACATGTGCCCTATCTCGATCTGTTTTCTGTCTGTCCGTCTATATGAGATTTTTACAAATACCTTAATATCGCAGAAACGGTTTAAGATACAATCATGAAACTGGGTATTAATATTAATCTAAACTAGGGGCTCTGCCCCTGGACGCTCCGCGTCCCAACCCCGGCTCGGCCTTCGGCCTCAGATGGCTGCTTCGCTTCGCTCGCAGGTGGAAAATTCGATAAAGAATCTCGTTAATCTTTTGCTCGTTTGTACATAGGTGACCGAGCATAAATTAGCTGTTTTATTTGGCAGCTGACTCAAACTCATTAAACATTATCTCCATAAGATTAACATGGGAAATTTGAAGGATTGTATACCGGAGCTCCTTCTCGGGTGAATAGCGGCTGAACGGATGATAATATATAAGACTTGACATATCTGTGAATGATTATGTTCAGTTTTTGATCCAAATTAACTGTTTTATATATAATAGGTTTGTAACAACCAATGTTTGAATTGAATTAAAATATAGTTAGCATTTTTCGTTGATTTTTGTTTGTGTTTGTTTTTAGTTTGTCAATGTAACCTCAAAAAGGTAATACTACATTTGATACTGATTTGATCCAAATCAGTTGTTGATCAAAATCAGCTGTTTTAAGCTTTTCATACGAACAGCTGTTTTTGTGTCCCTGATAAAATCAATAGAAATCTTTCTTCCATAAGATTAACATTGAAACTTTGAGGGCCACTGGGGCGTAGCCCTAATGTCCTAGGACTTCGGTAAATGGCCTAAAACCTTCCTAGGGTTAACCTGTGTTACTATGCAAAATTTCAAAGCAATCGGATGGACGGTATACGAACTCAAAGTGGACAAAGAACCAAAAAAAAAAAACCCATAAGGAATACACAGCAGAAATTTGCATTTGATTATAACGTTTGTAAGGCGAAAGATACATGATTTGTAATGCTTGATGGCAAATCTGGGCGTGCATACCTTTAATTTAAGACCTCAATTATGAAAATCGGTAGGGTAGAAGAGCCGAACGGACTCGGAAAAGAAAAACAGAATTTTTTTAATATATAAGATAATGATCATTTTACTTTAACAAAATGTTTTCCTGCAACAATGTTTGTAGTATTCATAATCAATATACAGGGTCCCAGTTTCGACTGTCCAAAACTTTACCGGGTTGTCAGCTATAAACAAACAAAAATAATACAATATAACATGTGACTTATATCGGTCTATTTTCTGTCAGTCAGTCTGTATGTGATTTATACTAATACCTTAATATCTCAGAAACCGTTTAACATATATAATCATGAAACTGGCTATGAATATTGATCTAAATATTATACATTTTACTTAAAAAATCCAGTTCAAAATGGCGGTAGTGGACAATTTTCAATGTTAAATATCTATAAAACTGTATTACTATTTCATTAATATGACCACCTTTAGGACCCGGATAGGCCTACCACTTAATGTGAGTTTTCTCCGTTATTTATGAAAATCATTAACAACGATATATCGTTGAATTTGTCTAGTTTAAAAATTCGGTGACTTAAAATTTTTTTTTTTTTTTTTGAAACATTTATAGTTTTTTACTAGATATTTCACATTGAATATTTTAAAGTAAAATGTACCATATTTAGATCAATATTCATGCCCAGTTTCATGATTAAACCGTTTCTGAGATATTTGTAAAAATCACATACAGACAGAAAAAAGATCGAGACACATGTTATAATGTAATATTTGCTTGTTTTTAGCTGACAAATAACGCCGTAATTTTCGGGCAGTCGAAGCTGGACATTCTGTATATTGGTTATGAATACTATAAATATTCATAATGTTCTAGTCTGTGGATATGTGTAGCAGTTTCTGCCTTACCTACAATACAGCATTCCACTATACCAATTATTTCGTTTATACGATACAAAAATCAGATTTGGTATGTCATCTTTTACCCACGTTCAAAAAAAAAAAAAAGTTTTCTCATAAATTTTCAAAGAAATTTGTTTGTAATTTTTGATATTAGGCCTATGCACAACTACAAAGATAATTTTTTTCTTAGTTTTTAGTCAATAAGTTGTTTTTTAATTTACAGAAATAATTTTTTTTAACCCGTTATGTTTGTCATTAATAAATAAAAAATTTTGTTTCTTGAATTCTTTTGTGGAGTTAGCGGGTTTCGAGACTTTAAACGATCGCTATTTTGAAAATATATGAAAAATTTATTTGGTTTTCGTACATTGGTAGATGACATGCCAAATTGTATCCGAAATTTGCGTTAAATATATTTCCTACATTAAAAGATATTAAGTATTTTGTAGAAAAAAAGGTGTATACCTTGAAAACGAAGCATTTCCGAACCTATGTTTACACGAACTTTTTTCTTTATTTTTACTAGCAGAACACGTCCTGAAAGTTTCCCCGTTTCATCCTGAATGTACGATATTTTGTTTTCATTTCCCCCATAACATAATTTTCAGCCTGTTTCCACAAAATTTATCACAAAGCTCGAACGGATATTGCTTATATCTGCCATATCCGTTAAAGTCATATCTTGGTCTTCCTGTTGAGCAAATCATGTCATTGGTCACGTGCTTATCACAATCCCACGTTAGCTGCTAAGAAAATAAGTTTCTTGGGTTGAAACGTTTGTTGGAACAGTACAACGATATGTGTCACTCGGAACGGCATTTTGTCTTCAAGTGGTTTTCTGTAAGTAGATTTAGCTTATACTTACCATGACCACCTATTAGGTCTGCTTTACTTTTACTGATTATAGTTGTTTCAGTACGTCGCCATGGGGGTTATTATTAGCGAATTTCAATAGGAAAAATGAGCTATTGCAGTGGCCCTTATGGTAAGACCCAAGGTCGGGATTAGCAAATGAGCACCGATCATGGTCCTCAGAAATCGTTTTGGGGTGTCATTAAAAATCATATATATGTATATATGTGTTCGCACTCTAGCGGCCGCATTTTAAATCCGATTTGGTTCAAATTTCGTACACATGTTGCTTTTTTACGTCGCTCGGATGAGTTTGTTAGCCACAAAAAAATCCAACAATCGGAAGCACGTTTTTTGACCGGAAGTAACTATTTTTTAAGATTTTTTCTACGAGAATGAATTTGTTTTTTAGATTTTTCTACAAATATAAATGTAGGATGTTATTCCGCACATTTTGATTTTTTACGCGACCTTATAGCTCGCTTGGTTCCCCAAAAATCTATCAAAACGTAAAATACCATAGAATACCCGGTTCAAAGCCATGTGGCGGATTCTACTTTTGGGTTGGCGTGCGAAGCACGCAATGCATTGTGTATTGAAGATACTCCCAATACGGGGGTTGGCGTGCGAAGCATGCAATGCTTTGTGTGTTGACGATGCTCTCAATACGGGGGTTGGCGTGCGAATCACGCAATGCTTTGTGTATTGAAGATACTCCCAATATGCGGAATGGCGTGCGAACCATTTTGCAGCTATTCAGCACCGTCGTTGTGAATAGACCTATTTCCCAAATTGTTGGTTGAAACCCTAAAACATAAACCTGTAAACCTAATTTTGGAAATTTGCTCAACTCACGTCAGCGGTTCAGCTGCGTGGTCGAATTATTATTACTTTCGAAGGGTCGAGGTCCTCTATATCATGGGGTCCAGGTGGCAGCTCACATCAATTTCGCCCTTTTAGTAAAACGAAGAAGGCTTTGGTGATCTTCTCGTACGTAGTTGGTGTCATGGTAGCCTTGTCCGGGATATTGCTGTGTCAGTAATTCGAGAGCAGACGACGTTTCCTCCTTCTCTCCACATCTTCGACACAATGGGTTGTTCCATCAAGTGAAGTAAAGTTGTCTCTTCGGAGAGTTCTGTCCAGTCAGTAGACCAAACTTTTGAGTTAAAAAAGATGGGATTTTATCGCTAAAATGTTGTATCTGAACAGAAAAGAAATTTTTTGATATCACGTGTCAACATTCGCAACAGGTGAGTGAAAAGTTCAATTCCGAAAAGAGTTGCGAAAATTAAAATATTTTTATACCAAAATAAAAGATAGTAATTTTTTAAATTATTTTTTTAGGGAAATTTTGTTTTAACTATTGTTGCTGTGGCAGCAATGACCGTTAGTGAAAACATACGTCTCTACTCACCACTCACCCTCTCCATAGTCTAGTTTGTTTACTTCTGAAGTAGTTGATGTGTTTATTGAAAACTAATGTGATTTTAGGCCTACACATATTATACAAAATATTATACTCAAAATAGCTTACAAACGCTATTTAGAGGTAAATTGTTAAAAAATTTAGGGGGAGGCTCAGAACCCCTCTTTTCACTAGGGGTATACCCCCAGACCCACCTGTAAGTTGGGTAACCCGGTCAAAATTGTTGAAAATTTTAGACCCCTCCTCCTCCCCCCAATAATTTGTTGTAACAAAGTCCCTGTTCCATTTAAAAGAGATAATGTACCCAAAATTCAAACAGCTGTATCTCAGAAGCTATTCATGGTAGAAATCCCATTTCGGTCACATATTAAAGTTATATTTCTCTACTTTAAAATTAGTCCTTATCAGTTTTGCTGAAAACCCCTTGTTTGTGAAAAAAAAACACAAATTCTATCTAAAAACTAACAATTTTTGAAAATTTTGAAAACTTGCTTGAAATTTGAATGGCTGCAACTCGAAAAGTATTATCCTCAGGAAGATGATTTTCATTTTAAATTGTATTAAATTTGCTGTTCTTTAAAAAAGGAATGAATGATTTTTTTTTGTCAAACCAGTCCTTCATACTAAAAATTAGAAAAAACTAGAACAAGGTAAAAAATGTGGGGTTTTTCGCGCCGGTGACGCGCGCGGAGCACTTGTATATGTTAGTGCTACGTATAAAACATTTCTACAGTACCATTAACTGTTCAAAATGCTTTCTTATATTTATTGAAGCACTTTTAATAACTTAAATATCTATATTTGACCTATTTAGTGATTTTCTTAGTACAAAACTATTGGTTTTGCTTATTTGAATCACCATTTTTTGTTTATTTACCAATAAAAGTGCTCTTTACTCATAAACCAACAATTATACGACTATAAACGTAACAACCTTTTTTAAAGCTCATATTTTATGGAGTATTCTGTCGCTTTTTTCAATGTTCTATCTTGAACGGTTCTCAAGTTATAAGCGTTTTAATAAACGGCGCCTCCACCATATTTCCCCCTAAACCCCCGGCCATGTCGACCACGCTGGGAGGCGACAACATAGCTTTTCATGATCACTATAGTGCCTATAACAATAATCAGAAATAAAATTGCGTCAGGCTTTCCATGCATACTCAACCCCTTTCAGATCCCGGTCTATAAATGCCATACTCTGTCTGAACTAGAGTGTGGATTTGTTGCTACGGCAACCGAGTTGTAAATGAACACGCAAATAACTGGATTTTGTGCGACTGCAAGTGCAATAGAGATAGAGGATTCCACACTACAGCGCACTACATAACGTGTTTTCACTCGGAAAATGTGTAACTTTTTCTGTAGTTTCTTTCATTTCTTTGGTGTTTTTTCTTTTAAAACTTATCAGCTGCACATATCTTACACTAACGTTTGAGTAAAATCAAAAATATAACAACAATTAAATACCTAAAATTTGGAATTAAACAAATTTACTGTTTTCAATGTGGCGTTTTAAAAATACTAAATCAGTTTGGCCTTGTTTAATACTTTTAATTTTAAATGTTTTACAGTGCAGATTTACAACAAATTATAAAAATCGAATAAATAACTGTATTTTATAAATAACTGATGTTTAAATTATGCAATGTTATTTAAATGGGAGAACTTTTTTATAGGAACTATCCCTTAGTTTGGGATTACCAGTTAGCGTAGGCTCATGACAAATATACAAATTTGAAGTCCAAACATTCCGATACTTCCAAAAAATATAAAATATATCATTTCACTTAACTTTGTTAAAACATACCAAATATCAAGTCCTAGAAAGTACGCATGTTAATTATATTGGGGAATTATATGTCTAGAAACTCGCCTTTAGTTTGAGAGAACCAACCAACGTACGCTCTTAACATACATATTTGAAGCTTAAACCTTCCCATAAGCTGCAAAACTGCTAAATGTGTCATTTTATTAGTTACAATGTGTTAAATAATAAAAAACGTAAATCCCTTCAAAGAGTTTTATAGTTATTTTGTATTTACAACTACAGCTGACATTAATAGTAAAATCTCACTATGTTCTTTTAATAACTAGACAGCTGATCAAGGTTTTGACTTATTTTCCTGTAGCCTACAGTAAACAAAAAATCCTATTACTTTAAATGAGCAATTCTTGTACCTATCGTTGTATCTTTCTTGGATCTCGAAAACGGCTCCAACGAATTCAAAGAAATTTTGTATTTAGGTGTAGTTTTGATTTTTAAGTACTGTACACCCATATAGTTGTATTTCGTGTAAAAACGCAATTTTTTGAGAAAATGTAATTTAAAAGTTGAAAAATTTTAACATAGGGTCTTATGGGTTGCCATGTTCGTTACAAAATAACAACGAATTAGTAAATAAAGCGATCAAATCAGCTGTTTATAAACAAGCCAATTTATACTGTTTTAGCACGTTGGAAATAGAGTGGAATAGAACTGAGATTGAGTATTATCCAAAATCAGATGTTGGATAGTTTTTAATTACTGTTAAAAAACAAGCTAATTTATACTGTTTTAGCACGTTGGAATTAGAATAAATTGGGCCAGATTTAACAATTTATTTTGTCAAAAAAATTGTAAACTCGAAGATGGTTAAATTCGAATAGTCAATTTTGTAATATAGGCCTGGCTCATTTCTGAAACATAGTATTGAGGTTATGTTAATCCTGCAATAATTTTTACTATATTTAGGCCTGGTTTCAAAACTTTAGTTGACAGAAGATAGTAGAACTAGGACTAAAATCGTAATGAAAGCCTCTCACGTTTCTAAAGCATGTATTTGAGGTTATAATTAATCTTGCAATTACTGTTAATATATTTAAGCCTGGTTTATTAATTTTAGTTGACAGAAGATTAATGAGATTCTCTAGCGAATTTTCTAACTGCGAGCGAAGCGAAGCAGCCATCTGAGGCCAAAGGCCGAGGCGAGATTGTGACGCGAAGCGTCCAGGGTCAGAGCCCATAGTGTAATCTTTATGAAGTAATTACTAAACCTGTATTTATAAATGTGTTCGTTTTTAAACTTTGTGATTTTGTTTAATGGTAATGAATATGTGTATTAATAATAAGGTGACAAAACTACCAAATTTTAAAAAGTAATTATCTAATGTGGTGAAATGTTTGCCGTGTGTACAAAATACAATGACAAATGCGTGTAGGCGGTATACATTTTTCTGTGTATTCTCATATAAATAACTTCAAGATACAGTTATATAAAACTTTAGTTAAGTTATTAACGTTCAAAAGTCGTTATCGTAGTGAACAAAGGGTACACAAAAATTAAACTCGAGGGTACTTTCGTCACATATCTACTTAAGTGCAAGGTGTCAAGTTCTTAGAGTGTTCCATATGGCCTTCATATTAATTAAAAATATATAGCGACCTATTTGTGGGACACACGAAACGCAGGGACTATAACCTTAACGGACTATACAAGATCGGATTGTATATATTGAAATAAATGGTACCAGGAACTGGTACATACTTTCTCACAAACATATTTTAATTACTAAACAGATTCACTATGACTTCATAATTGTAGGTGGGGTAGGAGAGGTGATTTATTAAAGTAGCAGATTAACTAATACATATTATTATTATTAGCTAGAGAGAAAACTATTGGATCGATTTCGAAGAAATTTGCACAAAACACGTTAATTAAGCCTGTTCAGATGCAAGAAAAAAGGTTTTGAAAAAATTTGAAAAACAACCCCATTTATGGCCAAAAAACCCCCAAAAATCAGTTATTATTATTAGCTAAACGAGTATTTTTAGAAAGATGCTGTTTTTTTGCATACGGTGGGTACAAATAAGCCAAATTTTATTAAAATCGTTAGAGCAGTTTTTTTATAAAAAAAATAACTGATTTTTGGGGGGGGTTTTTGCCAAAAAATAGGTTGTTTTGACAAATTTTTTCAAAACCTTTTTCGTGCATTTTTACAGGCCTAATTTACATGTTTGGTGCAAATTTGAGTAAAATCGATCGATTATTTTTCGCTCTAGCTTTGTATATACATACAGACATACATACAGTCTCAGGGGGTCCCAAAACGGATATTTCCACAAAAATCTCAACATTGATTATTTTGCGACCACTATACTTTTTCTATACTATAGTATATTTAGAAAGTAAAATGTTCAATAACTTTTTTCGAATTTGGCTTAGTTTAGTCGCAATCAGCCATTTTTTTACAGAAACTCACTGTAACTCCAGAAATAGATAAGATATTGAGCTCAAATTTGCGATGTTACGATTTACAAGTGTCCAAACACAAAGAATTTATTTTTATAAGTTTTAAAATGGCGGCCGTTACACATTTTTAACGTGGAAAATCTTGAAAACCGCTAACTTCACAAAAAATGTAAAAGAGAGAAAATATATTAGTTTTTAACTAAAAACAAAATGGAATTTTTGTTATTTCTGTAGGTCAAAGGATAACGGAGTTATCGAGAAAACATAATTTCTTGGTAATTGTTTACAACATCCAAAGTTAGCACAAAACCAACATTTTTTTAAATCCTTACAATTTTAATAAATAAAATAAAATAAATTGCTCTGAAATGTAGATTTTAGGCTAGTTTTAAATGTTCTGAACATTCACCAAGATATTATATTTTAAGTTATTTGTCAATAACTCGGTTATCTTTTGACCTAAAGAAACGAAAAAAGCCATTTGGTTTTTCGTTAAAAAAGATAAATGTTTTGTTCTTGTTACGTTAGCTGTTTTCAAGATATTCCACATTAAAATTATTAAAATAAATTCTCCGTGTTTGTTCACTTGTAAATCGTAACATATAAAATGCTTACGCAAAATATGAACTTGTTTATTTCTTATCTATTTCTGGAGAGACTGTGAACTATGTAAACCAATAAAATGGCGGATTGCGACTTAAGCTAAGCGGGATTCGAAAAAAACGTTACTGAACATTTTCTCATTTGTTTCAGTGTATACAATCTGAATGTGGATAGCCCGCTAAGGTTTTTGTGACATTCTGTTTATATTTATGTTTCATGGAGCTCCCAAAGCCTCTATATATATTTGTGAGTCACCCTATAATTATAGAAGACAGTCTGTCGAACAGTCCGGCAAGTTTCATCAACACGGTTCAAAGAACGCATAAAAAGTTATAATCACATTTTTAAGCCCAGACTTGCTTGGGTAATTTGTCGAAGAGGGGCAAAACTTTTAAAGGGCAATCATCAAACTTTTCTTCAAACGGATTTATTATCAAAGCTGAGTGAATTGTTGGATCTGGTTCTGTAGACGCGGGGAGGCGTTTTACAGAGGGGTGTTATAGATAAACTATATGGCTTCGCTCACTCCGCAGCAACTCGCGGTGAAGCAGATGCAAACAGTTTATTGTATACTCTGATATTGTCACGAAAATGAAATTAAATGAACGAAGAAATGAAAATAGTGATTTTATTCAATATTACAAAATTATCAAAACAAACACTTTTTGTCAATGGTCTACTGACCGTCAGCCAGGTTGGCACTAAACTCTAGAAAACAGGAGTTTTTCATAAGTATGCAATAAAACTAACAAACTAACCAACACCTAATAAAGGAAAAGAAAAAATGAAACGAAAACAGTATAAAATATACCTTACTTAATAATACAAAATAATAAACTTTCTCATAATAAAAAGGAAAACAATACAATAATATGGAGCCATCGTATACTAGATTTTTTTTCTTAAGGCCTGTATTACACTACCAAATTTCTTTGTCAAAGATCTTTGATCAAATGTTCTCTTAGAGAACCTTTGACAAAAGAAATTTGATTCATGCCAACTTTGATAAAATATTACATAATACACTATCAAATATTGCATCAAAGAAATTTGATCAAAGATCTTTGACAAAGAAATTGTATAGTGTAATACAAGTCTAATAATTAAACTGTTTTATTAGTTCCAGCCTGACAGTCCATACATTTTTATTTTTAAATTCCCTGATAACTGCCAAACTTTCCCATTTATAAACTCAAAAACTTCTCTCTATCTAAAACCGATTTCCCTGACCAACTTCTTCTCGGATAAATCAATACAGGACATTTGGCAAGAAAATGAAAGTCCGTCTCATCCTCTAGCAAATTGCACAACGAGCAAGTGAAATTATGATATTTTCACCGCGGCTTGTAGTTTAATATTTGAAGCAGCTCCGCCCTAGCTTTAATTATACACGAGATAATGTCTGTTTTATAAGTCAAATAACTGCAGTTGTTTAGGTCATGAGTTAGGTACTGTTGGTGATACTGATGTTCTGGCTCTGTCTATACATGCAGCTAAAAAACTCACCTTCAGAGCCTCCACGATACAAAGATTTGCTCGTATAGTATCGACGGAGTCTGCTCTGAAGTCTGGTTCAAATACGAACTTTCTTTTTTCCCAATGCCGGCAAAAACATTTCTGTTTATGACTTGCTGTGTTCTACTAGTGAACATAAAGGCAAGGTTCAATATAAACATAAGTTCGAAAATGCATCGTTTTCCAGTTATCCACCATTTTTTTTTACAAAATACAGTACCTTATTTCTTTAAATGTAGAAAATATATTAAACTAACATTTTTTGTTTCATATTTGGTATAACATCTTTTACCCATATACAAAAAAAAGTTTCTTGTTAGGTGTCCATAATATCCAAAATTACTCCAGATCCAAATTGTAAGAAATACATTACTACAAACTTAAAAAAAGTTTAAACGAAAACAAAACCGAACTACAAACAAAATTGTAAGTCATTTCGATAGTTTATTTTAATATTAGATTAAATACAAAGAAAATACAAATGAAATAGGTATAAAAAACCAATAACTGATTTAAAAATTTTGCAAAGTGCTCTCAATCACATGTTTACAACACTGTGCTCTAACAACACCCAACCACCCCGCCACTCGGTATTCCGTAAGAGTACAGATTTTCAAACCGTTTCCTGTGTAATGCAATCAATGTGTAAGAGGGGATATCCGTAATAACATCGCAGTATCGATATATAGCTTAACGTCTTTAGAGTTGTATCTTTTTGCTACTAGTTTATTGTGATTGTATAGTTATTGGTCGAATTTCGTCCGACTGGATTTCAGTGTTGTCATTTATACGTACGTTTGCATTTGAAATGAATACAACTTAGACCCTAATAAAGGGAAAACAGTTTTTGCGCATCGATTTTTTAAAACACCATTCATCCAGATTTTGATGAAAATGTGTAACAAATTGACTTATAGGCTGAACTGGGTATGTTTAAGGGTATTTCCTAAAAGGAAATATAACGGGGGAGTAGTTGGTCTCTCTCACCAAGGGTTCCTAGTGTCTCGACAATATGTTTTTATTGTGTACGTATACCAGGTGTCTTAAAATTCCACCCCCCCACTTTAACTTTTGAGTTTGTTAAAACAAACAAATATGGTTTGGGGAACGATATTAACTTAGCCCAAAGTATCTTTTGAAGCAATCGGAAATTTTGAATGTCCCCTAAAAATGGGGGATTTTGGGGGCAACTCAAAATTTTTAAATGAGAAGTATGATCATGTGATACCTCATTTTAAAGGTCTATTTAAGACTATAAAAATTACATAAATAAAATAAAAATCGGACCATCCAAAACAAAATGGCGGTCCAAAACGTGTTGAAATAAATCGACATAAAGTTGCTAATATATCGAAAAAGAAGAGTTTTCAGAAAAAATTTCAAGAGATGAAAAATGTTTTTTAAAAGTGCTTGACCGAAAACATTACTTTCAAATCGATTTCGTAAATTTTATTTTGTACAAAATTTTCTAAATGTAGGAGTCGACTTAAAAATTAGGAGTACGACAGGTTTAAAATTATGAAGGGTTTGCGGAACTTTTACATCACTCTATATATATGTATTTATGTGTTCGCACTTTAACTGCCGTATTTTACGTCCGATTTGGTACACACGTGGGTTTTCTAAGTCTTTCGGGCGAGTTCATTAGCCAAAAATATCGAACAATTAGAAGCATGTTTTTCGACTTGTAAAATATTTTTTAGATTTTTCGTAGTAGAATGAAATTTGTTCGGCGTTTTATCTAAAAAATATAAATGTAGCATAATAATCTGCACATTTTGCTTTTTTTACACGACCTTATAGAATTTCTGGTTCTCCCAAACATATCAAAACGTAAAATATCATAAAAGTACCCGGTTAAAATCTGCGTAGGGATCAGAAAGTCCCGAAAATTCATTAAAAATAATCTATTTTTGCCTAATTAAATATTTATTAAAAGTAATAGTCGATCTCTTTCAATTTTGAAGTATAAGAAAAAAACAGAACGCATCACGGATACTAGAATTTCTAGTATCCGTGGAACGCATGAACCACCGAAACCGGTAATCCAAAAAGGATATATTTTAGAGTGATCGACGGTAGAAATAAGGTAATTAATTACACATTATTATAAAAACACATAACTTTTAAGAATAATTTAAAAGGTTTCTCTACTTTTTAAGTTGAAAAAACGGCGTCCGAAACACGTTATAGTTGTGGACAGCTTAACTCTGAACCAGGAAAAGGTTAGGGTCTTCCTCCCGGCGGACCCTAATTAGTGTCGCTTGGCTGAACTCAATGAAAACAATACTAGGTGCCTAATATCGAAAATTCAGTTCAATTATTGTCAAAAGTTATTAAAAACCATTATCATATTACGTTTTGTAAATTTCGATTATTTTTATACTAAATTTGATGTAAATTGGCCAATTTTGACCAACTGGTTCCGCCAAACTAGTTTTTTTTATTTGGTACAATTTGGTCAAAATTGGCGGATTTACATCAAATTTAGTATAAAAATAATAGAAATTTAAATACAAAACGTAATATGATAGTGGTTTTTAATAATTTTTAACAATAATTGAACTGACTTTTTGGTATTAGGCACCTAATACTTGTTTTCATTGAGTTCAGCCAAGCGACACTAATTAGGGTCCGCCGAGCTGAAGACCCTAATCTCTTCCTGGTTCAGAGTTAAGCTGTCCACAACTATAGTATGAAGTGTACGTTAGGCGAAGAGACCCATAAAATGTAGGTTGATAGATGTGGCACTTGCTTAGATGTACTGTATCTAGCAGTGATAACTTCCACACCAAGTTTAACTTTGAAACTATCTGAAATGTTTTCTATTTTACCTCGGTCAACGAGAAAAATAACATCTTAGGATTGCCAAACATCTTTCTATCACGGTCACTGTGAAAAACATTGATTGATTGATATGGGGTTACCTCGCTATCAAATCTTATTTTTTCCAAAACAGCTGATTACAAATTTGCGTTATATTTAGTTTATTCGTAACGTACTTTTAAATCGATTTCCAAAACTAAATTATTTCAATCAGAACAGGTATGACGTGAGAAATAACAAGGTCGCATAACTTTGTTTGAACAGGTGTTTTTAAACCGATATTGGCGTCTATATATGGTACAATACAAAATGGCTGCCAATTTAACAGCCTTGTTTGCACGAAAATAATCGACAGCTGTTTTGAATTCTGTCAAAGTGATTTAATGTTGCATCATATATCTTGCTCAAAATAAGCGTGCGCTGTGGCAAATGCTGTAAATTCCTGGCCATTTAACAAATGTTGTATGTTTGTTTTTAATAGTGTAACGCTCTTACTTTGTGACCATATGGCTGGGGAGGGGAATTCTCGGAAACCCAACGTTTTAGGCTTTAGAATCAGCTGGAGTGCAAACTCGCAAGAGCAGTTCAGGTCGAGAGTTTTTCCGTTGCGAGCGAAACGAAGCAACGAATTATCCGGGGCTAGAGGATGAAGTGCAAACAAATTGTTCTAATGTACTGAGTATAAAAAAAGTCCGCCTCCCCTTTAAGTTTTTTGCTTGTTAAAACAAACAAATATCTTTTGGGGGACGATGCTAACTTAATCCAAAGTATCTTTTGACGTTATCGTAAATTTTGAGTGTCCCCCAAAAATGGGGGTTTTCGGGGGCAACTCAAAATTTTTAAATGGGAAGTATGGTCATGTGATACCTCATTTTAAAGGTCTATTTAAGACTAGGAAAATTACAAAAATAAAATAAAAATCGGACAACCCAAAACAAAATGGCGGCCCTAAACGCGTTAAAATAAATCGACATAAAGTTGCTAATATCGCGAAAAGGAAGAGTTCCTCCATCTTAGAAAATTTTGTAAAAAATTAAATTTACGAAATCGATTTGGAAGCAATTTTATAGGTAAAGCACTTTGAAATAAACATTTTTTGTCTCTTGAATTTTTTTCAAAAAACTCTTCTTTTTCGAGATATTAGCAACTTTATGTCGACTTATTTCAACACGTTTAGGGCCGCCATTTTGTTTGGGTGGTGCGATTTTTATTTTCTTTATGTAATTTTCCTAGTCTTAAATAGACCTATAAAATGAGGTATCACATGACCATACTTCCCATTTACAAATTTTGAGTTGCCCCCGAAATCCCCCATTTTTGGGGGACACTCAAAATTTCCGATAATGTCAAAAGAAACTTTGGATTAAGTTAGTATCGTTCCCCAAAAGATATTTGTTTGTTTTAACAATCAAAAAAATTAAAGGGGACGGACGGACTTTTTTTACACACAGTATTTCATACATGCAGGCATACAGCCATTCAGAGCCTTCGTGAGTAGACTAATTTCCCAAATAGATGTTTAAACTCTAAAACATATTAACCCAATTTTGAAAATTCGCTCAACTCAGCAGTTCGGCTGCGTGATCGAATTATTTCAGTACTTTCCCCACCAACATTAGGCACGGTTGTTACTATGTGGTTGTTAGAAATGAACACGTCGGTTATGTAGCACTAACGGGCAATAAGCCTCGTAACTATGTAAGGTGTAAATACTACCCCTCTATAACGGCCAGCCCACGACATAATACCTAGCCGAGTTGGGTTAGATTTATGACGTCACAACTTTATCTCCTGTAAATCTGTTTAATGTGTCTTATAACTTCGGGTGCTTTAATTGCACAACCACGATATTACTCTATCGGTAGACATTACGATTATGGCTTTCGTATACGTTACCTTTACATATAGTAGGGGTAAAGAGAGCTCGCTAGACAGAGAGGAATAATGTTGTAGAGAGAATCGTATTGAACTGTCTTTATTTAAGTCGAGATTAGGACTTTAGAGTCCTATTTTCCATCCAACCCATTACAAAAATATTAATCATATTACAATAATTTATAAAATATTACAAAAATTTACAATATTAGAGTATAATAAAACACAAAGCAATATTACAAAAATAATAGTAACTAATTAAAAAGAAAAACAAATTTGATTATTCTTTTAAAACTCCTCCAGAAAGTAATAGGAATATAAGTTTTCTTCCAAACATTCATTCATACAAATCCGATTTTAATCTATTCACCTCAAGATAAGAGAGAAGGAGTTAAATAGAATAATTTAAAGTAATAAAACTAAAGAGAGTGGGAAATAGAAGGAAAGATAAAAAAATTATAAAATAAGTAAAAGGTAGAGAGGTACCAAGTATTTGAAATAATATAGAGAGGGAAAGAACGGTTTATTGATTTAACAAAGACAAAGAAAAATGTATATAAAAACAAGAAAATTAAAAATGAAGAAAAAAGTCCTAAACTAATAGAATTTTGTATTCAATGTTTGTGGTACCAAGTAACTTTCAATTAATAATAATTATATCACATTAATAAGGTCCGTCTTTTGACTTCTTGACGACATGTTTCGGAGCCGTAACTCCGTCATCTGGTCGTATTCACTCTGATGAGATCTTCATACATTTAAATGTTGCACATATATATACATTCACACGTGACACAGACAATAATACGTAGTGAAAGCCTTACATACCTGTACAAAAGGAAGATTATTAATTCGACCACGCAGCTGAACCGCTGACGCGAGTTGAGCAAATTTCCAAAATTAAGTTTATAGGCCTATGTTTTAGGGACTCAACCAACAATTTGGGAAAAATGGTTCGCACGCCATTCCGCATATTTGGAGTATCTTCAATACACAAAGCATTGCGTGCTTCGCACACCAACCCCACGGTAGAATCCACCACATGGCTTTGAACCGGGTACTTCTATGGTATTTTACGTTTTGATCGTTTTGACGGAACCAAGCGAGCTATAAGGTCGCGTAAAAAACGAAATGTGCAGACTAACATCCTACATTTATATTTGTAGAAAAAACTCAAAAACAAATTCATTCTCGTAGGAAAAATTTCAAAAAATAGTTACTTCTGGTCAAAAAACATGCTTCCGATTGTTGGATTTTTTGGCTAACTAACGAACTCGTCCGAGCGACGTAGACAACCAATATGTGTACCAAATTTGAACCAAATCGGACTTAAAATGCGGCCGCTAGAATGTGAACACTTATATACATATATATATATATATATATATATATATATATATATA
>JAGFPH010000127.1:538691-591599 GCA_018207615.1 Philaenus spumarius | reverse complement strand
CGAAGGATAATAGTTAAATTACCAGGAAGTCCCTTCGATGGTACAGAACCGTCTGGAACATTCTAGAACATTATCTTTTAGAATATTCTTTTTGGAACATTGTGGGAAATGTTTGAAGCTTCTAGTACATTCAGGAACATTCTGGCCATTATCGGCACTAGATTCCCAGTTGCTTCATTGACTTCCCATAAGAATAGACCATTAGCTAGATGCGCTCTTTTGAGGCCATATCTTCAAACCCAACCCGTGCACTTCCAAAACTGAAACCTTCTTAATGGATGGGGGATAGATTCCTACCATATCATTTAACACCCTCACTTGTAAACTATAAAATTTAAGTAATAAATTAACAAAGTAATGACATTATGTACCACATAATTGTCTTCACCACAGTAAAAGGATGTCAATGGTCCTCGTCTGCGGCTGTATACTGTTCTTCTAGCTTCAGTTTTAATTTATTATTTTTTCAAAATCTAAAAATAATTTTTTACTCCTAATGTACCGCTTTAATGCCGAAAGCTCGAAGTACAGACAGCTGTCACCTGGCGACGTTATACAGGTAAGTTCTATGGGTCAAAATAAGAAAAAAAAAGTTCAGAAAACGCTTCGTTTTCTAGATATCCTCCATTTTGTGTTTTGTACAAAATAATTCTTATCTAGAGAACGATTTGACTGATTGAGTTCAAACTTGGCATGAAGTTTAACCTAACAAGGATATATCTCAAGAAAATTAAGCGAATAAATCCAATCATGAGTTTACAAATGGCGGCTGTTTGAAAATTTCAAACCTAAATTACTCAAAAACCGTACATTTTAACAAAAAATTTCAAGACACTTTTTTTGTAGCCCTTTTGATTCCCTATCTGATGGTGTAACTTTCAAAACAATCGGATGAGAATAATAGCTAAGTTAAAGATAATGACAGCAAACTCAGTCAAACCGTTCTCTAGATAAAAATTATTTTGTACCAAAAACAAAATAGCGGACATCTAGAAAGCGAAGCGTTTTCGGGTCTGTGTTTATATGAACTTTGTTTTCTTATTTTCACCCATAAAACCATTCCCCGAAGTTTGGCGCTTTACTTATCGGGCATCCTTTATTAGTTTGCTCAAAGTTTATACATTTAATTTAATTTAAATTTGTTTCTTTTGTTTGCAGGTAAGCTTTGAAGTCTTTATACGGAGGGCGTTTACAGTAAGTACATTATCTTATCATCAGCTGAAATTGAACGACTAGTCGAGGGTCTAGGACTTGCCCTATACTGATTACTTAAATAATTCCCTCAGTATTTACAGAACCGACCGGAAATAGATAACAAAATGGAAATCACTTTGCAGTTAAAAAAAAAATAGTTTTTGACATTATCTAATCAGTTAAAATGATAAAAGTTAATTGTTTTTTTAAGTCGGACAACGAACATTGAATTTAATAACGGGAAAAGAAATGTCAGGAATACATTTACCCGTTTGTGTGGAGCAGACTATCTCTGTACGTAAAGATAGGCCATACAAATTAGGTTAGTTGGTTTACATTGGAATACTTAGTTATCCTAATGACCGGTTAGGTTGCAAAAAAAAATTATCTAGCTCAGTAACTCGTTAAATCTGGTCAGTACAGGTAGGTTATTATAAATTATAAAATCTTAGGTCGGGTTAAGTTGTTAAAGGTAGATTATTTACTCCAGTAAGCTGTTATATCAGGTATGTATAGGTTAAGTTGGTTTGTATTTAAAATATTATGTAATTAATCCTGATTACAGGTCAGGTTGCATAACTCTGCCAGTGGTTAAATCCAGGGCTTATATAGAGCCCTGGGTTAAATCAGGATAGTACAGGTTAGGTTAGTTCAAATTCTAAAATGTAAGGTTAGGTTGGGAGGTTTATGTGCCAGGTTAGGTTAAGTAGCATCTGGTTTGATCGGAAGACATTAAGTAAATTAACTCGAAGACATACAATTGGTCAGTACAAAAAGGTTGGTTTAAATTACAAAATCTTAGGTCAGGTTGCAAAAGGTAGGTTATTTACCCCAGTAAGCGGTTATATTAGGTCAGTATAGGTTGGATTGGTTTAAATTTAAAATAGCACGTTCTAAATCCTGATTACAGGTTAGGTTGCAAAACGTTAGGTTACTTAACTCGTCACTGGTTAAATCAGAATGGTAGAGGTTAGGTTACTTGAAATTGTAAAAATGCAGGTTAGGTTCCTTACGGATAGGTTATGTAGCTAAAGGTTACATCCCCTAAACTTGGAGATAGGTTAAATTAGTCCAGTACAGGTTAGGTTCGTTTAGGATATAAAATTGTAGGTCAAGTTAGGTTAAGTTAAATAAAGTTTTTAGTGACTTTAGTTTCAAATTTTAGATAGGCTAGGTTAGTAAAGGTTGCAATTACGGTATAGTTCAGGTTATAAATGGTCACAATAGGATCAATTTTATTTTATTAAATAATATTATTATTTATACTCGCCTTAGCAATCCTTTTAGAAGTCTTATCGTTTACAGCTGTTTCACCTTTTCATTTTCATGCACCATCAGAACGAATACAAAATAAACACACTTCTCACAGCTACACTTATTAACAGATTAAAATGACAATTAACACATAAACAAATAAAAACGTAATAAATAAACACATAAAATGACACTTGGTGAAACATTTAAAACACTTGTTGAATTTATTCGAGTCACAGTAGGCGACTGTCATCAACTCTGTCATATCACAAACTGTTCAGGATAAAGATGATAAAAAAGGATAAAGACAAATTATTAAATGACCAAACCCAATTAATTCCAAGCACTTAATATTTAATAGATAAGATTTCTCCCCCACGCTGCTATTGACTGCCAGTCTGAACATATCTTAAAAAAAATAATAATAATATTATATATAATAGCAATCGGATATGACTACAAATACAATAATGAATAGATTTTATTATGTTAGGGTGAAAATGTTAGGTTAAGATATGAACCAGATGGTCGGATTTGATTAGGTTATAATTTTAAACAACTTATCTTAGGTTTGAACAAGTTAGATTGATAGTTTAACTTAGATGATAAATGTTATTACAGGTTAGTATAGGTTTAGTCAGGTTATGTGAGGATGTGAGCTTAAGGCTCGGCAGGAGTGAACAAATATTATTTCTGAGTTGACCTCAGCTCTCCAAGTGGCAGAGCTGTACACTACTAGGGTTGAGTTTGTGTGCGTTTCATTCTTCCGATAGCAAATATAGGGCAGCTTCATAAAGGCGAAAACTGTGAACGTTATACATGACAACGTATATGAGTAGGTATATTATTGTCATGGATATATAAAACTAAATTATATCCACATTCGGAGTGCCCTAAGCTTTGAAATGACACATTCAGAATAATGTTCTGATCATTATTACTCCAGTAATCTCGTTACTCGTTTAAGACCTTTTCACACGGCGGTCACAGTATGTCACGTGATAGACGTGCAATTCACACCGCCACAGACGTCTGTCAGGTATTTGATCTTCGTTTCACCTATGTCAAGTCAGTTCAGTTGCTGTTCTACTGCTGTATACTATATATATCCCTGTCTGTATCATGATTTTTTTTATATATTAGGTACATTATTATTTTATATGTATTTTTTTTAAGTAGTTTATGTATAAAAATTATACCAGTTTGTATTAAACATGCCTGTTTTTTTTTAAGTCTTGTTTTTTAAACCTTGAAGGATTTTGTTCTAAGTTGAATTTGAATTTTACATTAAAGAGTAGAAATAATACAAATTTATGCTAAAATTAATATTGATTTATTCGTAATAAATATTAACACCATACATGGTGTTAATAATATTATTAAACTACATACTATTGACTATTATGTAGGGTTATTATGAAAATAACTGTTTATAACATACCATGATGAAATCAAATAAATATATGACATTGCTGCCTATATAAAAGTTTTTTTTATCTTAAACAAGTCCAAAAAGTACTACTTAAATCATTCACTGGATAATGTAAGCCCTTTAAAATCAACTTTCCTAAGACATGTCGTTTAAATAAAATATCTTTTATCCTTAATTTTTTGTCGCAGTTCCTCTGCTATTTCGCCCCATGCTATTCTTTTAAATGGCTGTCTCTGTATTCTTCCAAATCTACATTCCACAGCGCTGGACGGGTTCTGACAACTTCGATTAACTGCTTCATAACAAATAACGAAAAAACTAACAATACAGGAACTTGTAACGAGTTAACGAAACTGAGCGATAGAGTGTGGTCAAGTGCGTGTTGGGGTAGTGGGTCAGTGCGAATGCGCGAGTCCACAGACTGTAGCGACTGTGGTGCTCTGCGATGTCGGTGTGAATTACACCATTTAAAACTATGGAAACAGATATTTTGAAAAATCTGTCACGTGACATAGTGTGACCGCGGTGTGAAAAGGCCTTTAACATTGCTCTTATGGGAGTTGAAATTCAAGATGGTGGCTGGGTCTGCCGAGCCTTAAGACAGTTTAATGGAGTCTAGTTAATCTAAAACTTCCCAGTAAACTTTACTCTTATCAGTCATTTTTCAATTACACTCCTGACATCCAACGTCCACTTTTAATTGACGGAACTATGTTATTTGACTAGGAAACACAGGACTGCTGTACAAGTAATACACTGGCTATTGTAGAGGAAATGACATTATAAAACTCCGATCTAAAAGCTTGTAGTGAGTGCAGCTTCGTTGCTATAAAGTACATTTTGTATTTCGCAGTCGCTAATCTAATTTTCTAATGGAACATCGTAATAGAATATAGACAATGTAAAAACGGAGATGTAATTGGGCTTGCTTCTTGAGACATTTTATATCGAGGTAAACTGAGAGAAAATTGTATGATTGAGATTTCAAAACGTTTGGAAATAGTAGTTTGTGTTATTCAGGCCATTCTCACTACTACCTCGATTCCACGTTCGCCGTACAGTACAGGTCTTACGGGAGAATAGACATGCTACTACCATTACAGCGAACATTACGTTTATTGTCATGCGGGTTGCATCAACTGACCGAGCGTTGCATGGGAGTTTATGTTTTTACTTTCTCCACCCTATACGTAGTATATGGAGAGAGTATTGTTTTCGTAAAAATGTTCGAATTTGAATTTTCAGTTGAATTATCTGTTTTGGTGCTCCCAGAACCCCAAAAAATTGTTTAGTGCAATTATCTGTGTTGGTGCTCCCTGAACCCAAAAATATTTTTAGTTGAATTTTTTGTTTTGGTGCTCCCTGAACCCAAAAAAGTGTTTTTAGAGTGGTGTCTGTCTGTCAGTCTGTCTGTATGTATACACGACCAGAGAGGATACTATTGGTCCGATTTTCATGAAATTTGGTATGTAGGTACTAAACCCTAATATCTCCAGGCATTTTTTTCATTTTTTGGAATTTTTAATTTTTAAGGGTAATTTACCCATAAAAACCCATAAAAAACGACTAAAATGCAAATTTCTCAAAAACTGCTCTTACGATTTTGATCAAATTTTCAGTATTAATAGTGCTTAAGATGCCAAACAAAATGACACCACCCGCTTTTATCAAAACTTCGGCGTTTTATAATTATGGGGAAATGTTTACAAATAAACAAGTTTGTGTTGTCAATCTAGCATCGCGGCAGCGGTCGCACGGGGTAGCACCACGGTAGCGAGCACGGCCAGTAATTCAAAGGTCACGCGATCGAATCCCGCCTGGGACAATAATTTTTTTATACGATTGACGTAGGTAGAATATTATTTTTTTGTTTTGTTCTAAAAAGTAGGAAATAAAATGATAAAAAACAATATTATTTTGACTACAGTAAATTGGGAGAAAGTTTGTGTCAGTTAACTGATACCGTTTATTTACTTGGCTACTATCGCTGAGACTGTCGTAAGGATAACATGGCTTATGGGCGCTCTTTACTGCACGGTAAACGTGGAATCGAGAGTAGCGGACTTAAATGGAGCAGTGGTGTGAAGTAAGTGGTATGCCTAGGTCGGGAGTGGTCAATGAGCTTCGACTTTAGTCCCCAGAACACGTTTTGGGTGTCAGTATAAATTTGATATAGCCTATAATGTGTTCGCACTCCAACAGCCGCATTTTCAGTTTGATTTGGTTGAAATTTGGTACCCACGTTGGTTGTCCAAGTTGCTCGGACGTAAAATTCTATAAAAGTACCGGTTAAAATCCACGTAAGCCGTCGGCCGGGATGTAAATTCGCAAATCGAGTTTGTCTGCTGAGAGCGAAGCGAAACAGTCCATAATCCGAGGACGCAACGTGGATGTGAAATTCTGAAAACGAGTTTTTCCGTTGCTAGCGGAACGAAGTTACGCGAGAGCTAGGGCTAAAAGCTGAGATGCAAACTAATTCTACTAATAAATTTCGTACGCGCAAAGAGCTATTCAGCACCTTCGTGAGTAGACCAATTGCCCAAAGAGTTGGTTGAAATCTTAGAACATACTTCATTTTGGAAACTCGCTCAACTCTCTTCAGCGGTTCAGCTGCTTGATCGAATTATTAAGTTTTCGCAGTTTTCTTTAACATAGGCCTAGAACTCTGTTATGTTCTTGTAGTTTTTACTTAGTTGACAGTCTACGCACATGCCTCGCGTTTGCTGTGTTAATACGTAACTTGGGGAACCAGTCGTTTGCGTATTACACTGTACATTAACTGAACACGTTTTAATATTGATTTAATTTTTGTTGAAGTATTCAAGCCAAGGGACGAAATCAGCTGTGGTATGTTTGAATCGTTGTTTATTGTTTTCAATTCTTTTTGTTTACTTCGTTCTTCAAAAGGAACTACTTAGGTCTACAAACAACAAACTGTATCTAACTGAGTCTGTGCCGTTAGGAATTTTCAACATGATACATGTAAAGGGCTATAATTTAAAATTTCACTCAAAAACGTGAAACAAATTTTGGTAAATAAAACATATGATCATACATTTGAATCATAAACCTACTTAAGTCAGTGATTTTAATCCTAAATATTTTCATTTAGTAATTTAGGCAAAACTATATTATTGATCATTTTTAAATTCACTAAATTTTTCATCCTATATTTATAAATCAAAAGAAGTTTATCCAATAATTCAGACCAAGAGTCCAAGAAGTGATAGTTTAAAATTAGTTTTATGTTTGTAGGCCTAATTGATTTCTTAGCTGTCAAGAATGAACTAACTAATAAGGATTGTAAAAATACACACATTTTATACGATTTTGTTTCTTTTAATTGCAAAACTAGTTTTTTATACCTGCACATAACTTTTCATCATATAATAAGGTTACACGTTTGTTGTCATTATCCCGGGCAACTTGTATAGTGCATATTTATGATAGAGTTTCAAGTCTAAAATCCTTGCCCCAGGCTTAGAAAATATAAAATTTCATTGAGAGCGAAAATTTTTCTTTTATCAAGAGAGCGGTGGATTTACATCTCGCAAGACATTATTAAAGCCCTAACTTTGGCGCTATTTCACCCAAGATGCTCGGCATCGCTACATTAATGTTACCTCGGTGTTCGTCTTTCTCCTTTCAACTCATTTCCTTAAGGGACGTACTCTAAGTACGTCTATACTCCCCCCAGAGGACACAGTGAGGCGGAGTTGTCTAACTTGTCGCTAACTACATAATGTACTTATCTCCCGTAACACTGTTAGTGCAGTTCTTAATTTGATTTGTATTTACTGTTGTTGGAAAAATACGTCTGCCAAGTAAATTCACGAAGTTTCTTGGAAGATGTTAGTGGTATTGGCGACTTTGAGCAAGACATTGGTTTAAATGAGAACTGTTTCACGAGACAACTAGTAACGGCTATCGGTTGTACAAACTTTTCCAGAGTATTGGTTTGAATGCATAACGAAACAACTAGTGGCATGATTGGTTGTAGACATTTTAAGGGTTTGCTGTAGTGGCAGCCATTTTGGATTTTGATCCCGTAAAAGCAATGTTAAATTTAAAACCGTTTATTTCATTAATTTTCATCATAAAATTTTTGCAAGGTCTCATTTTAACCACAATGACAATACGCATGCGTTTTGCGTATTACATTCATGAAAAATCCCGTTCATTTATTGTGTAATTGACATTTTTCCTTACGCAGTAAAAGTGAAAGATTACAAAAGTAAATCGCAAGCCGGATCCGCAACTTTATAAAGAATGTGTAGTGTGTTTTGCTCACCTCGCAATTTCAAAAGATAGATTTATAAAATGGTTTTAAATGAGGCAATGTAAAAACTCTATCAGTTGCAAGAAGCTCCACTGTTTTTATACCGCTATAAGGTGAAGCTCTTGAGTCGCTGGTTGATTTCTCTCAGACCCTGAAGCAGAATATTGCGCTCAATGAGAACTGGAACGTAAGTCAACTAGTGATAGCGATAGGTTTACAAACGTTTAAAGAATATTGGTTGAAATGAGAGCTGCCTAACGAAACAACTAACAATATTGTCGAATGCAGAAACTTTTATCAGAATATTGATTTATATAACAACTGGCCCGCGTGACAACTAGTGTCGGCCATAGGCGTAACCATGCCCCCCCCCCCATTGTACAAAATATTTCGTACTTTGTTTACATTAAAATACGCTCTTAAGAGTAACTTGTTTTCAACAACTATACAAATGTCAAGCTGCAATAAACTATCAATATATTACTGACATTATCTTTGGTCGAATTGAGCATTGGCACTTTATTTGATATAGCCTACTATGAAAAATAGTGCCTGGCCTGGAACACACACGGAGTTTTCGTCCGCCAATCATTATTTGCCGTGCCATCATATCAACAGAGGCGCGAAGGAGAGTATCAGGCTGGTTTTATGCAAGGCGTTTCGCGTCCATCGACAGTCGCCCGGCGTTCCTAGTTCTATTGAATGAAATGGGAGTATTTATGCACAACGCCCAACATTTTTGTCGCCGGAAAGTCGCCGGGCGTTCCTATATACCGGCGACAGATATTTAAAACGCTGCTTCCGAGATTGTCGCTCTTAGGCTCTAAATACATTTAGTCAAATGGTGACATTTATGCAGGGCGTTCGGCGTCTGGCGACAAAGCAGTGGACAGGTCTTTGCTCTTCTTGGAATTTAGGGGTGGGCCAGGGGTGGGGAAGGTTCTATTCTTTTACCCTGACAATGAGTTTACAATATTTTACATCAGTTCCTTTGCACCCTGTGTTGTGTTAAGTTCAACAAAATTACCGAAATGACAGTATTCGTGAATAGGCCCACGACGATTTTCGATTCCACCTCGAAATCGTTTGATATTGAACTTTTAATTGATTGTGTGAGGTGTCGAAGTGTTATTTGTCTCACCTTAGTGCCAATGCTATCATTTCCTCAGGAAGAAATGCTAAGCCAGTCAGCAAACTAGGGTCACTTTTCACAACGGTTCTTATTTGCTTGAAAGTTCGTTGAAGGACGGTTCAGACATACGAAAATAGTTAATAAACTTGTCGTTGTCTTCTTTCAACTCATCAAATAACGTATGAAAAACTCCTCTCTGTAATCTGACTCTATTTATTGGATGTACATCGACTTCGTTTACGCGATTTCTTACACAGTAAATTATGTAACAAGTAAATCGTGATAGGGTCCATATTTAGATTTGTTAACTAGCAGTCAGCACTACGAGCTTAACTTCACAACTACTTGAAGTTGAACTGAAATGAATCAGCTCCCGCACCAATCATATTTAGCTTCCCCACCAAACGTCAAACGCGTGAATAAATTGTGACCGAAATGCCATATGGAAGTTCTTCGAGCGACTAGCGTTTTTCGAGCGATGCGCGTCGGTCAAAATTGTGAAAACGCCGGACGCTCCAAGTTCCGAGTTTCCGGAACGCTGGACGCGAAACGTCTTGCATAAAACCAGTCTTAGAGCATACACATTGGTCGGAAAAATAAACTATCGGTTTATTTATCGCTGACGGTAGCTATGCAGCCGCTCGCTGCCACTAGACGGATTTTCCACCGTCTCCGCCGAAACAGTGATGGGGCGAACGCGACCAAATGCTCCGCTCGCTGCCACTAGACGGATTTTCCACCGTCTCCGCCGAAACAGTGATGGGGCGAACGTGACCAAATGCACGCCAATTTCCTTATTTTAGTATTTTTTCAAAGAATACTATCCTTCGGCCTCGTCTGTATTTCGTCAAATGACGAAACCGACATTCATAAATAATTGAAAAATGTTTCTTCTAGTTCCTCAAATCAGGAAACACAGTGTAGAATGCTCTAAAATCTTTTGTTCTTTTATTTCTTTATTGGATTAACCCAAATAAGTATATTTTGTTGCTTCCTTTTCAATCGGCGACGGAATAACAATAAAGCGAGAGTTGCTCTCTGTTCATATCAATAAAACATTAAAAGAAATAATATACTACATAACACACTTCGTGATTGATGAACTAGACATTTCAGTTTAATCCCAATGAGGCATTTAGACGGCGTTGGAAATTTTACCGCCCTGTGTGCACACTTTAAATTTTATGAGCGGCGACGGTAACTAATCCGCAGCCGACAAAAAAACGCCGTGTGTGTTCCAAGCCTAAGGGGCTAGAGGCAGCGCACGGAAAGTGAAGCGAGAGATGAGTCATGGTGGCTATTCTAAATTATTCTAAAATAGGCCTGAATCACAATTAGAAGTGGAAAATTAAACATACCCATATAATTTTAAAGTATTATTGGGAAGCCTAAAACGTGTTATTTTGCATCTTAGTTTTTTTTAAATTTTCCATACCCCCTCCGCCCGGTTGTAGTAACCCCTCCCATACGGTCGTCCTGTGGTGTCGGCGATCGGTTCCAAAGATTTTGAGCAGTGTATTGGAATAAAAAAGAATTCCTCCACTAGGTAAAACTAGTTGGACACAGAACAAAATACCAAAATAATGACAAAAAGTTGCTGAAAATCTACAGGGTTAAACAAACAAAAATCAATTTCGAACACACAATTTTGAAATGAATAGAAATACGCTTCGGCATTTTCTATTTCTTTACCCTAAGTTTTTCACTTTCAGTAAACGGCAGCTAATTTGTAAAGTATTTTCAGTTTGTTTTTATTTATTATTGTTGAATTGGATAGGTTGAAATGATCAGTTTCAAAACTTAGTTCTGGTGGCTGCAGTTGCTGTCACTATATAAATATGCTCAAAACAGACAACTGGTAATTGTATGCAGCTTCTGCGATACAATTGGAGTTCATAACTTTCAATAAGCCGAAACACTGTTGAAAATAGAATTTATAATCGTCTCTTTCTGAAAGAACATTTCAGTTAAAATGCGTACAACTCTAAGTTGTTTGAGATTTTAACAGTCGGGCAATTGAAGTTTCCCCGTATAACAGTATCAATTTAAACCGATAATGTTTATCGCTTTCGCAGTTGCTTCTCTATTTTTTTCGTTTTAGCTGAATAAGTTGAATTGAATAAATGACAGGTTTGAAAAATTAGTTCTGTTATGTTTTGCCTGTAGTTGCTGATTCTATTACACGAGGCGACTAGTTGTAGGCGCAGTAAATTAATAATTTATTGCAACTAGTCAAACAAATAGCATTAATAAATAAGCTCAACACTCGTTATACGGTTTCTTCAACTCTCAACTTACAGACGACTGGAGTTGCCCCGTATAGTGGTATTAATTTAATCCAATAATTTTTGTCGCTTTTACAGTTGCTCTGCCAATTATTGTTTTTTTGTTTTAGCTGAATAGGTTGAATTGAATAAATTACAGGTTTCGGTTTTTTTGCCTGTAGTTGCTGCTTTCTGTTACACGAGGTGACTGGTTTTAGGCGCAGTAAAGTGATAATTTATTGTAAGCACCTTGCACTAGTCAAGCAAATAGCATTGACGAATGAGCTCAACACTCGTTATACGTTTTCTTCAACTTATGGGCGACTGAAGTTGCCCCGTGTAGTGTTAACAACCGAAACCAATTCTTCTCTTTTCGAAAAATCACGTCTAGAATGAAACCCTTTACCGACAGTTGCACAATCGATCTACTAGAGATTGCCACAAGAGTTCGGATGTTGTTGGAAATTAAATATACCTGTGGTTTATTGTGATTCAATACAATTACCGGTTATTAAATACGTATCAGTTACTACGATTGCATTAGTTAGGCTACTGTCTCACTGAAATGAGATAACTAGTTTCTATGTCCAATCTATTGTGTATTATCAAGTGGAAAATTTCATCCGTTCATTGTGATAACTTAACTGCCTATCCCATTTAACTGGGGTGGTTTTTCTTAACTTCTGTAAGGCTAATGAAATCTATGGAGTAGTTATGATGAAATTAAACTGAACGCCTGAAGTATATTAGAACGTGCCCAATTGTGTAGAGGTTTCAAGAGCAGTAAACTACTGCTCCCCCAAATTAAATTATAATTCTTTTTTTTAAGGCCACTAAAAATATTCCATTTTTCGCAGGTTTAATGAAGGCAAATGTGGCTCAAGACCGTTTCATAAATTTCAACACTTTTCATTAATGTACGATACGAGCCAAAATAAACACTACTGAAACCAAACCAACTGTGGTGGGTTTTTAGAACAGCTGATTACGTTGTTGATTGTTGCCAGGCCACGTTACTTATTATTACTTTCTCGTTTTAGGTTAGTAAGCGTTGTAATGGTTCTTACCGCTTCTGAGGAAGTATTTTTTTTATCTCAGAGAGTTATTTTAGCTCATACGGAACAGATCGTTATGGAATACTAGTTTGATGTGAACTGCTGTAGAGTTTCAGAAACAATTTCACAATCATCGGCCTGTATAAATACTGGGCTTGACTTCAATGAAGGCAGTATTAATTATATTGCATTAATTAACATAACATAATAATAATAATAAATAGTAGGGTAATAACATATTAGAATTATCATCATTAGACATCCTTTGTTAATTATGTTTCCCGAATTAAAGGTGTTTACTAAAGTGAGTGATGATAGAATTCACTAAGAATAAACCTAATGAATTATTACTAAACTTGATACTTACTATTATATGTTAATTAATGCAATCTAAATACAGCCTTATCATTTATAAATAAAAATTAATTTTGTAATTTGTTGAATTGAAAAAAAAACTTACAGTTACAACACTTTAAGTCGGCCGATTAACATGGGACAAACACACAATTGTTTGTATTATGATAAAAATAACTATACAGAATCAAGTTTTTTCTCAAATAATGATTATTTATTAGTCAGTTTATGGCGGGTGAGACCGACTCTAATTACTCTCCCTCGTTGCCTCAACTTAACTTGGGATGGGCTTTAGTATAGACAAGAATCCTAAATTGGTATACAATTACATAGTTGTATTAAGTTTAAAATTACTCCTTCAGCTATGCGCACAAATATAAATACATGAAACATACGAATTTTTGGTCGCTTGCGTGCACATACATCTATCTTGAGATTTGAAGTGGGAAGGCAAACTAAAGCGAGAGAGGAGCTGGAGGAAAATAGGACAGAGTCCTATTTGCACTCCAACGAAGGGTCGGCCAAAAAATGATTTCGTAAAGGCGGACAAAGAATAATTTCCTGATTTTACGCTTGTACCTGACGCTTATTTAACCTAACCAAAACAAATCTGTTAAGTGTCATCTATTGAATCATCATTATATAATATAAGTAGGTCTATAGCATTAAATTATATTCAGAGTGTTGGTCTCTTCACTGACTAGAGCTGAGCTAAATTTTATCGCCGTTCCCTGTCATCCCCCTGTCTGAGGCGGACTGAGAGTCCGCACCTTTTCCGAATAGCAGCCTTATACTTTGTCCGCCCTCCGCAAACCAGGTAACCAACTATAACCGTTTGAGGACCCAGACTCATTGTCCGCGAGCCGGGCTGGGTTGTTAATCCGGCCCTGTAAATGGGTAACCTCATCTTGTCCTTAAGTTATGGAACCCCAAACATGTCAGTGCATATTTCATCAGAACCTAGAACCTAGTAAGCCTGATTGTTGCGATTAAACATATTTCAAAATCAATGCTGTTCACTTTACAACCCGTATACGAATGTTTAACTGTACCCTAGCGGTTGGAGTATTTGTCTTCGCTAATCTTAAAATATCTGAACGTCAGTTTGTTGTTATAAATGGTGGTTGGTGAAAAAAAAACTGTTGAAAGTGGGAGTCGGGGCGTTCCTGAACTGCCATATTTCACCTTCTTATCTGAACCGGGGAATGGGAGTTTCTAAACCTTTGAACTGTTACCCGTCACTTGTCGCGGAATGAATATGTTAAACCTAGATTTAAATAAAACCAAGGTATTCATTAAAACGTGTTATCGTACGCGATAATGATTTGGACTTTAGTGTTCTTCTGTTGATTTCATTTACAATAGTTTACGCATGTAATAAAACTGCGGGACAACCATGAGTGCTCCGCACGCCAGCTCTAGTGCTGGAACAATTGTAAGCTAAATATTGTAATATTAGTAGAATATTAGAATAGAAATATTCAAATAGAATATTTAGTAGAATTTCTTTGCACCTCAGCCTCCAGCAATATTTCATTCGCTAAGTCGTTCCGCTCTCAGCTGAAAAAATCTTTTTGCGAGTTTGCACCTCGACCTTGCAGCCTCGGATTATGGACTGCTTCGCTTCGCTTGCAGGGGTCAAACTCGCTTTTGGAATTTTACCGGGTACTTTTATGGTATTTTACGTTTTGATCGGGCTATAAGGTCGTGTAAAAAAATAACATGCAGAATAGTCTCCTATATTCATTTGTTTAGCAAAAATTCCAAAAAAGTGTCGCTTTAGTTCGAAAAATCGCAAAAAATCGTTCTTTATAAAAAGTGCTTCCGATTGTTGGATTTATTTGGTTAACGAACTTGTCCGAGCGACTTTAAAAACCAACGTATGTACCAAATTTGGACCAAATCAGAACATTATGCGACCGTCAAAATTATATGTAAACAAATTTTAATGATACACCAAAACGTGTTCTGAGGACCATGATCGGTGCAGGTCTCACCATAAGAGTCACTGCAATAGCTCATCTTTCCTATGGAAATCCGCTACTAACGTGTATCATATTATAGGTAGAACGTTGTTCTTTTTATATTTAAACAGTAATTATTTACTACTAGTAAGCCCCCGTGAAAAACACACACAGATCACCCGTGAAATCACAGGCAGGGCAGATTAATTAGAGGCCTACACATCAGAAATACATAATAAAAAAAAAATACTGTTTATAAACAACAGACTTTATCTAGGCCTACCTTAATGTTGACGGGGATTTTTAACTCGGTAAATGTGTACAATTTTAAGGATTGTAAAACTGTAGGCTTATTTGTTAATTTTTTTTATTTATATCCGTTATTATATATTTTAAAAAAGATAAAAACTTTATCTTTTAATTACTTTTTATTTCATATTTATAGATCATATGATTAAGAAGTTGTTAATATTATAGCGAAGAAATAATTAATAATCAAATATGTTGTAGGAATGTTTCCGAAGTTAAACGAATAGTTATCTCTTCTGTAAATTTTTATAAACGAATATATTGATGATAAAAGGTTGTAATTATATACAATTTATATCTTATAAACGCAAATCTTATAAAGTATTATTATAGCGTATCTTATAACGTTATCTATTATACGTATTACAATAGTTCTATAACTCATATTTAAAAAAAACCTACCTTATATTATTTACTATTACACACATAATAAAAACCTGCATTTAATTTAGTAATTTATAAAGAGTCTGTTTAATTTACAAGAGTACAAAAAATGCAAAAGTGCCTAAATGTGAGTATTGTAATTAATTAATAAAATAAGCAACTTTGTGAAATAGATTTACAAAGAGATTTAATAATCATGATAGGAATAAAGTACTACAAAGTGAATGGTCTTAATTCAGAGTTTAAAGTCTTTGTTTTGCCGGAATTGATTGTAACACAATTCTTGAAACCTATTGACAAATTAAATACTTAATCTATAACAGCTTTATGGCCTACAATTCTTATGTCGACGTTAAGCCTAATGAATGAGCGGTTGATTTTCATTAGTGAACTCGAACTGAAATAGGCTGTTGCAATAAGATAGAGTCTTTGTGTATTGAGGAGATGAATTGATATAAGATCTGTTGATAATTGGGGAGTTTTAAATTTTGAAATCGTTTGCGGGGCAAGAGAAATGTTTAAAGTTTGAATTCACCAAATTGGCTGGAAATATACATTCGTTATTGTGCCTGGTGATTGTGTGAAAGATAGCTTGGATAAAAAACACCAAAAGTTTCAAATGATGAAGGATGAACTATTGATATCGATAACAGCTTCTTCTTTGGGATTTTGCTTATTAAAGGTTGTCTTTAAGGCTCGGCAGACCCAGCCGCCATCTTGAATTCCAACTCCCATAAGAGCAATGTTAAACGCGTAACAAGATTACTGGAGTAATAACGATCAGAACATTATTTCGAATATGTAATTTTAAAAGTTAGGACAGTCCGAATGTGGACATAAAAACTCGCCGAGTTTGTACGGTGCGAGCGAAGCGAAGCAGTCCATAACCGGAGGCCGCAAGGTCAAGGTGCAAACTCAAAGCAGAAAGGAACAAAGCAGAGCTTGAGCCGGGGCTGTAGGCTGAGGTGCAAAAACAATCGACTAATTTATTTCGTACAGAGCAGCTATTTAGCGCCTTCGTGAGTAGACCGATTTCCCAAAAAGTTGGTTGAAACCCTAGAAAATATCAACTTCCAAATTATTAAAAAGTCTCCTCTTTAAAAATATAAACTAAATTTTGTAATTTTCATATAAAATCTTAATTTTTATCCTAAATAGTAAGAACATATGCGTACTATGTTTATAATAAATATCTTAATATTGTTTAAGAAAACAATTTTTGAAGTGTAAACTGCTTATGTTCGACACTTTTTGCGTGGGTATTCGAATGTAATCTCGCGCACCTTACCTTACCGTACACATTGTATTTTAGATGCGTGTAGTTCAAGACTGTACCACACATAGAAAATAAGAAACAAATTTTGTATGGGTTAATTCAAAAGCTGTATGGGTTAATGTAGTCACGACACGCACCGATAAAATGGACATTGTTCTTCCTCATTTTGTAAGTTGTTTTAAAATGGTTTAAACTCGTACCTTTGAAATGGACATTACACTTCCTAATTTTGTAAGTTGTGTTAATAATGTGCTTGGTGATACCTCTAAAATGGACATAGTTCTTTCTCATTTTGTTGTAAATGTCTACATTTGCTAACTTGCTTGTTATCTATGGTAATGACTGTAGATGGATTAAAGGACCGTGTGTTGGTTCGGTATAGGCCTAACCTAAAATTATGTTATTATTATTTGACTATAGACAATCATGTTTATGTTATTTTTTAGATTTAAATTTTAAATGGGACAAGATACAAATAATGATCAAATTTCGGATTACATCAATATGACCAACGATTTATATTATGACAGTTTTCACTTCTGTGGGCAGTCCCACGACTGTTTACTTTCTTTTTATTTTAATACATTTTTTCAGACATGGGTAAAACAATTTATTTTGTCATAACTAGAATTTTTATTTTCTCTGCGGAAAATATATTTTTTGATTTAAAAGTACCCTTAAGAATCGGGTAAAAAACCCATGATAGTGTTTACGTGATCGAAAATCACGATAGCGGTGAAGGGTTGGATTTTGGAATCATCCGTTAAGTTAATCCTCAGTTTAAGTTAATATTTCGTTAAAATGAGTTAATATAACATTTTTTAACTGCTGATCTATATTAAATTATTGCTATCTCATTTCTCAAATTATTGAATACTCTGTTCTGAACTGGGAAAAAATGCATTCGATACGTGTACACACAATTGGATGGGTGGGAGGCATCGGACACAGCTATTCAAACCTACATAAGGAAATAATCAAATAAAACAAAGAAAGAATATAAGAGACAAAGCAAGGCGAACAAATACGATTTTAATGACGCATATTGTGTAAAGGCAATAAAGGAGGGACATGTTCTGTTTCACGGTTGGCAACGCTGATTTAATTTGTTTCACTATTGTATGACTGTTGCAGAGCATGTATGCTTTTGTAATTGGTTAGTCAAACAACCATTTAAATTAATATTAAAAATTACATAATACGATTTTGAAATATTTTGTATATAAGAAACTAGAGGATTATTCCCTCTGCTCGCTTCGCTCACCAGCCCCAATGGCGAAGCAAATGTAAACAGATGATTGTATTCTCTGATATTTTTACGAAAATTACGGTAGATTTTTTTGGGGTAGGTTGTTGGGGGTAGCGTTTGTATCTTGACGCATGCGCAGTAGGATCAGAGTTTTTGCGTGAATGACAAGATTTGTTTATACAGGGTGAGTCAGAAAGAAACTGAGAAACTTTCACGACGTGTTCTACTAGTGAAAATAAAGAAAAAAGTTCATCTAAACATAGTTTCGGAAATGGTTTATTTTCTAGTTATCCACTATTTTGTTTTGTTTTTTTAATTTAGGAAATATATTGAACTCAAATTTTGAATACATATTTTGTATGACATCTTTTACAAAAAACCAGAACCTTTTTTATATATTTTCACAATTCACAACGGTGCCGTTTACTGTTTTGAACGTTAAACCAAAGGCAAAAATTTCATCGTATCGGTAAATCTCTTTGTAAAGTTACAGAAATAGTTTTAAAAAAACCCTTATATTTGTCATTAACAAAGGAAATGTTTTGTTTTTTGAAATTTGTTTGTAAAGTTTGCAGTTTTCAAGATATTTTCCTGGAAAACGAAGCATTTCCGAACTTGTGTTTATATCAACGGTTTTCTTTATTTTCACTAGTAGAACACGTCGTGAAAGTTTCTCTGTTTCTTCCTGATTCACACTATATAATAGACAGGCACATGTAGAAAAGTAGAAGATGAATTTTGTTTTTTCTAGAAAGAGAAAACGTTACATAAAATGTTTTGAAAGTTTTTTTTTAAAAATTACCCTAATATTTTAAGAAGACTATTGAATTTTAAGAAAGTAGGCCAATAATTTAGTTTAATTTTGAATTGACGTTTATAAAAATTTACTGACCCGCGAAATTTGAATTTCTTTTTTTTTTAAACCTTTATTACAATCACTAGTTCCATTTTTCTGCAAAGTGATTTTTTGCATGACAATCTTGACTGCAGCGATTATTTTACTAGTGAATTAAAATTAAAATTTTCTACACAAGTAGATGTGCATCTAGGTCTACAGTATATGGATATTTATGTATCATAAATATACAATAAAACTGGAAAATAATGTTTTTTTTTATAGTTCAAAATGTATTTTGGAAGGGATTAGACAAATGACCGGTTTCCGAAGACAGAGAAGTGAACAATGCTGAGTTTCCTTAATCCCTTGCCAATATTGCGTCACAAAAATAGTGCAAAAAGCGGCTGCTGACGTAATATTCCAACGCAGCAATTTTGTTTGGTTTTATTTTGACTTATGTCGTAATATTACGTTCTCGAATACAGAACAACATCCTAGTTTCGATTTCAGCTTGTAAACCTTTGTGAGTAGCCTATTCGAATATTGATAATTTCAAGTCTTTACTTTATATTATTGTAAGGAAAGATAATCCTCCAGTAAGGTTATATTTCTGAAATCACAATAGTTTACCTAGTTTAATGTCTTTTTATTGGTTTTACAGTTATTTTAGCCATTATGACTAATTGGAAATTGATTTATACTACAATAAACGTGTAGTGACGTTTTCTTTTAAATATGTAGTTTAGTTATTCGTCTATTTCTGTATATATTATATCCTTTTGTGTTACAAAAGTGTGTGCAACATTTTATTAAACTTTTAAATTCTTTGTATTGTGGGAATTTTATTTTGAGGTTTTTTTATGTAAATAGTAATTATTGAAAAACACTTGAATAATGTGAACTATACTCTGTCTAGTTCAGGTTGGCCGATGGACCCAGGACTACCTGTGGCCACCCCTATAATCTCTGGCCGGTGTCCGCTGCCTAGGCGATGAGTCACCTACTGGCTGTGTTTATACAATGGTACACTTTCTTAACAGAATAATAATTTAACATTTTCAAATGTATATTTGAAATTTACTAAAAAAGTTATGAAAAATGATACCAAACTCGACCTAGGTATTAGAACATTTAATCTGATTATGACAATGTTTATAAACGAACAAATCTGGTAACAAAAATCCATCTTGCAAGTGAACCGATCAGAAGCAATTTTAGACCGCTGTAGGTTTAATAGTTAATAAACTATTGTATAGTATTGTATTTTTATTGTTGTATAGGATTTGTATTGTATAGTATTATATTGCATTGTATATAGCATATTGTGTATATAACTTTTTCTCCGACTGTTATTGTAATTTGTATTAAATACATTATATCTCAGTAAAAAGATTTACTATTATTAACAAATTCTGCGGTCAATTTACTTTTACCCAAACAGTCCCTTAGTAAAGCTTTTAATATTCATTACAGATTAAAACTTACCTTCTAAATTGTCTAAATAAATAGTCGCAGTCATAATGTAAACAATTCTTAATAAAGTTCGAATTAAATGTTCTAATGCCTAGGTCGAGTTTGATATCATTTTTCATAACTTTTTTTAGTAGATTTCAAATATACTTTTAAAAATGTTAAATTATTATTCTGGTAAGAAAGTGTACCATTGTACAAACACAGCCAGTAGGTGACTCATTGCCTAGGCAGCGGACAGAGGCGACAGGTGACCTCAGGTAGTCCCGGGTCCATCGGCCAACCTGAACTAGACAGAGTTGAGTCTACCAAAAAAGTTCGAAACTGATTTTTGCGTGTATTGTTTTATAAGCATTTGGATTTAATGGCCAACAAATTTTTTCCCATAACATATAAAGAATGTTTGATGGTATTTGAATTTAAATCGTTAGCGAACAGGAGACATTTTTTGAAATTAAGTTTCCTGAGAGGAATTATGTGTGGCAGGATCGAGGAACAAAAATGGTGGTACGTTGCACCTTAAGGGAGAATGGCCTACAAACTGCCACTGCCCAACTTTTTTGGGGTCATTTCTAATATACAAACTGACCAACAAGGTACAGGTATAAAAAGAAGGGACAGGCCTGGGTGTCGGCGACATAAAAACTCACCAACTTTTCTACCTGACACAGGTACGGGACATTTCTCTCCGAATTCCCTCATACCAATAAATAATTTGTATTAAATAATAACTAGTAGACCCACTTCGTTTGCATACATTGTTTAGACATACAAAATAATACAGATAATTTATGAACCAAGTTGAAACAGCCAGTATATTCGTGTATTTATTTATCTGTTATTCTTATCTAATAGGAACCGTTGCGTGCTTATCTAATAGGTTAGGTTGGGTTAGGTAAGGTTAGGTTAGGTTAGGTTAGGTTAGGTTAGGTTTGGTTAGGTTTGGTTAGGTTAGGTTAGGTTAGGTTAGGTTAGGTTAAATATTAGGTAAGAATGTTTCTTGGGGTTTGTCAAAATTTCGTAGTGTTACTTTGGCTACATTGAAGCAGCTTTAATTATTGTAGGTTTGCAAGTTTTGGTGGGCCTCAACAATTAGGTATAAATATGTTAGTTTCTTGTTTTAGTTTATTTCTTTGTATATAAGTGTTCAAACGGTTTTTTAATGGTTTTATAGTTTATAATGTACTTATTATTTTTTGTTCAAATAGCGTCCCAGAAATTTTAGTTATAACCTGGTGATGTTGCTTTTGCAACATTAGTTACCTTATGTATTTTTGATTTGTAAAAAGGTAAATTTTGGTTTTGCTGCAATACATCTATTTTTTTTACTACATATATATAGATATCGGATGTTTCAAAATGATATCAGGGTTTTAAGGCTTTGCAGTATTCATTACATTTAACTTACAATTACAAATAATATATCAAATAAAGAGCAACTGAAACAGTTTGTCCTACAAGTATTCATTGTGAGCACCATTCGTCACGGCACTCATCGAGTCCATAGCCGATTTCGTCCCAAATCTTGTTCAGTGTGTCTGGAGTCATTTTTTGCAACACTTGCTTCAATCCTGTTTCTTAAGGGTCTGCTATAGTGGGGGACATCTTGGATTTTTATGCCGTAAGATCAATGTTAAATTTTAAACCTTTTATTTCTTTTATTTTGTATCATAAAATTATTTTTAAGGTCTCATTTTAATCATATTCACAATACGCATCCGTTTTGCGATTCAAATTTTTTCGATCCCGTCAATTTGTCACGTAATTGTCATTTTTTATGTACAAAGTTTGAATTTTTTCCCTTACACAATAAAAATGTATAATTAAAAGTGAATCGCAAGCTGGATCCGCAATTTTATAAAGAATATTAATATTTTTTTCAGCACTCAATTCCTGATGGATTTATAAAATTGTTTTAAATGAGGCATGATTTCAATGCAAAAGGCCTGACTCAAGCCGCAAAATCGTTGAAACATGCATTCGTAATACCGTGTTTGATTCTATTTTATAAATTAATAATCTGGGAAATTACTTTAAGTTATAAAGATGGCTTTATATTTTTACGTGTTAGCTTAAAATATGGGAATTATTGCTTAAAACTCTTAAAAAAATACGTTAAAAATAATCGATTTTTAGTCATTTAAACCGTTGATTAAAAGGAGTTGCCGACGATTTCTTTCAATTATGAGATATAAGACAAAAGCACAAAGCCGTTAAGAACAATTTAAGATGTTTCACAACTTTTTAGGTTGAAAAACGGCGTCCGAAACACGGTAGTACGAAGTGTATATTTTTGCTGTTTTACGCAAGGTATAGAAGACCCTTAACAAAATTATTACTGCGGTTCAATACATCAATGTAGGGACAGAAATTAACTTGTCATTATTTTTTTACATTTTAATAAGCTTTGTTTCAATATCGACCGAACAAAGGCATACTACAACTGAATGGTTAAATTTAATATAACGGAAGGTTTAATACACAAAAACAACAAAGCAAATTGAAAGCAATTAACATGTTAACGGAGCATTTTGTAAATTTAATAAACTGGATACAGGTTGTGTTTCACGGTTGGTAAGACTGATTTAATTCGTATTACTCGTGTTCAGCCTTTACAGCGCGTGCGCCGATTTATAATGGGTTAATGGAAACATATTTTCCTTACACAATGTTATAAAAAAAGGTACATTTTTACTGCCTACTTTTATAATCCACGTTTTAAGTGTCCCACACAAATTTAACTGACGGAAAATGTTTTGTTGCCGCGATATTAATTGTTATTACTACGAACAGAAACTACTTGAGTAATAATATAGTTTTGAAAAATTTGCAAGTGCTCAACAAAAACAATCATTAGAATAAAGAAATTGATTTCTAGTATAGTTTAGTTACATAAATCTTGAATTGAGTTGTGCAAATGTGGTGGACTAATGCAGAAACACATTGGATTAGTAAGGTGGCATTTATAAATATTAAGAAAAGTATATTGTTGTTTTCCTTGTGTTGTTTGAGGTGCATTTCACGTCTAACAACATATCACACTTTAGTCGCAAAAATAACCGAAATGCGAATGTTTTTTCTCCCCTATGTATAAGTTCAAAGTAATATGTACCAAGTTATAGGTCTCTAGCTTCATAGCCCGTTTCCTGTTTTCAGAACGTTCAGGAACATTCTGTCTCGAACATTCTGGAATAGTCTAAAACATTCTGCCTGGAATATTCTAGGTCGTTCTTGAAACTTCTTTAAGATTCCCTAACAGTATAAAACATTCTACAATATTCTCCAACATTCTAGAACGATCTGGAACATTCTGGAATATTCTAGAAGATTCTGTCTGGAATATTCCAGGTCATTCCCGAACCTTCTTCAAGATTCCCTAACAGTATGAAACATTCTACAATGTTCTCCAACATTCTAGAACGTTGTGGAATATTCGGGAATATTCTAGAAGATTCTGTCTGAAATATTCTAGGTCATTCTCCAACCTTCTTTAAGAGTTTCTAACAGTATGGAACATTCTACAATATTCTCCAATATTCTAGAACGTTCTGGAATATTCTAGAAGATTCTGTCTGGAATATTCTAGGTCATTCTCGAACCGTTTTTAACCCTAGAAAGGTATTGTGTTTCAGCATGATTCTATGTACGTAAATTTGCCGTAGGCGTACACATAAAAGTAAGCGAATTGGTTCCCGATATGTGAAAGTATTTATCATTATTTACATTTTATTCTTTAAAGTATTGTTTACATATATATTGCTTTTTAAATTGTACTCCAAGATGCAATAAAGCTATATAGTTAAGTCATTAAATTTTCAATATTTTGGAAGATTCTCTAACAGTATGGAACATTCTACAATATTTTCCAACATTCTAGAACGTTCTGGAATATTCTAAAAGATTCTGAGAATAATCTTGAAGGTTTTCGAATATTCAGGAATTTTCTGGCCAGTCTCGACCATTTTGGCATTCGATTCCCGGCTGCGTCCATTGGAGCGATGCTTTCTTTTGACACTCATATCTCCGAACCCAACCCCTGCAGTTGCACCGAAAACTTCTTCATGATGGGGATGGAGAGGTACCATACTATTGAACCCCCCTGAGGTTGCGGGCGTGGGTTGCATAATTATAGCGGCACGAACGGTCAAACAACGTTTACATATAAAATATAATAATATATTGATTGAAATGTTTGGTCTAAGATCTTTGAACCGCCGTTTTGAATGTAACTTAATTTTTTAAGAGAGAAAATGGTTATAAAGCATATTTTCAAGAGAACTCCATTTATTGCACTCTGAACGCCATTTAAATTCAATATTGCCTATAATACACGTTACTACTTAAAGGAAGACCCATGTTTTTTTATACGTAACTAAAAATTATGGTTTAGAAAATAAATACCTTAAATGTTACCCAAAAATATATATACAGTAAAGCGCCGATTATCCGGTCATCCGAAGCGTCACGTCGGATAACCGAAAGCGTTCCAGGCAGCAAATTTGCGCGTTTTTATGAACTGCCCGTCCTCTGACGTAGGCCTACACGACTTCCGTCACCAGTGGCGTGTAAAGCTGGTCGTCCACTACACTCGATTCCACGTTCACCGTGCAGTACAGGTCTTACGGGAGAATAGAAATGCTACTACCATTACAGCGAACATCACGTTTATTGTCATGCGGGTTGCGTCAACTGACCTTGGGTAGCTTGGGAGTTGATGTTTTTTAGTTGGCTATTATCGCTGAGACTGTCGTAAGGATAACATGGCTTACGGGCGCTCTGTACTGCACGATGAACGCAGGGCTCTGTTATAGAGCCCTGGGTGAACGTTGAATCGGGTGTAGGTCGGTAGAGAGGCGCGGACACGGTAGGCCCGGTACACACTTGCTGCAAATGGACGCTGGACGCTGCGTCCCTTTTAATCGGATAGGAAGAAGTACATAGGAACTAATGGTGCGTTACACACGGGACGCCGATACCTATCTAAAACTAGCGTCCATTCCGATAGCCATCGAGATGGACGCAGGTTTCTGTGGGACGCGCGTCACTTTTCCCTACCCTCGATACCTAGCAGTACCCAACTTGCTATCGAGCAGTACACACTTGCAGCCGCGTCCTATCTGCGTCCATACTATGTCTGACGAAAATATCGACATAGAACTTTTTATTGATCAGGTAAAGATTCATCCAGTTATTTGGGATGTTAGTAGTGAAGAGTATAGGGATAGATTGAAAAAAACAGTCGGCGTGGGAGAGCATTGGCGAAACCTTTTTTGATAACTTTCGAGGAAAAAGTGATCAAGAAAAAAATGCAATTAGTAAGTACAGTATTTTACAACATTTATTATAATAACAATTACATTGGAAAACAAAACGTTTAGGTTTTTTACTTTTTAATTGAATGCTTATAATAGATTTAAATATTGAATTACAATTATTAAAAATGAGTTTCTGTCTTACTTCGTCTTGTCTTTAAATAAAACATAATGACGTTTTTTCTCAGCAACCGATTACCATGGCTCTATCTCTCAAGAAGCGAAAAGAAATAAACAACTATTTAATATAAATTATTGAATTATTGTATAATGTAAATCTATTAATTTTATTTATATAAAATTGTCTTGCCAAGGCACTCGACCAGCTTCACTCTCAAAGTAATTTGCATATTCATTTCTAATAGCAACAACCATCTCGGTTGGTGGCAAATGAAAGAGTTGATGTGGCTTACAAACGTGGGACGCCGATAGGACGCAGATGGGACGCAGATGGGACGCAGATAGGACGCAGATAAGCATAGGTGGACGCAAATTTAAATGGACGCGGCGTCCCGCGTCCATTTGCAGCAAGTGTGTACCGGGCCGTAGAGTGTGAAAGTGGCTGCGATGAGCCGCACCGCGTTCTGAGTGGACGAGGCCAGCTACAGCCTTCGTTTGTTTCAGACTTTAGTTTAGTTTGTTGTGCTGCTGTTTAGTTCACACTGGATTTTATTTCTCAGTTACACGATTACTTATTTGATGGGTTATTCAATGAGCCTTTTTACTCCAGATTGTGAATATTGTTTAGCCAGGGAATTTAACGTATTTATCTACTATTTTATAATTTAGGAATTTCGTGTCATTACAATGAACATAAAGTATATGAAAATTTGTCATTAAATTATGCCATTTTATTTGTACATTCATATTCCTTTACACATATTTATACAGTCCAGTAAATGTGATCAAACTGTTAAATATACTTTCCTATATCTACATTTACCTATGTAAATAGCGACAACACAATTTGAAATTGTAAATAACCTAAAAAGCAATCACCATATACGAAATACAGGAAGTATGTATCATAAAGTGTCGAGAATGTCCGACCGTTTCCGGAATCACCCGAGCTTTACGAGTTTCCCAATATGCTGTCGCTTTAGTTAAATAACCATTGTTGCGCTAATTGAGACATGCGCAATTGCGCATTGCAACTGTTGCCGAATATCCGTAGGATCTATGCTTTTACGGTCGGTGGACTTTTGAAACTGGCAATGTAAGAAGTAGTGCATCGTGGTACGTGCCCAGTCCTGACTTGTAAAACCACTGTAAGTAAACGGTAATGTTTGGGTTTTATTAATAAAAGCACTTCATCTAAAATGTAACTAGAGGAAATACTTGCGTGCTTCGCTCGCAACAAATATTTTACGTAAAATGTTTTACTTAAGCCTATATTTAAATTGACGTTTTGGGTTGATATTATTAAAAAAAACATGCACGTGATTTTAGTTCATTAGTTTGTAATAGTTAATTCATAAATTCATAGCCAAATAAAAATAAAAAACATAATTTTAGGTTTAACCTATACTGAACCAACACAGGTATCATGAAAGTATTCGAGAAAAGCTTATCTATACTTAATATTATAAATAAGTAAAGTTTTTTTTTTGTATGTAGGGGGTAATCTCTGGAAATACTGAACCGATTGAAAAAATAGTTTTACCAATAAAAAGCTACAGCTGAAGAAAACATCGTCTATATAATTCATTTTGATAAAAACATTTTTTCTTTATTTGTAAATTTAGTCGGAAAAAATCTTATTTTAGGCCTACATTGATAAACCGTCATATTTCTTGAAGGTATTTACATTCATTACCATAGCAACCAATTGAATAAAATGACGGATAAAACAGCTGATTTCCATTAAAAGCTGATTTCAAACTTTGATGCAATAATTTCTAGGTTAGGTTTTTATTAAAGCCTATTGCTTTGCTGGGTTTTTTGACCTTTATTATAACTGCTGTTATAAAATAGACGAAGTAATTTGATTTGAACATTTAACATTATTTACCATCTTAGCTTTGAGGTTATTATTAATCCTACCACCTTAATTATAAAGAAAACACAACATGATTATGCGTATAGAAAGTTCCAACGTGGTTGGCGTGAGGAGCACGCAGGGGTTTTCCCTAGTTTTATTATAATTTTAATATCTGTTATTAAATATTAAAGTTAAACAGCTATTAAAAGTTTAACAACTTAATCTTAGGTCAGCCCAATGCAGATCCAACACACGTTTCTTTAATGGATTTACATTCATTACCATAGCAACCAAGTTTGAAAATTTTTACATTTTAAAAAGAGAAAGCATTATGTTAGTTTTAGAGTTATCACCAGTACACTAATTTTAACACAACTTAAAAATGTAGAAAGTGCAATATCCATTTCAAAGGTAGCGGGGCTTGACTAAAACCATACAACTTGAGTTTAAGCCTTTACATTTACCACTGCCTATTTTATTTTGTTGATTTCTTCTTCTTTTACGATCAGCTGTTACATTAAACTTCTGGGTTATATTAATACGTGTGTAAAATAATGAAAAGAAGGAATCATCGACAAAATCAATAACGCAAAGTTTCTCGCGTATCGCGAGTTCATATATTTTACTTACATCCCCAAAAATGTGTTCACTGCGCATAAAGAAATTTTCACTTCAAAAACATTTAACTTTTGTGCACTATGGTTGTACAGAAACCTCGACACATTAAGGGGAGGCTACCCTCTCCGCCATATTGAATCTGATTCCCATAAGAGCAATGCTACAGAATAAGTAATTTGTTTCCGTTAATTCGTGGAATAAATTTAAAAATTTGGTTTCATTTTTAAGTACTGTCAAATGTGGATGTTGATTGCTGAATACATTTTCAAAAACAGTTTTATTCTTTTCATAAACGTAAGATATAAATAGTAAACTTTATTAATTTTAAGTCAGTTTGCAAAAAGAGATATTGCAAAAACCTTAGCATCAACACCCACAATATATTTTAATTTAAGAAATAATACAGCTTTCGTTTTTTGACGAAAATAACACAAAAATATGCTTAAAAGTGAAGGTATGGTTAGGTTATTTTAACATTGAAATTGGTTGCCAACTTCGCCGTTTTGAATTGAGGGAGCCGAACCTTAGTGCTCGAAAAGACAAAAACATTTTTAGGCTTTTAAGATATCTTTTGCTAGTTTGCAGGAATGTACATTTTGAAGGTCTTCTTGTCGTGTCTTAATTATTGTAAATACTCCCTGTACGCGGAAATTGTGACTATTTTTATTCCATTTTCGATAGTTTAAAATGTTTAATTGTTTTGTAAGGGTGCTTTGCAGTTTTCATAATATTATAGTTATAATATGTTTATCTATTTATATTTATATATCAGTAATATGCGAACAAAGTGAAAGCATTACTCTAGCACAATCATCCAATATTTGCCATAGAGTACGTTTATTTTGAGTAAGAAATATGACGCAATATAAATTCACTTCGTAGTAATTCAAAACAGCTGTCTATACTTTTCATGCAAACACAGCGAAAATAAATTAGCTGCCATTTTGTATTGTACCAAAAGCAGACGTCGATTTAAGTTTTAAACCACCTGTTCAAACAGAGTTATATGTCCTTGTTAGCGGATTTCCATGGGAAAGATGAGCTATTGCAGTTATCGTAAGCTCTAAGGTCCGGGAGTGTTAAATGAGCACCGATCATGGTCCCTAGAACACATTGTATGGTGTCATTAAAAATGTTATTTATATATGTTCGCACTCTAACGGCCGATTTGGTTTAAATATAAAACACAAAACAACAAAGATATCACAACAATAAAACACAAAAAAAAAATATTTGATCCAAGTAACATTTAACATAAAATATACATAAACTAAAAACTTCATCTGATATTAAAGAATCTTAAAAGTAGTAGAGCATACTCATTGGGAAATACACAGGCTGTCCAGTTTACGGGGTTATTAGCCAGCTAAAAACAAGCAAACAATGCAATATAACATGTGTCCTATCACGATCTGTTTTCTATCTGTCCATCTGTACTTGATTTTTACAAATACTGTACCTTAATACCTCAGAAACAGTTTAAGATATAATCTTGAAACTGGGTACGAATATTGGTCTAAATAGGGTACATTTTATTTAAAAAAATTGTTTTCCTGCACAATCCGTTTCAAAATGGCGGCCGTTGAACATTTGCAATGTTAAATATCTAGAAAACTATACAAACAAATTTAAAGTCACCAAATTTTTAGACTATTTAAGATAAATCCAACGAAAATATCGTTTTTAATAATTGAGTCATAAATAACAGAAAAAACTCAAATTTAGTGGTAGAAAGTAGAGCTACCTAGGTGCTGAAGGTGGTTATATTAATGAAATAGTAATACGTAGATGATAATAAATAAATAAACAGCTGTTTTAATAATAAATACTATTTAAGAAAAAGTAGAACTGCTTGATACGCATGCGCAGTGCGAGAAGAAATAGAGAATCATTTCTACTCTCTCCGTCAAATAGGCGGATATACAGTCAACGCGCATGTGTCGCTTGTACTGTGTTAATACGTAGCACAGGAAACTAGTAGACGCTTACGTATTATCCTGTGCATTAACTGAACACGTTTTAATATGTTTTTGTACTGGTAAAGTTAACGGGATAAATCAGCTGTTATATGTTTTAATCGATTATTTTTTTAAACTAGCACAAATTCGAATGGATCTTTTTGCAAACGAATACGCTCATCATCTCACGATCTGGAAAGTTGCTCACGATTACTCTATATTTCAGATGCGGATATATACGACCGTAGAAAGACACAAAGAGCCTACTTCTAGATCCATAATAATTAAAATTTCTTAATACAAAAAAATCTGAGCAAGTCGTATATACAGCATCAACATGTACCACATAATTTAAATAATATTGAACACAGAATCTCACAACTAATACGTGTATTACTCAAACGAGTTTCAACCACAAAGTCGTCATTTTCAGTGCTGCACGAACTACAATTATCAAAGTATTACTAATTAAGACATATCTTTTATTTGAGGAATCAACCCCAAATAAATCTAATCCAACCTTAAAATTTTATTTATACAAATTATAAAACACTAGGGGAAACCCCTGCGTGCTCAGCACGCCAATCCCGTTTTAACCTACTATACACATAATCATGTTTCGTTTTCTTTATAATAAAGCTAAGATGGTAAATAATGTTAAATGTTCAAATGAAATTATTTCGTATATTTTATAACAGCAAGGTTATAATAAAGGTTAAAAGAACCAGCAAGGCTCAGGTCTACACTTTAATAAAAACCTAACCTAAAAGTTAGAAATACAAATAGTTGCTTCAAAGTGTGAAATCAGGTGTTAATAGAAATGTCAGAGGAAACAGCTGTTATATCTGTTATTTTATTCAGTTGGTTGCTATGATAATTCATCTGTCTAGGCCTAAACTAAGAATTTTTTCCAACTAAATTTACAAAACATATTTTTATCAAAATGAATTATAGCCTATAGTACTTCGGGATAGTGAATCTTTTTATTAGTAAAGCTATTTTTTCAATCGGTTTAGTAGTTCTAGAGATTACCCCCTACAAACAAACAATAAACAAACAAACAAATTTTACCTCTTTATAATATTATTATAGATATTAGTAGGTGTAGAGCAAGGGTGTTGGTGTGTAAAGCAGGATTTGTAGGGTGCCCCCTATTATTTGTGTGGATACTATAATCCATGTTTTACAATAATTGTTAAAATAAGAACCAAGAAATCTCTCTATCTGCGATCGTCAGAGCTGAATGTGTAAAGTGATGTTTCTTTTGTGAAAGAGTTAATAACGCTCTCATGTTGACAACGCGTCGACAAGAAGCCCGCCGTATTAGCTGCGACTAATTTTATCAAAATCGTGTCCAGTAGTGACCGCACTGATGCGATTACAGCAACAAGCTTATCATTCAATGAGCATGACTGTGTGGGGTTTCATGCACAAAGCAAAGTGTGAAGCCTTTGCGATGCGGTTGAACAAACAATCTGGGAACGTTTTTAGTTTTCCTGTATTTGTATTTCGGGCATTGTTATAGACTTTAACACGGTTATAAAATTAACATTTTATAAACTAAACATCTGCGTGCTTCGCCCGCTAACCTGCCGTGTTAGTTCGATTCGCACAATTACGACCAATAAATTAAACGTAGGTTATATTTCAGGCTTTAAAATATACGGCACTCTACAAACGCATCTGTGGTTGGTTTTAAGAAAAGCTGACTACTTTTTTGATTGTTGCCAGACCACTTCGCTTATTATTACTCTCTTGTTTAAGGTTAGTTAACGTAAACACTCCAGATAAAGTTTTTGTCGTAAAGTATTATTTTCGCTAATACGGAACCGGTCGTTTCGGTAGCTCTAGTTTGACGTGAACTGCTGTAGAGTTTCAAGAATGATTTCACAAACTGTCCCCAAGTAATGCCGTAGTAATCAATGTTGTTCGCAAGTTCCACCGCGCTGTTAGCGTTTTGACTCGGTAAAGGGTGGTGCCCGTCGAAAAACTGTCACCACTGTAACTTCAGCAAGTCCTGCAGTGAAATGAAGCAAGAAGCCTTCATTAGAAATTTTTGAAAATGAACTTAAGGCCCGGTTAACGTGTTTGATGTCCAAAAGAATGTTGAGGAATTATAGTAAATGTAGACAACGTCGCTGGTGGCGCAACTAGTATCAAGTATATAACGCTTAACATACTCTTACACAAGATTCATAAAATAATTCAAGAAACGTCATCAGGATTTCTTTGCCTTATAGTGTAATGGTATAATATATATAATGTAATATTTCATCGTTATATTTATCTATATCTATATATAAAAGCGAAATACCACTCACTCACTGACTCACTCATCGCGATTTCTCAAAAACTACCGAACGGATTGAAATGAAATTTAATATGTAGATTCCACTAAGGCCATAGGTGCTTAATAAGAAAGGGTTTGAAAAAATTCGAAATTTTAGGGGGGGTTTGGGGGATCAAAGTTATTAAATCACTATTTCTTCAAAACTACCGAACGGATTGGAATGAAATTTGGTATGTAGCTTCCTCTAGGGCAATAAGTGTTCAGTAAAAAAGGGTTTTAAAAAATTGGAAATTTTAGGGGAGTTTAGGGGGTAAAAATTACTAAATCACGATTTCTCCAAAATTACTGAACAGATTGGAATGAAATTTAGTGTGTAGCTTCCTCTAGGGCCGTAGGTGCTTTCTAAGAAAAGCTTTCGAAATTTTAGCGGGGTTTGGGGATCAAAGTTACTAAAAATCCCCGTAAGAAATACATCTATAGTTTAATTTATATTTATTGATATAATATATATTTTGTTAATATACATTTAACTTTAATTTGTCTATCCGTGCAAAGCCGGATCTGGCCAGCTAGTAAGTGCATATTTTGTTTTAGGCTACAGACCTATTGATATGTATTACTGGAGATCTACTGAGTCGATTGTTGTGCGGTTTGTTTTAAAAGAAAGAAAATATAATTATTACCAAATCATTATGAAATTGTCATTTATTTCATCGGTAATTTGTAAGAACACTTTTTGGGGGATTTACGTTACAAACCTATTGGTACGTATTTCTGGAGATTCATTTTGTCCTAGGACTTAAACGTGTAAAGTTGAAAGGAAATCGGTTCAGCAGAAATCAAACTCCGATTGCAAGATTCGACCCAGATAAACAGACTAATTTAAATAAAAACACTGAACCACAAAACAAAGAACAAAAACAATAACTAAACAACTAAACTGTAAGTTATGTTTAATACGTTACCCTTATGTACATTTCGATGACATGGAAGTAGTGTTAAAACCCTCTGAGGATGATGACCATGTCATCGAAATGTACATAAGGGTAACGTATTAAACATAACTTACAATTTAGTTGTTTAGTTATTGTTTTTGTTCCTTGTTTTGTGGTTCGGGGTTTTTATTTAAATCAGTGTGATTTTGTCGCCACAGTGCTCTTTTATTTGTTTAACCAGATAAACAGACTAGCTAATTTAAACAAATTTGAAAAATACACAGATTTCACGTTATGTATGTTCAAAGTTATGTACATGGTCCACATTTGTAAATGAGAAAACAAAATCGTTAGATTGGATTACTCGAATTGGATCTTTATACCGTACGAAATGGAAAGAAAGTATCATTCACCGTTCAAAGGTATGAATTATTTAAACAAAATGGCGCCTATATTAAAAACGTATTACCTATTTTATTGTGCATATTTCTGAAATATTTTTTCTTTCTGTAAAATTGAGGCCTTATGTGAGATGGTAATCGCGGCATAATGAGCGAAAGTTACTGTTTGAGTAAGTTCAAACTTCAATAACTCGGCAAAAAATAAACACAGCGTCGCGATTTTGGTCACGTTTTAAAGAAAATGTGTGAAAGTTTGTGCCGAATATAGGACAGAGGGTACACTCCAACGAAATGTTGACCACCAAAATATTTCGTAAAGGCGGTCGAAGAGTCAAGACTTTGTACAATCGGCAGCTGAACCCTTTACGCTAACCTAACCTAAAAAATCTGTTAAGTGCCATCTTTGGAATTATCATTATATAAGTAGGCCTAGAGCATTTAATTATGTGTTGACTGGTCTTTGGTCTTTTCGCATACTAGTACTCAGCTAAATCAGTCGGAGGTGGTCAAATCAACTTTTCTAAATGACATCCGGATTCTTCGTCCTCTCCGCAAAACCAGGTAAAAAATGTTTATCACCGTTTGAGGCCACTAACTTGAATCGATTTTTTTTTTTTTTTTTTTTTGCTGCAGAGAATAAGCTTCTAAAGTTTTTCAAAACACCATGTTTAAAAGATCTTGGAAATGAAAAGTGACCTCGACTCTTCAGCGTAAGTTTGTTATTACCCTTTTAGGCTTTACCCGAATACGGCCCTAATGATAACATTTCCTTTTTGTAAAAGGTTTCCCAAATACACGCCGGACTGAATGAAACATCGCAGACGTTGGGTCTAGCCAAGACGCGACACTTTTAGACGAGAGTATTGTCCAAATAAATCCGCCACTCGGCACACTGCCAGGACCGCGTCACGCGTGTCTGTGTTTTAATTCAAAGAACTCGGATTTGGAACAGGACGCGTTATTTCCGTTGCGCGTAATTTCAAGGTCCGAAGCGCGTGTATTTAGTGTAACGGGTTTGGGTGGATTCTTTCTGTTTTAGTGGAATTGTTTGTAACCGTGATTTTGGCTGTTCCGTTCTAATTTTATTATGAACTAGATTTTCTGGCGCGTTCTTAATGTCGGAGACTGCCGTAAAATCTAACCTAGCTCAACATTAGGTAACTCAACACAATCTAACCTAAACCTATCTAACATAACAAACATTCTGTTATTGTTGTTTTTGTACTATTATAGACAATGCCAAGAAATTATGTTTTTAGTTTTAGCCAATAACTCGGTTAATCTTTTGAGCTACGGGAAACATAACAAAACTGTTTTGTTTGTTATTAAAAAATTAACTTTTTTGTTTCCTACATTTTTAAAGTTTGCTTTTAGAGATAAATGACATTAAATATTTTAAATGGCCACCATTTTTAAAGTATACAAAAGAATGTTCTGGATTTTTGTACAAGGGTAAAAGGTTACGTAACACATAATTACGTAGCCTAAACATAATTTTAGGTTAAATATATTTTTATTTCCAAAAATGTTTAGTAGAAAAACAAAATTGGTGGATAGTTCGAAAACCAAGCATTTCCTGACCAATGTTTTTATACTTTTTTCTTATTTTTATTAATAGAATCCTAAAACATTACCTTTCCTCGTGGGACACCTTGTATATATAATACCAGCAGGTACCCGTGGCTTCACACAGGTCCAAAGATTCGCCGCATAGTAATAAATGTTTATTGTTTTAGGGGTTGTTATTACATTTTCATCTCTTAGCAGCACGCTATAAAATGCAAATATGATTTACATAGTGTATATGTATTGTATGATAAAATTTACCAATTTCCAGCTCTCTAGCTTTATGGGAAGTATAATAGTTAATTTGTATTGTTTTAGGGGTTGTTACATTTTCACCCACTAGCAGTACACTAAAAAAATACAAATGTGGTTTACTTTTTATATATAGCTTGTAAGAAGTAAATGTACAAATTTCCAGCTCTCTAGTCTTAATGGAAGTATAATAATAAATATTTATTGTTTTAGGGGTTGTTTCAACCCTTAAATCTAAATGAATTCTAGTCTATGCTCAATATGTGTGCCAAATTTCATTTAAATCCATTCAGTAGTTTTTACGTGATTAATATTTATTGTTTTAGGGGTTGTTTCTACCCTTAAATGTAAATGAATTCAAGCTTATGTTTCATTCCAGGTCATGATCTATATGTGTGCCAAATTTCATTCAAATCCATCCAGTAGTTTTTACGTGATTTAGTAACACACGCACAGACACCATTAGATTTTTATAAAATAGTATAGATGTACCGAGTGGTGTAGCTATTCTCGCATTTAGTCACTTTTTACTTCATTTAGTGCAATTTAAAGAAAATAAATCTTGTGTCATCTTTTCCAAAACAATTTTTTCTGTCTTTTAAGTAATAAGACATTTAAAAGAATATAGGAAAATATACGTGAAATGAAATCACTAATTTTTTATAAATAATATTATTTATATAGATATGTTTTTGAATATTTGAATATATGTATAAAATTCGAATAAACTTTGTAGAATAAGATTTTTGATGATCAATAATTTATGTATACAATTTGTAATTAATAAATGGAAATATTAAAAAATTATCAATTAAATGTTAATCTGAAATACACAATTTTAAATATTAAATTCCCAGTTTTAAATGGTATATATTTTATAACTTAATGTTGGATATTGTGTAGGTAGTTCCAAAAACTTCATTAATGAAATCACAATTTGAAATTAAGTCATACGAAATTGAATGTCATCCAACATATTTTCTGACAGTTCTCCGTTTCCAATTTTTACTAAGTAGTTAGCGAATTATTTTTGCTCTGCGTCAACTCACACACATTTTTTTGTTAATGTAAATAAAAGTAATTGATTGGCTCTTTTTAATTGGCAAATCTATATAAATTTGCTTCGATTGGCCCTTGTAAAAAAAAAGAATCAAGATGTGCTGAAGACCACACGGGACAAGCGTAAACTTTTATGGCGATATTCTAATAAATATAAAATATACTATGGACATTATTTTGGTTTCTAATAAAATCCTGCATAAAACAAATTTGCAAAGTACACAAAATTAGATTATTTTAACAATACCAAGTAAACTTTTTTAGCACAACGTACGAAATGAGGAAGCACAATTTCCATTTCAGAGGTATTACCAAGTAAAATATTTGAACACAATTTACAAAATGAGGAAGCACAATTTCCATTTCAGAGGTATTACCAAATAAACTATTTTAATACGACTTACAACAACTTACAAAATTTGGAAGCACAATGTCCATTTCAGAGGTATTACCAAGTAAACTATATACTCTGTAAACTATATGCACATGTGTAATATATATAGTAGAGCGTGACGGTAAAATCCGATTCACCGCCCGCAAAATATTTCGGATGCGATGCGCCTATAGAAGTTTACACTTGAAAAAAACCCTTGTATATCAATTCTCAAGTATATCATTAGAGCCGTTATTAACGAGAATTTTTTACAAATATACAATTTCGGGAAAACTGGCTACAAACGAATTTTTCAAAAGTTAACTAAATCCGACGGACTCCTTGGGTAAAGAAACCCCTGTATGCCAAATCTCGAGGAAATCCTTAGAGCAGTTTTTGAGAAAACATCTACAAATATACATTTACTAATATAAGTTATAGCAGCAAGAAGAGACTTTTTATAAAACTTGATATTTGTATGAATCTTTACAAAGATCCTTTGCGTGCAAGATATTTGCAGAAGCCCCGAGGCCTCCACTCGAAAAGAGATTGCTTTGGTTTCAGCGTACAAGGAGAAGCACATTTTGCATTTTATGTTTTCTCGTTTAGAAACACACGTTCGCTCCAAACGTTAAACTAAACGCATCCGACCGGTCGTAGCTCTGGTATTTTACTACGGGCAAAACTTATTAGTAGCAACCAAATGTCAAAACTTTTAGCATCGTTAACTTTTACCTTGTTGTATACGTCTTAAATTGAAAAGTACTGGACCGATTTTAACAAAATTTCTGATCCAATTGGCGTTTAATACTTGTAACGATTTTGTCACTGTAGAAGGATAGGTTATCAATAAAATGTCAATCAAAATGTTTTAAAAAATCCAAAATTATGTCAAAAAATCTAATTTTATTACTTTTTTGAAGTATAAAAAAGTTTGTAACTCGTATGCAGAATGGATTTAGTTAACATTTTCGATCTATTATTATTTAATATTTCTACCTACTTAGTCACTTTAGAAAAATAGGTTATCAGTGAAAATTATTTATAAAATCGTAAAGTGTATTGAAAAATCTGATTAATAATATTTTCAGTATTATCAAAGTGGTTATACCTAAAGACATGGCCAAACGTGTACCTAACCTATCCAAACGTCCGATTAGCCTAGCCAAACGTTGCTTAATCTAGCCGATCTTATGTTATACCGAGCCAAACATGTGTCTAACCTAGCAAAACTTTACCTAATCTAGCTAAACGTTGCCTAATCTAGCCAAACACGTCTGCTACCCTAGCCAAACATGTGCCTAACGCCCTAACCTAGCCAAAAGTTGTAAGGGTCTGCTGTAGTTGCGGCCATCTTGGATTTGTATCCCGTAAGAGCAATTTTAAATTTAAATAATTTATTTCGTTTATATTTTTTCATTAAAATTGTTTGCAAGGTCTTATTTAACATTTTTTTAAATCATGTGCTTTTGTCATGTAATTGACATTTTAAAGTACCAAGTTATTTTTTTTCCTTACACAATAAAAAATTAATAATTCGCAAGCCGGATCCGCAGTTTTAAAAAGAAGAGTTTTTTCTTCTTTCACCACTCAATTACAAAAGGTAGATTTATAAAATAGTTTTAAATGAGGCAATGCCAAAACGCTCAGCTGTAAGAAACTCCACTGTTTAGATATCGCCGTAGGGTGAAGCTCCAGTTGCATTTTCTTTTACTGGAGCAGTATCTAGCAGAAGCTAAATGTAGGAAAATGTCGGCCTAACCTAAGATGTGTCTAACCTAGGCGTACTTTACATCTAGCTAAACGTTGTACAACGAAGCCAAATGTTGAGTAATCTATCCCAACACGTCTGCGTAATATAACCAAACATCTACCCAAACTATAGCCAAACGTTACTTAATCTAGCCGATCGTCTCCCTAACCTAGCAAAATGATGGCCTAACCTAGCCAAACTTTGCGTAACCTAGCTAAACGTTATCCAACCTAGCCAGACGTTGCCTAATCTAGTCAAACACATCTGCATAACCTAGCCAAACGTCCGATTAACCTAGCCAAATCGTCTCCATAACCTAGCAAAATGTGTGCCTAAACTAGCCAAACTTTTCCTATCCTAGCTTTACATTGCCCAACCTAGGTAAACAATGCCCAACCTAGCCAAATTTTGCCTAACTTTACATTCTCCAATGGAACGTAATGTAAAGAAACATAACGGAGGAACACAATATAATGAAAACCAACGTTACCGCAGTGCATCCTTTTATTAATTTCCGTGAAAGAGTTAATTATTTTGACGACTTTTTAGAATTCAATCTTTGTTCGCCTGGATTGTATTTATCGGTAGAAAATTAAATTCCTCTCAGATCCACGTGGCCGTGGACGGGTCAAATGGCGTTCTTTGAATATTTTCAATCGCCAACTTTGATTGCTTTCATTCGCAAACTTCTGTTCTTTTTTAATATTACTCCCTCTTTTTTTCTCTTGATTGAATAATTTAAATAATTGTAATTTGTGATATAATTTTTAACTTAATTTTAATTTAATTATTTTCGTGAATGTACTTACTCTGTCTCATGGGTTTAAGGGGAACAGGTAACCCTAAAATATAAACGTCTGTTGCTTTATGTCAACTAATTTCCATTTTGCCCTGAAAATGGCATCAACTATATGCACATGGCCTGTTCTCTGTTATAAAGAAACACATTTTGATTAGATTGAAATTATGGAAACAGCAAGTTTGAGTTAGGTTGGCTGTAGTGCCGATAGCAAAAATATGTTCGTGGAATATGACAGTTTATTTTTAATAAATGTTGCTGTTGTTACATTTAGTGAAGGAAGCTTGGGAAAAGTGAAGGAACTTTTAGAAACAAGTGATAAATACGCTGGTGTTAGTTAGATTGCTTACTTCCGTATAATTTTACAGATGGTTTCTGAAGAGGAAAGAACCATAAAACGGTTCAAAAGAAGACAACAACAATAGAAATGTTAAAAGAATACAGGACGATAAAGAAACAAGTAAATATGATTCTGAATATGGTGCTGGCTAACGTTAGAGAACATTATGCGCTGTTTTACTTAGAAAATTGTTTATAAAAATTGATCTGCGATTTCCACAATCCCTTTTTATCTACGGAATTTGTATTACATTTTGTTGGTATTTATTATAAAAGGAGAGGGATGAAGCTTATATCATTCGATATACTGTGCCATAGTGATGTGCAGAAAACAAAAATGGTGTGTATATATATTGCCGTTAAGACAATTAAAATAAAATAAACTAGGCCTAACCTAAAATTGTGTTTCTAAGCTGGTTATTCGAATTCCGCTGTGTTATCTATTATTGTAAGCAGTTGGTTACTATGGCAATGAATCTAAAAATGATCAACACACATGATTTTGCGTACAAATCTCTCAAACTATAAAATAAAATCATTTTGATCACATTCTCGGCTGCATGAGCTAATATCCATTTGATATTTGCACGGAAGAATTTATTAACAACATAATATATATATATTTATATATATACATATCCAAACAAATACTTAGTGTTGTTCCGTTGCTTTAAAACTGAATAACTACTTATCTTTATTTGTTAAACTATTTGTCAACTGAATTTCCTACTTCTAAGGAATTTCATGTTTACTAAATATTTATTATTAATTCCATCAAGCTTCCTCTGTGCCCTTTCCCACTTTTCCTTCTTAGTATCAAGATACTATAAAAAATATAAGTTGCTTTATAGTTGGAGGAAGGAGGGAGGGATTATTGTGAGTCTTTCATTTCTTCGGAGTATGTATAAATTATGTTTTTATTTTTTATCTCGCGTTCTACTTCTGATTCTTTGTAATGGTATTTTTTGTGTGGGCACTGCAGTGACGTTCTTCTTCTAGTGCTGATCTTATTTATAACTTTTGTACATTTTAAAATTGTTTTCTCTCTCTTCTTCTTTTTCGATAATAATTATTATTGTAAAGTTATGTTACTTGTGTCCACGCACAGGTCTCTTGTGCATGTGGCACTAATCCATAGATGTATATTTTGTTTAATTTTTGTATATAAAATTTTATTTATGAAATAAATAAATAAAAATATACGAATTAAGAATTTGCAAACCTATAATAAATTTAAATTACATGAAAAGCAAGTTGAATATCGTTCCTTTACAATCAAAATTGATCGAATTTCAGCCGCAGGAGGGAGTTACTAGTTATTATTATTCTATAAGCGTTTACAGAGATTTCGAAAATACATATTTTGTACTTCATGTAAATGGGAGGCTCTATTCTGTTATGTACGTTTCTCTTGTTTATTTCAATGTTTGATATTTTCCAAGTTTCCCCTCCTTACACTGTTCAGTTATCCGTCGTAACACACCCGTCCAGTTTCAATTTAACTGCCGAATCGGTATCTATGTACAGTAACTGAAATAATTCCAACATAATTCTCTCTTGCTTTGTCGTGTTAAAACTAAAAGCTAATTAATGAAGTGTAGTCTATTGTAGTCGCTTTGCAGTTCATTACCTTAATTAGCACTTTGGGAGCGTAGTTTTACTCCACCTTAACGAAGTAAAGTCGATTAAATATCCCCCTCTGTGTTTCTCCCTATCTAGTTCGTTCACCCAGTTATGCCTGATTTCATTTTCTGTACTATCGTACATCATCTGTAGTCACTCACCGTCTTCGAGGAAAGGATCTGCAGATGTGAAAGAATGAGTCGCTATTAATTTAAACCTCAACTCGAATTTCATGGCTCATCGGACCTTTGAAGTGAAAACTTCTTTAAGCGCACCGAGCATTTTTTTAATGAGGTAAAATATACGAACTCGCGATACGCATTTAAAGTAATGATGTTATCTTCTTCATTGGTTTACACTCGTACCAATGAACCAGAATTTTAATGTAACATCTGATTGTAAAAGAAGAAGAAATCGATGAAAATTAATCGTTATCGGTAAATTCAAAAGCTTAAACTCAATAGCTGTTTGGGTTTAGTCACGCCACACTACCAATGAAATGGACATCGTGCTTCCTCATTTTGTAAGTTGTATTAAATTAGTGTACTTGGTAATACCTCTAAAATGGACATAGTGCCTTCTCTTTTTTTTATTACTAAATTTGCTAACTTGGTTGCTATGGTAATGAATGCAAAGGCCTCACCTAAAATTATGTTGTTAAGCTTTTAATGCAAATTGGCTGTTTAACTTTAATATTTAACAACAGATATTAAAATTATAATAAAGTAAGCCTTTTCCAAGATTTTCATGAAAACTGTGTTGGTTCAGTACAGAAGTGAAAACTGTCTTGAATATAAATCGTTGGTTATTTTGGTTTAGTCCGAAATTGTTTATTTATTTTTTTTAATAATTATCATGTTTATGTTATTTTTAGATTTAAATTTTAAATGTGACAAGATACAAATAATGATCAGATATCGGATTAAACCAATATAACCAACGATTTATATTCACGACTGCTTTCTTTTTGTATACCAGGTGTCCCAAACGCCCCTCTATTATTATTTTTATTAATTTAAATAAACAGATTTGCTTTGGGGATTGTTAACATGAACAAAAATGAAGTTTTTTGGTGTATCATAAATTTCAAACCCTCCCCCAAAAATGGGGTATTTTGGGTGTAACTCGAAAATTTTAAATGAGAACCCCTATTGCACGACACCTCATTTTAAAGGTCTTGATAAAAGAAGAAAATTGGCGCAAACCGGAGGTCTGTATGTTGACTCTATCCAACATAATGGTCAATCAAAGTTATAACTTTTCCCCATTTAAATAACATCAAAATGTTAAAGATTATACATCTGTTATTTTTTTACAAGGGTTTCTTCCAGTAGTGGAAATTCGCTCAACTCAGCGGTGCAGCTGCGCGATCGAATGATTTAATTATGAAATCTCAGCCATCCTGCATCAAATACCTAATTCACATTTTGCAGTGCCTACGGCCGCACAAATAGAACCAACAAAAAGGTTATTTCCCGACAAAACGTTTCGCATTGACACCTGGCCCCTTGAGGCGGTTATTTTGAAATTTTTTATCGTAGACAATTGGTAAGACTGTAAAAACGGACGTACTCTGGGGGAGATGAATTCCATTACTGAGTAAATGAAAGGGAAATAACAGTACCAACCTTAGAATGTTAAATGTACCTTCGGGGTAACTCCGTACCTCTGGTATTACAATAGCATGAATTTATTACCTCTGAAAGGAGAAAAGCTGTATTTATTCATGATTAAGCTGCTAGAAGGGGAATAAATGATGGGCGTTGTAATTTCTGTATAACTCTAAAGAAGCAAACTACGAACGTTTGTTTTTGAATTATTAAAAACACCTGTCGTACTCGGTTTTGTCATGGTCGAAAATAAGCACTCGGAAAGCTTTTCTAGAAAACCTCATATTTGTGAATATAAAACTACATTTACGAATATAAACAACAATATAAATACAAAGTGATTTTTTAAAATTTTGATCTCGGGACAGTTATTCACCTTAGAAAACCCATTTACAAAATTATTGAACCCCTCCCCTTCCTACCCCTATCACTTGCAATGGATACATATTTCTGGTGAAACATCGAATAGAAGTCCTTTAAAATGGTATTTGACGAAGATCTACATAACCACGAAAAGTGAACGTGATTTCTAGTATTTAGATTTGTATAAAAGATACCATTAATAGCAAACTTTCCGGGACGGTTATGCTTCCACATAGCATAGTCTATATTGTATTTTCTAAAAGAACGTTGTGAAATGTTTGCCCAGTATACCAGGTTGATGTGTGCACATTTCCAGACCTTTCTGACGCACGCGCAATGAACACTTTTTATGTGAAATTCAGCAAAACAAATGTCCCCAAATAACTTATCAGCGTTGCCAAGTGTAATTGTCAGATGTAATAAATAACTCGCCGAGGTCTAAAGGCATTAGGAAGGCAAATATTGCGTTACAAATATCGGCAGCGTTTCATCATTGCCCCTGTTGCGACCGTCATATCCAGCTTGGAAATTACCCTCTTTTTCATTTAATGGAGCAATGATTTTTCACTTTTTCATTAGCTATAAAATTTACAAATCGTCCATGAGTTATTGGTGTTTAGAAACACAGGCCAACTTCGATATTTGGTTGTTGGATTATTTATATGGTGTGCGCCAAAATAATCAGTACTCAAGTAGTTGTTGTTGGTTTTTCGATTAAATTGTTGGTTGTTGCCTGGCCACGTAGCCGATTATTAATTTTTTGTTTGAGGTTAGTTGACGCTGTAATAGTTCGTACCGCTCAAGTGAAAATTTTTAACGTAAAGCATTATTTTCGCTAATACAGAACAGTCCGTTCCAGTGGTCCTATTTTGACGCGAGCTGCTGCAGAGTTTCAAGAAGATTTCACAAACGGCCGCCAAGTAATTCCGTAGCGATAAGAGTATTTGACATATTCCGTATTACGGTAGTGTTTTTACCAAAACTGTCACTGTGAATAAAACCCACGGTAGACGTTTTTAACATGTCCGGCAATTTTCGAAAAGAATACTTCACCGATTATCTTTGAAAATGAAAATGAATAATACGTCTTTAAAATGACCTGTGAAAACCCTGGGTTCCTACAAAATTCATGGTTTTCAGATTCTAAATAGTAAAGCATACACTTTCAAAATAGTGAATAGTTTTTATTTTCTCACTATACTATAGTATAGAGAAAGTATAGTGATCGCAAAAAAAATCGATGAGATTTTTGTGGAAATATCCGTTTTGGGACCCCCTGAGCCCAAAAAAGTGTTTTTTACAAAATGCCTGTCTGTATGTCTGTATATATAGGCCTACAAAGCTAGAGCGAAAACTATACGATGATTTCGAACAAATTTGCACCAAACATGTCAATTAGCCCTGTATAGGATGCACGAAAAAGGATTTTGAACAATTTTAAAAAGTAACCCCCTTTTTGACTAAAAAAACACCCTAAAGTAAGTTATTATTTCTTTATAAAAAAACGGCTCTAACGATTTTGATCAAATGTGGCTTATTTGTAGCCCTTAATGTACCCTACCATATGCAGAAAACCGTATGTTTCTAAAAATTCTTGTTTAGCTAATAATAATAATAACTGATTTTTGGGGGTTTTTTGGCCATAAAGTTTGTTGTTTTTAAAAACTTTTTTCGTGCACCTATACAGGCCTAATAGACGTGTTTTGTGCAAATTTGTTCGAAATCGATGGAATAATTTTCTTTCTAGCTAATAATAATAATATTTATTAGTTAATCTCCTACTTTAATATCATCTCTCCCTACCCCACCTACAATTATGAAGTCACACTGAATCTGTTTAATAATTTAAATATGTTTGTGAGAAAGTATGTGCCAGTTCCTGGTACCGTTTATTTTTCTTGGATTACAACGTCCTGGCGATGCCGTAGAGAAGCCACAATATAGTGAGCGCACGCAACAGTAAAGAGCGTTGAATCAGGGGAGGCATGAGTCCGTTGATGATGATAACGGTAACGGTTCCAGTAAACCACGTTACAGAATGAACATCATTCAACCTTTGCAAGTGATCTGAAGTGGTTTGATCGTGCTAGAAATCAGGCTTTTGGTTACCAGATGTCCCAGCAAGATGGCGTCCACTAATCACTTGACTGTTCCAACTATTGCTTTTTTTTTAAAAAAGTTTGGCAACTGCCTTATTTCCCGAGGAACAAACTTTCCATGCCCATCCCGCTTCCTCGACCTTTTACCACCATGTGGTACCATATGAACCTTTTTACCATATGGTTCATATGGTGGGAATGATTAAGGGTCTGCTCCAGTAAACGAGAAAGCAACAGGAAACGCACTTCCGGTATCACTGTATCCCTATCTAACCAGTGCAATTTCTTGCATCTGAACGCTTTGACATTGCCTCATTTCATACCATTTTATAAGTCTATCTTTTGTAATTGAGTGTTGAAAAAAAACTGAATATTCTTTATAAAATTTCGGATCTTACTTGCAAATTATTTTTCATTATTAATTTTTTATTGTGTTAGGAAAAAAATTCAAACTTTGTACTTACAAAATGTCAGTTACTTGACAAATGAAATTTTTTTTTAAATGTAAATTGCAAGAAGGATGCGTATTGTGACTGTGCTTAAAATGAGACCTTGCAAACAATTTTATGATAAAAAGTAAACGAAATAAATGGTATGAAATTTAACATTGCTCTTATGGGATAAAAATCCATTTTATTTTTACTGGAGCAGACCCTTAAGGAAATGATCTTACGAAATGAGCCACCGTCGACAGTATACATCGTGCCATGGGTCGTAACATAGGCTCTTATGGATTACGTTTTTTGCACAGACTTGCGACAAATGACGACGCCATCTTGTTTTTGACGCAATATGCACCGACTTACGATTTGTGATAGTATAATGTGTGATAAAATATACTCGTCATTTGTCGCAACTCTGTGCAAAAAACGTAGTCCCTTAAGAGAACCTGCTACGGCCCATGTTACGGGATGTCTATGACTAGCATCGTGGAGTTTCGTAGTTTTTTTTACCCAAGATAAATGTATTGTTTCTCATAAGGCAGTTAAATGTGCTTTACATGATATATTGTTTTATGTTTTCAACAATGTTGCAGTTCCGTCAGTAGTGCATAGATAATGTATAAGGCGATGAGCAGCGGAGCCTTAATTTGCCTTCACTAAACTGACTTGTATAAGTCAAACAGAAAGTTACCAGAATGTCGTCAACAACAAAGACATGGCGCTTAAGTGTTTAATTTCCCGCGAGGCAAGTATTCCCTCCCTCATCGCATTGTTGCCTGATTTCTGTCCTATATTGCAAACCGCAGGCGACGTCTGTAATATGGCATGTTCACTTTACGTGGTACAATTTATGGCAGGGATTTTCATTACATTCAAAGAACTATCAGAAACTGGTGTTATTTTGTATGCTTTTGTTTCTAAAAAAAAACCTCTTCTCCAAGTAAGCGCTTCTCAGGTTTATTTTTAGCCATTATGGGCTTCGTTTCAGAATTCAGTTTTCTATTACCAGTACTCGCCTATGCTTTGCTTTCTTCTTTGTCCGAAACATTTTCCGAAATCTCTCTCCATTATTGTCGCTGCTATAAGTTCTAAGGGATTAAGGGGTACGGTGTCAGAGAAGGAGTTCAAATGGTTTGAGGGGATTATTTGGGTTAAGAAGAGTATGAATGTGAGAGCATGAGAGAGTGTGAAGGGAAGGTTATCTGCATAGGAAAATGATGTTGGTCGGTAGTATGGGGCGGGGATTGGTCTCCGTGGGCAAGGCCATGTAGTGGTTTAGCCCTCGGCGATGGGGTCTCTTCTTGGGTCTTGATTATTGAAGTACGGCATCCTACCCAGAATATACCGGCACGGCAAGTGAAACCCATGGCGGGAGGTCTAGGTAAAATCTTAGGAGCAGATCTTCCCTCTGATCTATGTTACCTGATGGGGAAAAAGATTTATAAGGAGCCTGTTTTGGGCCCGCGACCATTCTGGGCATCTGGGCTGTGGTCGGTAATAATGGCACTACGTGACATGAACTTTCAAGCTCTCAAATTCTGCCTCCGGGTTTCACGTAAGAAGAATGTATTCGTAGTGGTAGTAATTTCATCTGCTGGCTACATCGAAGTATATCTATTTTCCAAGGTGGAGATGTGGAGTAAGCCGCAAGACGGGTATCCTACTACTCTTCATAAATAATCTTCACACAATGTTCTAAGTTCTTGATACAGTGTCCTGTGTCTTCCTCTCCTCCTGGTACAACAGTAGTTTCTAAGCTAGTCTCTCTGTGAATTTTCTTTAAAAGTGATTCACTTTAAAAGTACGATACTTTTACGGCAAGAACCTTTAGCAGTCCACTTATGAAAAAGGAATAAAGAGCGTAAAAACAAGAACGCCAGCGACATCTATGTTGGAAGCTCATACTTTGAAAAACTAATTTGTATTGACTCGACAAAATCTTTTAAACAATACTTTAGATTGCTCAATATTTTTAAAGTTTTAGTTTAAAAAATTAGATATATATTACTTTTATAAAGTGTAAACCCATTTTTCTCCGGTATTGAAGAGATAATAAAACGTTGCTAGACAAATCTTATGTCCTTTCTTTTTACAACACATAAAGTGCACTTTTCAGTTTTATTTCAGCAGAAAAACTTAACGACTTCAGCAAAAATCAGTCTCGGATCCGGTTACAATTTGAGGGTTTGTTTTACGAGACAAAAAACGTCGCACAAGTTGTCCGCTTGGGGCGTGTTTAATGGGTTCTCTTAAAGTCGTTCCGAGATGGATTTTCTTTATTTTTCAAACAACTCGGAATAATGCGATGCCAATTCCATTAAGTGTGATCCTTCCAGTATCTTTCAAGAGACCAAACTTCTAAATAGAAATTACGTTTACTATGGAGAGTATATTTTGTCTTTCCAATCAAATAAAATACAGTAATACTAAGGGTTTAATTAATCATACTGCTTGTTTTCAACCTAACCTAAACAAAGACACTTTCCTTTTGTTGAACTTAAATCACAAACATTTTGGTTCCAAGTAAAGTAAGGTACGACAGACCTATGCAAAATTGGAAACTTTTAATACCACCCCCTCCCCCGGAAGGATCTTGTGGGAGGCTTATCAAATTTCTTATATGTAAACATATTACTGTGACACATATTTTTTGTCCTTAAATTACAAACATTTTAATTCCAAGCCAACTAAGGTACGTAGTTTGCGGTCGCCTACCTTACTTTGCGTGGTATCAAAATGTTTGTGATTTTAGGACAAAAAATTATTTGTCACAAGCTCTATGTTTACATTTAAGAAATTTGAGCTGCCCCACAGGACCACCCCTTCGGGGAGAAGGGGTGGTCTTAAACGTTTGTTAAAGTAGTTACTAACCATCAAAACTCAAAAGACATACCCAAAATGTCTCATCTTTCTACTTTCCGTTGTCCAAAAGTTACGGACGACCCTCCATACTTTTGGAGCACTATATGCACTATATTGTTTAATTATTAGGCTTATCTAAATACAAAATGGAGAATTTCAATTCGTTCACTAATTGTTCCGTCCGGCCAGCAGTTCCAGAAATCAAATAATTAACAAAATCACGTCAACAGGTATGACATGTCAGTGCTGGCCAACAAACTGCAACGGGCATAGCACTATTGCATACACTTGAAACGCGATGTCCACATTACTCCTTACTATAAAACTCTTAATATTTTAAAACTAAATTATTTACGTTTTTACCATATTTTAATTATGCTACATTCTGTCCTACAAACTTTAATGCCGGCTTACCTGGCAAAATGTTTGTATGTAAGTGCAAAGAGCACAAGAAGAGGATCTATTTTGCTCACTATACCACTATAAAAAACCATAATGATTAACAAATCGTTTACTTTGTCCGCTTTCCGCATATGGAATTCATTCCCGGAAGCAATAAGTCAGTTGACGGCCGAGTCCAGTTTATGAACATCCTAAAATCGTACTTTAATAATAAAATCGAAGATCATTGTCTTGAGGTGAATAAATTACAATCGGATTTGTATGTACGGGTGTGTGAATGTTTGGAAGAAAGCTTATTACCCCAGACACTAAAGGTCTCTGGGTTATTACTGTATATGTATTATTTTTATAGTATCACTACTAGGGGGATTTGCCCCCTGCTCGCTCCACTCGCCAGACCCCACCCACCTCCGATCGCTTCGCGATCTCCGGGGGGCTCCGTACAACTTTTTTGCTTTTTTTTGTCATCAAGTAAAAAAAAATTGAATTTTTATGTTACATTTTTACTTGATCTTAAATCTAAATACTGTATTAAATTCAATTCGAATTCATAATCGACTTCATGAATTTGTGCGCCTGGAAGTCTTCGTTACACAATACACGGCTCCTGGAAGTTATGCAATGGTCACCGCTACGCAATACACGTATTTAATCTATTTCTTTATAATTATGAGAAGAAGTAGAATAACTTTTTTATATAACAGAGAGAAAATTGTAAGTTTGTGTAATATTTTATAAATCAAAGCAATATGATTGATATTTATGTAATGGGTTATGTGGAAGAGAGGTCTCTAAAAGTCCTAATCTCGCCCTAAATAAAGGCAATTCAATAGGATTAAGCTTGTGAGTGGGCACGAGTCACTCGACATGCATTCAATGAGGAAAATATATAACAGTTAAACGGATTACATTAAACATTATTATGTTGAGCCGAGTCAATCTACGATCAAAGCAAAAGACAACTGAACTACTAAATACTTTTAGGTTTTCTAAACTAGGTTCTATTGCCAAACTAACACAAATAAACAAGATGTTACAATTGAAATTGTTTTAAGGAAATCAGTCTTATGCGCTTTATTATGACGCTGGATAAAATGTTAAAGTTAAATCAAAACAATTGTATTATTAAAAATATCTTCATTGTAACGTTTTAACAGATGCATTTGAAATTCTGTAAACGAACAATACTTTCAATAACAATTATTGTAACGACCATGTTATAGCAACATTTTTTGAAAATATCTGAAACCCATTTGTGTTTTTATCGCCTGATTTTCATACAATTTCTTTTACAACCGAATAAAATTTATTGCTTTAGTCAAGTCTATTTATTACAGTACATCATGCCGTTAAATTTTTAAAGAACTTGTGGCAATTTAATTTAATATATCTACGCCTATACTCTTATGATGGGACTTAAGGTCAGGTGTAGTAAATGAGCACCTATCATGGTCCCCAGAACACATTTTTGGATTGCCATTTACAGTTGTATGTTCGTTAGACAAAACCGCCCAACAATCGGAAGCAAGTTTTAACAGGAAGTCAAATTGATTAGAATGAAACTTTTTTGGGGATTTATCTAAAAAAATTAATATGGGATATTATTGCGAACATTTTTTTTACAAGACCTTATAGCCCGTCTGGTTCCCCCAAAATCGTTCGAAAATTAAATACCATAAAAGTACCCGGTTGAAATCTATGTGAGGATTCCGACGGCCGGTATGTCAACTCATGATGCGAGTTTGTCCACTGCAAGCGAAGCATTCCATAATCTGAAGCCGCAAAGTTTAGGATCAAAGTCTAGGTGCAAACTCGCAAAGCGCAGTCTATAATATGTGGCTGCAAGGGAACTTATAGCGTGATCTGGGGCTGGAGGCTGAGGTGCAAACTCGCAAAGCGCAGTCTATAATATGTGGCTGCAAGGGAACTTATAGCGTGATCTGGGGCTGGAGGCTGAGGTGCAAACCAATTCTGCTAATATATTTTGTTCACACAGACCCTCGTATATTTTATTCAGACCCCTTTAGAGTAGACCAATTTCCCAAATAGTTGGTTGAAACCCTACCCTAAAACGTATAAACTAAATTTTGGAAAATAAAACCTGAACACAAAATCTCAAAACAAATACGTTTACTAACCTCAAACGGGATACAGTTGGTTATAGTTTGATTACTGTAGCCCGTGCATCACTGAGGATGGCGACATTGTCTTTGAAACGCGTTTGAGGTTAGTAAACGTATTTGTTGTGAGATTTTGTGTTCAGTTTTTTTTATCTAGTTACTTTTTCACAGGTCAAGCTCAATAGTTATTTATATAAATTTTGGAACTTTGTTCAACTCACATCAGCGGTTCTGCTGCGTAATGGAATTATTATTATTGTAAAAACGTCGGTACAAATTTTTTTGAGTTGGCCATTTTAATTTGTATAAACAATTTCCAAAACTAGAAGAACATATTCACGTCTTAATACGACCCTGGACGCTGAAAGCAAAGGTTATAATGTACAGATGGCAACGGAAGCTAAATTTGGACAGTTTTAATTTGAAGCCACTTAACTATCTAATATGCGCTAAACTAGAAATAGATCCTTTGTGGGGACCGATGTAGTGTTATTCCCTCGTGCAATAGCCTACAATGGCTCGACTGTGTAGTGGAGAAGGCTTTCGATTCTTCTGAAACGTTTACACATTCTTTGATTGAACGTCTCTCTCTCGATCGCTGTTATTAGGGCATTTCCGTACGAAAGATGAGCTACTTTAGTGGTGCGATCTAAGGTCGTGAGTGGTCATTGAGTACCTACCGATCATGGTCCCCAGAACACGTTTTTCGATGTAATAGGACCTTCGATTTGGTACACACATCGGTTTTCTAAGTCGCTCGGACGGGTTCGTTAGCAAAAAATCCAACAAAAAAAGCACATTTTTGTTTACCGAAAGTACAATTGTTTTAGCTTTTTCGTACTAGAATGAAACTTTTGGGGGTTTATCTAAATATAACAAATATAGAATGGCCCGATCCGGCTTTGCACGGATAGACAAATCAAAGTTAAATGTACATTAACAAAAAATATATTATATCAATAAATATAAATTACACTATGTATTTCTTATGGGGATTTTTAGTAACTTTGACCCCCCAAACCTCCCCTAAAATTTCTAACTTTTTGAAGCCCTTTCTTAGCGAGCACCTAGGGCCGGCCCTAGAGGAAGCTACATACTAAATTTCATCCCATCCGTTCGGTAGTTCTTTTTAGTAACTTTGACCCCACCCAAACCCCCCCCCCTAAGATTTCGAATTTTTTTAAACCCTTTCTTATCAGCACCTAAGGTTCTAGAGAAAGCTACATACTAAATTTCATTCCAATCCGTTCAGTAGTTTTAGAGAAATCGTGATTTAGTAACTTTGACCCTCAAACT
>JAGFPH010000127.1:506961-527706 GCA_018207615.1 Philaenus spumarius | reverse complement strand
AAAACGTTTCATTTTGCACCTCTTGTTTAACTACTCGTATTGCACTGTCATTTTATTACTACTTCAAGAGAAAACTAAAGGTGTATAACAAAATGTCATACAAATTGTGGTCGTCAGGGCCGGATCTTTAAAATAACTTGCAAGATAATCGATTATGACGTACGTACAGAGAAAAAGTATCGTCAAAACGTTTCATTTTGCACCTCTTGTTTAACTACTCGTATTGCACTGCCATTTTATTACTACTTCATGAGAAAACTAAAGGTGTATAACAAAATGTCATACACATTTTGGTCGTCAGGGCCGGATCTTTAAAATAACTTGCAAGATAATCGATTATGACGTACGTACAGAGAAAAAGTATCGTCAAAACGTTTCATTTAGCACGTCTTTTTTTACTACTCGTATTGCACTGCCATTTTATTACTACTTCAAGAGAAAACTAAAGGTGTATAACAAAATTTCATACACATTTTGGTCGTCAGGGCCGGATCTTTAAAATAACTTTCAAGATAATCGATTATGACGTACGTACAGAGAAAAAGTATCGTCAAAACGTTTCATTTAGCACCTCTTGTTTTACTACTCGTATGCACTGCCATTTAGCTACTACTTCAAGAGAAAACTAAAGGTGTATAACAAAATGTCATACAAATTGTGGTCGCCAGGGCCGGATCTTTCTTGCAATAACGTCACTATTTGGATTGTTTTCCTAAATTCTCTGTCGGTTAAATAAATGATTACACTTCGTTGAAAGTTCACAAGTGAAAGACGAAACATCTTCAACCCTGAAACCGCTTAAACTTTAGTAAGAGTTCATTCTGTTAACAAGTTCTGTAACTTTATGTAACAGCGTTACGTTAACGTAGGAACATAATATAGTACCAAGAAGCATAAAATAATAGACGCCTAAATGTATATTTCTGTTAAAATACGATTCATTTTTTTTAGATATTTCTTTCCTTTAAAACGTTTTTTTTTTTTTGTTTTTAATACGAGGAAGACGTGTAAGACTGTTAAAGGTAACTACAGGCCAGACATACGCTTAACCAGTATGCATTTACTGTACGAGCTACATTGGATACGAGAATCCACTTGTACCGTAATTGCTTCAATGTTAGGAGTACACCAGCTTTGTTCCACTCAGAGCTAACTTGATAACGGTCCTGTTTATAGTACATTAACGTTATTAGGTACTTAAACACACTCCGTTAGGCTGTTTCTAGTACTCCGCTGTATTCCATTCTGGTAATGCGTAACCTATAATTACCAATTTAACACCATTTTGTTTTTACGAGATTATCCTTTGGGTAAAGAATTAACGCCCTAATCACACAAAACAATAAATTAAGTACGTTTGTAAACTTGTTATGTTTATCGCACTACATTTATGTACGTTTCGTTACTCATCATCCTCAGATTGTTGTTATATTAGATTAGATTATGTTGGCGCGGACTTGGAGAAGGTTTATTGTGCCCCCTATGTGTCCCGCGTCAAGCACGTGAGGTCCAGGATTTTCTCCACCAAGTACGTGTCTTCTTCGTCCCCTGGTTATTGGATTCCGAAGAGCACTTTCCTTCTGCGCTCTAGAATCCCGCAATCAAATATGAAGTGTCTTGCCGACTCTTCGGCCTGACCGCAAAGCCGACAACATTGGTTCCCTTCAAGGACTCGCTCTGTTGCTAGATGTTTCCTGAACTGACCATGTCCAGTAACGAGTCCTTTTGAGGTTCTGTCGGTTTAACTAGATCAGGGATTTGGTAAGCTTGGTGGATCAGTCGTTTACTTCGTGTGTGCCCGGGTATTCTACACCATCTCTGGAGTTGCTCTTTCCTGGCCCAGTTGTTTACTGCGCTCTTCGCCGTGCTACGGCCAATACAGCACATTGGTTCTGGCCCCTTGAAGAGTGTGGATGCTTCTTTCTTTGCAAGAGCATCTGCCATCTCATTTCCTTGAACGCGACGGTGTACTGGCACACCAATCTCAATTCCACCATGTTTAATGTGGATAGTTTGGTTAGAGTTGAAAGACATTCCTTCACCAGTCTGGATGTGACTTGTACTCAGCTGTTGTTACATTACTAAAGAAACAATGTGGTGATAAGTAGCTCCCCCTCCCCACTCCTAACCGGGAGTGCTTTGTGAATTTAGATTTTATCGGATTTTTCCAGGTGGTCGTCAAATTGGTGTTTTTTTTTATACATTTTAAATATTTCTTTTCATTTTCCAATTGGTTTTAGTTTCCGGATATGTATAGTATTTAATTTTTGCTATATAGAGTTTCTAATTTAGACTTAAAGTTAAGACTTAAAACCGTGAGATTGGAGATGATAACAACAGGAAAGCGTATTGTAAGCTTACAACGACGTATTTTTATATATAATTTGAAGGGGGGAGCTTGAAAACCCGCGCTTTATTACGGAACAATTTGTAGTCTTTCCTGCACAAAATATGAATTACAATATTTTCATAGTGTTATTATTCATTTCAGTGACCTTGAAAACTTCAAACTTGACTAGCCTACTATATTTTTTTCAGATAGTAAGCCATGTGCACCAAACTTGGCCCATGTGGTCCGCTATGCTGGAATAATATACCTACTCATCGAACCTTTTGGAATATAAACTTCTATAGGCGCTATGTTTGCTGGCGGGTTAATCGGATTTTACCGTAACGCATTTTCTGAAACGCTCTATTCCGTCACGCATTTTCTGAAACGCTCTATTCCGTCGGTTTGAACAAAGTTTTGGCCTAGCCGAGATTCGAACCAGCAGAGTCCATCACCATAGACTAGCGTCTTAGCCGATTAGGCCACGAACGCGTTGCTAGTTTAGTATATTTGAGTTGGGTTGTAACAGTGTATAAATTCGTATAACTTTGGGTTACAAGTTATATTAAGTGTAACAGATTGTCCTACGTCATAAGCTTAACCCGTAAACCCGTAACACAATGTATAGTTTAATGGGTAATACCTCTGAAAGGGACATTGTGCTTCCTCATTTCGTAAGTTGTGTTAAAAAGGGTACGCTTCTCCCGTATGGTCTTAATCACACAATTTACATTGTTTTATTTTTTTATTTACATTATTATATTAACCAAATTTAAATAAGCAAAGCTGCGGGTACCCAAGCTAGTTAGAGATACAAATGAACAACAATGAAAATCCAACCACAAGTTTGCACATTTTATTTCACAATATACAGTACATTTAACATATATTTACATTAATATTATTGAAACCCACTAATGATGGGTTATTTATTAATTTCCTATATAAACATTCATTCCCAATGCTTGCCATTTTGTTTGATTAATATTTCCGTGCATTACCACGGTTGTATTTAACCAAGTAGGCAATTTAAATATAACGTGTTTGCGCATAGATTAAACGGAATTACAAATAACAGTAATTTGTACGTCAACCGATATTATTTCAGCTTATTTATTGTTTTATTTATTTACACAGCAGGAAATAATGCTACGTTAATATGTTGCAATATTTAGAATGTTATTAAAGTCCTTCCTCATTTTAACTTTAATAGTATACAGTATACTGACACAGTGGTTAAATGCGCTCGTCGAATATGAAAAGACTGTATTCGGCGAAGCGAACAATTTTGTAAACTAGTGCGAGTTTCTATAATATAGAAAGTGAATTATTAGTTCTCTCTCAGTTCCATCTCTACCTATACGATCGTGTATTGGTTCAGTATAGGCCTAACCTAAAATTATGTTAAGCTTTTGATCCGAATCAGCTGTTTATCTACGATAAGTAATAACAAATTTCTACACGATATAACATTGAACTTTTTCGTAGATTTTAAAATTTGCTTTTATTTTACTAGCCTAACCTTAAAAAGTTGTTGGTTGTGAAGAATAATTAAATTAACTAAATTTGCTAATTTGGTCGTTACGGTAATGATGTATTTTTAATGGCGAAAAACCTGGTCGTAAATGCATTCATGAAACTTGTGTTCAGTATAGGACTAAACCTAAAATTGAGCTGTTCATTTATTTATACGAATCAGCCGTTTTATCTGTTAAAGGGCTGGGAGTGGCCCCCGGGTTTTCGAAATTTTAACGCTTTAAAACAAAACTTTTGCAAATCTCTTTCTTAGTGCCCTTTATAATATATGCCTACCTTGAATTTGTTTAATTTTTATCCTCAGTAGTTTTTGCTCTACGATGATTCTGTTTTGGAAATAAAATAAAAGCGCATGTTTTCGCCATTTTTACGCTTGAAAATTAATTGTTTGGAAATCCTTCCTAGTAATAGTCTATGAACCCATAAGAATAGACTTTCAAATATTAATTATTTTTGTTTTCAATTGTTTTTTCTTTGTTGTTTCTATGTCAGTCATGGTAAAACCGCTTACATATTTATACATACATTAAAATCGTAAACATATTGTTTGTCTTTACGTTTGTGCACACTAATTTCCAAAATGGCTGAACCAATTTGGAGGGTAATCAATAAATTAAATAGGTACAATACCTGCTTTTTTGTCTTATCCAATCCTAAAAACACATTAAAACACTATTTCAAAAAACACATTAAAAACATCGATTAGGCCTAATCATACTAACCGGTCATGGTAAAACGTTTAATACGACTGCTGTTTAATAAACGTTTTACTGTGACCGGTTAGTGCGATTAGGAATAATCGATGTTTTTAATGTGTTTTTTGAAAAAGTGTTTCGTGACGTGTGTTTTTTGTGATTTTTGTTTTGTATATAAACTTTAATGTTTTGACGACCTAATGAAGGGAATTACTTTTAATTTATTTCTGTGATCTGAAGATGGGTACATAGGTTACCAGAAACCGCGGTAATCACATAGTGATTTTAGGATTGGATAAGACAAAAAAGCAGGTATTGTACCTATTTAATTTATTGATTAAATTTTCCAATCCGTGGGCTAACATGTTGAAATTTGGTGGGGGTTTTCAGTGATGTATCGAGATAAGCTCGGGCTAACATTTTGTGTTCATTTTATTTTAATCGGTTTACAAATACAAAATATATAAATTTGAAAGTGCCTGTCTCGTACTAGTACATGTTGTAACTAACGGCGCTGTGTAAGCAAATCCCAAACTTACAATATGTATCAACATTGCATAAACGCGCCTGGAAGTCATCGAGACAAAATTGTAGCAGAACTGGAAGGTACAATGCCCCCGTTACAGATGAAGTTCTAGTGGTCTTAGTTGATTAGGTATTCAATAGACTTCTACGTGACATTGTATTGCGTACTCACGATGATCGCCTACATCGCATTTTTTTAAATACCGGGCTTATGATTCCCTGCAAAATCCTTTAATTTATTGTCACTGCGAAGACGGGTATACTTTTGGAAGGATGCTCAGATAATATATGTTTGCTTGTATGACACAGCTATTATATACATAACTTGTAGTGGGACTTACTAATGAACCAACGTTTGTTCTGTTTACAGGGGTGTGATGACGGGGAGTGAGATGTGGAAGTGGACTTGATAGATATAGTACGTTCACGATGAGGTTAGCCAGTTTGCTGCTCAGTATAGTCACGTCAGTAACAGCTGAAAGGTTTTCGTCACAATGGGCAGTACACATCGAAGGAGGAAAAGAACAAGCTGACGCTGTTGCGGAGAGGAACGGCTTCCATAATCTAGGCGAGGTGAGTACATACTTTACCGCAGAGATGTTACTGTAAAGGTATAAACATACTGCCGTCACGTCACGTGATGTCATGTCATCTCACGTCACGGAATAAAAGTGTGGGTTGTTGTTTTTACTCACATAACAATATGTGTTGGGGTGACAGCACTTGAACTCATGTGACGTGACGGCAGTGTGTTTCTAGTTTTATGGTTTCACAGAACTGCAACTTTTTCACAGATAGTTTTTGGGATTTTACAGATTTATCTATGAGTGACTGGCTGATTAAAACAGATACTTAGGCCACTATTACATTGATCAAACTGATCCCTAAATTCACTAGTGATACCGTGGCGGTGGTGAGGCGGAATGGCGTTGAATGTACTAAATAGAAATAGGGTACACTCAAACGAAGGGTCGACCACAAAAATATTTCGTTAAGGTGGAAAGAGAGTCTGGACCTTTTCTGCTCCGAAATCTTCATTAAGAACTTAATTACTTAAAAGCTGTGCAATTTAAGACAATAAATTAAGTAATTTAATCAATTCTTATTCGTAAGGCACAGTTTTTGAAGCGAAAACTTCTTTTGTTGCACCGAGTACTTTTTGGATGTGGTGAAATATACGAACTCGCGTGTTTTTGATTTCGTCGATGATTTCTTCTACTTCTTTGGTTTACAAACGTATATATCATATAAACCAGAAGTTTAATGTAACAGCTGATCTTAACAGAAGAAGAAATCAACGAAATAAAATAGGCAGTGGTAAATTCAAAGGCTTAAACTCAATAGCTATGTAGGTTTAGTCACGTCACGCTACCGATGACATGGACATTGTGCTTCCTCATTGTGTAAGTTGTGTTAAAAATACCTCTAAAATGGACATAGTATTTATCTTTTTTTCTAAAATTTGCTAATTTGGTTCCTATGGTAATGATTGGTAATTAATATAAATGCATTAACGAAACGTGTGTTGGTTCAGCATAGGTCGAACCTAAAATTATGGTTTTCTTTTTTAAATTATTATTTGACTCTATGCAATATTGTTTATGTTCTTTTATTATTTAATTTCAATTTTAAACGGGAAAAGATAAAAATAATGATGAAATTTTAGATTAAACCAATATAACCAACGATTTATATTCATGACAGTTTTCACTTCTGTCGGCAGTCCCATGACTGCTTTATTTTTTTCAATACTTTTACCAATTACGTTGTTTTGTAAAACAGAATTGCGACCCTAACAAAATAGCCTGAAGCATTTACTTACAGTCTCTTGTCACAGTATGTTTTCAGGCTATAAACACACACACACATATATAGGTAATAGATATTCCACTAGTTATTAAATGAAATATAGAATACAATAATGGAATATAGAATATGAATTAATAATATTAATTTTTAAGAGCTTTAAATAGTCCTTAGTAAAAGAATCTAATAACAAATATGTTAGGAGGCATGTTTTGAATTATCATTATACAAGTAACCTAGGCCTATGGCATTAAATTATGTTCAGAGTGCGGAGTTAAATTTTATCGCCTTCCCCTGCCATAGTCGTGTCAAAATGTCCCCGTCCGAGATGAACTATAAGTCCGCACACGGGTCTTTGTGCTATCGTCAAGGAAGCGTTATTTGTACGCCTGATCGTTTTTGCCTAGGTAAATGATTGGTGGACCGCTAACGGGGCGTCAAGCAATCATCAAGAGTAAGAAGCGTAGTCGTTTCGTTGTAGGTGCGTTTCAAACGTTGTGCACTGCAGCCCTCAAGCTTAACGATTACGCGCGCGGGTGGTTGCAAACATTCAATTCGAAGGGGAGGTTGAAAAATAAAGGGAATTCATGACTAACCTAGTTATACGAGAAAAAATGTTGTAGAGAAAGTGTAGGTGGAAATTGGCAAAAGATAATTTATGTATTTTTTTAAATACAGTCATATCCTATATATATATATCATATATTATAAGGTTTATAAAACTGTAGGCCTATTTATTAAAATTTTGTATTATATATTTAAAGAAAGATACAAATATTATCTTTTAGTATCTTTTTATTTCATATTAGTAGATCAAATGATTTAGAAGTTATTATATTATAGTGAAGAAATTAAAAACGTTTATATGTTATACGAAGATGTACGAATGTTTCCGAAGTTAAACGAATTTAAAAAAATATCTTCTTTAAAATTGTATAAACACATATGTTGATAATAAAAGGTTGTATTTATATACAGTTTCTAACCTCACAGCAAATCCTATTAAGTATTAGTACCAGGTGACCGAGCTCTGCTCGTTTAAATTTGTTGTTGTTGTTTATGTTCATTTATAGCCAATATATAAAGTCCAAACATTAAACATTTTATGTAGTGAAAAATGCATATAAAATGTATAACATTATATTGTAATTATTTTGTGCATGTTATATTATTCCTTTCTTGACAGCTGTGTGGTGCAAACAAAAGGTAACAGTTCCTTGTTGGCATCACACAGTTTAAAAGAATTTAAACAGTGAGAAACAAACTTTTAATTCACCATCTCTTCAGTATGTATGTCATGTGTCTGATTGTAAGTTGATAATATTGTGTAATATAATAAAATAAAACATGCTCACAAAAAAAACTGTAATTTATGTTGGTACATATTTTTAATACTTTCAAATACAAACATCATAAATAAAAAAAATACATACTTCTATATTGTAATAAAATGCATACAAATAAATACATTGTTGCATTTCGCTGATTCACTGTTCCTAGAACATATACGAATTCTGCTTCAGGGAGAGTCCTTTGGTGGTTAGAAAGATACATGCCCATATTATAGTGTTCTTCACTGTTTATGTATTTGTCTATGTATGTGTGTGAGAAGAGTGTTCTTCATTGTATGTGTGAAGATTGTGAGTTAGCAAGTTGATTTTGAAGATCGTTTAAAAGGATCTAGTATGATACAAAAACATGACGTTTTAGTGTTCTTCACTGTTTGGGTATATATGTGTGTGAGTAGAATGTTCTTCATTGTATGTGAGAAGATGTTAAGTTACCAAGTTGATTTTGATGATCGTTTAAAATGATCTAGTATGATACAAAAACATGACGTTTTAGTGTTCTTCACTGTTTGGGTATATGTGTGTGTGTGTGTGTGTGTGTGAGAGTACAGTGTTCTTCATTGTATGTGAGAAGATGTTAAGTTACCAAGTTGATTTTGATGATTGTTTAAAAGGATCTAGTATGATACAAAAACATGACGCTTTAGTGTTCTTCACTGTTTGGGTATATATGTGTGTGAGTAGAATGTTCTTCATTGTATGTGAGAAGATGTTAAGTTACCAAGTTGATTTTTATGATTGTTTAAAAGGATCTAGTATGATACAAAAACATACATCAATCAAGAAATTTTAATGATTGATGTTGTAAACATAACCCTGAAAGTTGGAATGGAGCATACTGTCGATTCCTTGACGATAGCTTGACGACCCGTAGAACGAGGGAAACCACAATCGTTATTTTCCACGCTTGACAATTTCAAACGCCTCTCTCACGCGTATCATAGGCAACGAGCCTGTGCAGACTGCCTAAGAGTCCGCACCTTTTCTATATGACAGCCGGACTCTTTGTCCTCCTACTGCCACCAATTTGTATTACCGTCTGAGGAAGCGGTTTCGTTGTTCGTACACCAATTGCCTCAGTTTTAACGTTTCTTTCACAGACAGACTAAAAGCTATCATAATTTCTTTCCACGCTTGTAGTCGTTTAACTTTGAATAACCCTCGTATGCAGAGTTTCAGACTGGAGGATGCTTCTCCACTTCCAAAATGAAGCTCTCCGTAGTCACTCATTTTAAACACAAAAGGGACGCAGACCAAGGGCGCAAACAAAGACCTAAACCTAAAGGAAAATTCGCGAAACAAGCGGCCATTCAACACACAACAACCATCAAGTAGTCCTTAGTGGTCAACAATACTAAACAATAGGACATTTCCTCGTATTATTAAACACTCCTCATTGTATTTTTTTTAACACCAATTAATTCCTAAAACACTGTGTTAAAAAGTATCACTGGTTTTAAAGGTACTTGAATACTTTACGGAAAACAAATTGATCTATAATTTTGGGTGAAAAGTTATGTAAATTATGTGTTCTATTCAGGTTGACTGTATGGTAAAGGTTTCGTCAAATTTTACTAACTCTTACGTTTACTTATCTACTGCTGTGCCTATGATTTTGGATCAGAAGCGGACACAAGGGAAATGTGTATTTGTCAAGTAAAAATTCGAATCAGAGTAGAAATATTTTTCATCAGAATATTTACTTAGTTTACTCAATTGTTAGAAACACCCGATGGTGGGTAGAGATGGATCTAACGTATTATTATATAATCCTAAAGGGCCCCGCCCCATGGTCGATTCGATCAACCTGCTGAGTGACTCGCGGCGAAGGAAATGCCAAAAGATTATTGTATACTATGATATTTTCACGGGAATGACGATTGATTATTACAGAGTTTGTTTATTTTTATGTTGAACAGCGTAAATTTTCAAGTTATAAAATATGACCAAAACTTTAAAACAGTATTTCAAACTGGTCAAATAGGCCTAGTAAAAATAAAGTTGGCATAATTTTAATAGAGATAGGTGTTTGAATTATGATACAGTAATCATTTTGCTTTGTCTGTATTTGCTATTACCTAACCTAAAAAACAGCTGTTGGTTGTGAATAGTAATAAATTGATTCTAAATTTGCTTAGTTGGTTGCTATGTCAATGATTGTAAATATGTTCAAGAATTGTATTGGTTAAGTATAATACACCATATACCTAAAATTTTGCTTTAATAATGTTTTTGATCAGAATCAGCTGGTAATCTATGAAAAGTAATAACACATGTTAAATTATAATACAGTAACTCTTTTTTATTTAATAAAAAATTATTTTATTATGATAACCAAACATAAAAACACTACTTGTGAAGAATAATTTAAGTAATTATAAATTTGCTAAGTTAGTTGCTATGGTGATGAATGTAAATGAATTCAAGAATTGTGTTGGTTCAGTATGGTCCTAATCTAAAATTGTGTTAGTTGTTTTGATTCGAATCAGCTGCTTATCTGTTATAGGGATGGAAGTGAACACAAGATTTTCGCAATTTTTACGCTTTAAAATCAACATTTTGCAAAACCAATTCTTAGTGAGCTTCGCTGACCCTATTAGAATATAGGCTAACTTCAAATTTGCATACCTTTATCTTCAGTACCGTTGTCGTTCGTTCATTCTCTGTCAGTCAGAAAGTCAGGACAAAGCTGGTTATATTTTGTCAACTACTGAAGATAAAGGTATGAAAATTTGAAAAATCTAAGAGAAGCAGTCCTTAAAGTCTGGGTGCCGAGTCGAAAATCGCTGCTAGCGGAACGAAGCATCGCTTGAGGCGGGGCTGAGGTGCACCAATTCTATTACAGTAATATATTTCGTATACGGAGTGCAGCTATTGAGCGCCTTAGTGAGTAGACCAATTTCCCAAATAGTTAGTTGAAACGCTAAAATGTATAAACTCAAATTTGTAAATTCGTTCAACTCACGTCAGCGGTTCAGCTGCGTGATCGAATTATTGGAAACAGCTCTAGATTACAAATATTTTTCGTTTCGCCGTGTTTAGAGGTTGAGAAAGATAGAATTTTCATATTGGACGAGCTCAACTAACCACTGTGTCAGTATACTATTAAAGTAAGGAAGGACTTAAATTACAGACTGTATATTGCTACATATGAACGTAGCATTATTTCCCGCTGTGTAAATAAATACAACAATAAATAAGCTGAAATAATATCGGTTGACGTACTAATTACAGTTATTTGAAATTCCGTTTAATCTTTGCGCAAACAAGTTATATTTAAATTGCCTAGTTGGTTAAATACGTCCGTGGTAATGCACGGAAATATTAATCAAACAAAATGGCAAACATTGGAAATGAATGTTTAAATATAGGAAATTAATAAATAACCCATCATTAGTGGTTTTCAATAATATTATTGTACGAGTATGTTAAATGCACACAGTGTATTGTGAAATAAAATGTGCAGACTCTTAGTTGGAATTATTAATAAACACATTTGCAGTGTTGTTTATTTATATATCTAACTAGCATTTGTATTGTACCGCAGCTTCGCTCTATGATATTAATAAATGAAATGTATATAAATAAAGTGCTCAAAACCCGTATAGTGAGTTTCGTCCTAATCATTCTATGTTTCCCAATTAGATTTACACACGTGATCAGCTAAGCACCAGTAAATGAACCAAAACCCCGATTACCGGCAGTTTTTTAAAGCGCATTTCACGCCTATATGTATTGTTTACCTAAAATATTTTCTAAGAATAATATTTTACACCTTAGACGCAAATAAACGAAATTCAAATGTTTTTCTGTCCTATATAGGCCCTACCTTTGAAGTTGGGGCAAAGTGGCTTAAGTCAGAAATTGTTAACGAATTGTTATTGTAAGAATAAAATGTATATTATTTGTGATTTCAATGGTTACGTGGTCAAACTTCAATGGTAAAAAAGTCAAAGTTATATAAAAAACTCATTTTCGTTTTTTTTTTAATAAATATGTATATACAAATACATAAATATCTTATAAAAATTATGCAAAACATCCCAAGCCGGAGGACCAGGTAACTAGTCATATCCAACTTGGAAGCGAGCCAACCACCGTTTGCTTTACTTTCACCCTCCTACCCTCAAACCACGATATGAAAAGTTACCTGGTCTAGCCGAGATTCGAACCCAGTGTCTTCTGATCAGTAAGATTCTACGCTATCCACTCGGCTATGGCTTGTCAATAAGAACTGAGAAGAAAACAGTACTTGAGTTACGTGCTACCGTATTGCCTATATCGCCCCTTCTCCTAAATTACAAGACATACTGCAATGCAAGCCATGAGTGTGTTAAAACTTTGAGTGATTCTTTTGTATTTCTGACTTAATCCCTTTTGCCCTAACTTCAAAGATATAACTTAAGAGTAATATGTACCAAGTTTTAGGTATCTAGCTTCATAGCCCGTTTACAGTTTCTCGAATGTTTCGAAATAGGAAGTTCCTTCTCTGCTCCAGAAACATCTTGAACATTCTGGTAACATACTAACCGGTCTCGGTACTTAATTCCCAGCCGCAATTCCTATAAGAACTCTTTGGTGCGATGCACTCTTTTGACAACCATAACTCCGAACCCAACCCCAGCAGTTCTAAATGTAAACCTTCCTTATAACTCCCTTGCATTACTGGAGTGGGTTGTGGAGTTTGGCGGCACGCACGGACAAACTCGTTTATTAATTAAATGCGTGCACGCATGACGCGCTTACATTTATTATATACTTTGACACGACACTTTCAAGAAAATTGAATTGAATTTTCGACCTTATATTTTAGCGATCGTCGGTATGCAGTCCCTTCTAATAAACACATTAAATACAAACATAAATGATAATACAAGATTCTGTTGCTGATAGTAAATAGTAACAATATATACAGTACCCTTAGACTAGGAATGTATCTGGCCTAATGGGCGTGTCATCCCTTCTACGTTCTCCCTGGACCTGCCATGGTGGTACAACCAATTCCGTGAAAACTAGGTTCACAATTTACATTTAACTAAGAAAGTTACAACTCCGTGACGGACTCACTTTCTTATAATTTTACCTACTTGCGCACAATATTTTATATAAACAAATACTTCACCTTTTAGAGGATAGTATATGCCCAATATAAATAAGTAAGGTTTTGCATAAAAAATGTATAAAATGTCATAATATAATTGTGATGAAAAATTTTACACAGTTTTTTGTATAAAATAAAAGTAATGCCAACAAATATTCAAAACGAACAATTAGTTTCTTAAGCAAAACTAAAAATTTTGCAAGAAAATTGTAGATAATTAGTCGGATTAACTTTTTTAATTTTATAATATTTTAAATGTTAATGTATTTATTTATAAGTGAATGATTATGTTATTATCGAGATGTATTTTTGTATGTATAGTTGTGCATTATGTTAGTGCTGATATTATGTACGCAAGAAATACATTCTGTATTATTTTCTAAATGATTTTTCAGGAGGAAGGTAATTTAAGGAGAAATTTCATAAATTTTTCGTTATTCCACCATTTTGTTTGCAAGTGTTGTACTGCTAAAATGTTCACAGAACATTTTTAAAGCCTCTATTGTGGCGTGTGTAAAGTTTCAAAAAGATCGATGCATTAATGGGCAAGCTATACAAAATCAAACGTCTAAACCTCTTCGTGGGACACCCGGTACATACATTACTAATCGATTTATCAATAAACACAGGAGCTCGATTGGAACTGTTTTAAACGTTCATAAAACTAAAAAAAATTGCTCTTAAAAAGTATAGCATTTATACACCATTGAACAAAAGAAACAATAGGATCTGAATTTCGGTGCTGCCTGTAGATAGTCCAAGTCGAAAACTGTAATTCTCCTGTAAAATATATAATTACTTATGTTTACCTGCGCTTTACGCTGCTCCCCCGTCTTTATAAGTCTAACTGGTATCAGGTAAAGGCGTACTTGAGCCTAAAAAATATTTACATAACTTCCAAGTGAAAATAAATCTAAAAATGTCAGCTGTTTAAACTCTTCCCATTGTTTGCTGGAATCCGTTAAACCCCTCGGCTGAAGATTAAGATAAGGCCCCGTGGAGTGGCGCTACCGTTATTAGAAGGGCTTCATTAAAACTTCTAGAGGGGAGTTCTTTGCTGAATCATCTTCACGCCTAAACTCCTGATTGGTTCATCTTGAGTCTCGTTATTCAGATGCAGAGAGTAGAAAATTAATTCCAACTTTTAACAGGTGCAATCATTGCGATTCCTTATAAAGTAAGTGTTCCGTATAAAATGTTAGTTTTTACAAGTTTTCTGATTTAAAACAAATTTCTAACTGGTTTCAATCACTGTAATTGTAGAGCGCCGTAATGCTAATCTTCGTCTCGACGTTCTGTTTATCTTTATCTAGTTATTTCGTTATTATTTGTTCGCGATACAGTTTTACAAACACTTTGGTAAAACCCAATGCATGGAGAAAACTATATACGTAAATTAGGTTTTAGGATTTACTAACTGCACTTGGTGGGATATACTTTACTACATGGATCCATGATGCCAATGCAAACGAATTATTATCGAATTTCCACAGGAAAAATAAGCTATTGCAGTTGTCCTTATAGTACGACCCAAGGTCGGGAGTAGCAAATGAGCACCGATCATGGTCCCCAGAACAGGTTTTGGGGTGTCATTAAAAATCATATATATGTATGTATATATGTTCGCACTCTAGTGGCCGTATTTTAAGTCCGATTTGGTACACATGTTGGTTGTCTACGTCGCTCGGACGAGTTTGTTAGCCAAAAAAATTCAACAATCAGAAGCACGTTTTTTGACCAAAAGTAACTATTTTTTAGATTTTTCTACGAGAATGAATTTGTTTTTGAGTTTTTTCTACAAATATAAATATAGGATGTTATTCTGTACATTTTGTTTTTTTTTACGCGACCTTGTAGCTCGCTTGGTTCCCCCAAAATCGATCAAAACGGAAAATACCGTAGGAGTACCCGGTTCAAAGCCATGTGGTGGATTCTACAGTAGGGTTGGCGTGCGAAGCACGCATTCATTGTGTATTGAAGATACTTTCAATATTCAGAATGGCGTGCGAAGCACGCAATGCTTTGTGTATTGAAGATGCAGTACTCCCAATATGCGGAATGGTGTGCGAAACATTTTTCAGCTATTTAGCACCTATGTCCCAAATTGTTCGTTGAAACCTTAAAACATAGGCCTACAACCTTAATTTTGGAAATTTGCTCAACTCACGTCAGCGGTTCAGCTGCGTGGTCGAATTATTGTATATTGTGTTATTGTTACGGAAATAACGTTGGTTAGGACAGAAGCACTTGGATATAAGTTGGGTAGAGGTGGTAGTTGTGAACTGTACAAAATGTAAGACAGAGGTCCAAATATACACGATATATTACCAACATTTGTCTATAAAACTTTGTCTATAATGTTTACATTTTTTAACTGGAATTTGATATATTTTTAAATGTTGAAAGTAGCCTAAAATAATCTTTGAATAGTCCTCTACATGTTAATGAAAGTTTTGTAAAAATCGGTTCAACTATTCCGGAGACAATAAACAAACAAACAGGCAAAAAAATGTATAAATGTGTAAGTTTTGGTAATGTGTGAATAACAATATTAGGCCAGTCGGTAAAGGTCAATTTAGACCAAAAGTACCAGTAATTTGCAATACGGCTGAATTTTTTTATAAGTACATTAAAGTATGTAGATTAACATAAAAAAAGTTTACCAGTCTATCGATTTCCCAAAGTCGAAAAAAAATCGATTATCATTTTTTTTTCGATTATCCTTAATATTTCGAGCTGGGATGAAGATAGAGGAAAATAAAAAATATCCCCGTGTAGGGGAGGTATTTTTCAACAAAAAAGGTCATATGTATTTATTTCGTCCGAGCAATGGTTTGTCTGGAAAATATTCGATAATGCAGGTATGTATTTTGCATCAGGGGAAAGCACTAAAAGGGGACATCTTATTTATATATGAAGCGTTGGCTCATTCTAAATTGGCCGAATTTTAATATATCGAATTGAAACTTGACATAGGAGTTAAAATATATATTTTAAACATTTATGCTGAGTCTCAGCTTGTTATCTTGAAAATTACCCGATCTAGAGCCACTTGTTCAATATACACGCATGGTGAATTATATAAAATTAACAATTCGTGGCGTTAAATATTTGGACGAAATTGTTTTAAAGTTTTTCTGTATTGACCGTTACTGGATGGCTTAAAGTCGGAAAAGTTCATTACTTACCGCCAACAACAACTGTCTGGATTGGATTGAAAAAGTTCCGTGTTTGGAAATACTTCCCCTCCCTTCACTATTACCCACGATGCACAGTGGGGAAAACAATGTTGTAGGAGCGCAACAGTCGAAAAACTAAGGTCAGTTTTGGATCCTAATTTGATTAACATTATAAACAAGAGTGCTTTCTTTAATTAAAAAAAACACCACATCGACTTCCAAAGGGTGATTTGGCTAAGATAGAAAAATAATTCGATCACGCAGCTGAAACGCAGACGTGATTTGAGCGAATTTCCAAAATTACGTTTGTACGTTTTAGGGTTTCAATCAACTATTTGGGAAATTGATCTACTCACGAAGATGTTACGTAGTTTACAGCGTGTATGCGTGTACAAAATATATTAATAGAATTTGTTTGCAACTCAGCCTCCAGACTCGGCTCACGAGATGAGTCGTTCCGCTCTCAGCTAAAAAATCTTTTTGCACCTCGACCTTGCAGCCTCGGATTTTGGACTGCTTCGCTTCGCTTGCAGCGGTCAAACTCGCTTTTGGAATTTAACCGGGTACTTTTATGGTATTTTACGTTTTGATCGGGCTTTAAGGTCGTGTAAAAAAATATGCAGAATAGTCTCCTATATTTATTTATTTAGCCATAATTCCAAAAAAGTGTCATTTTAGTACGAAAAATCTCAAAAAACCATTCTTTGAAAAAAAAGTGCTTCCGATTGTTTGATATTTGTTTGGGTAACGAACTCGTCCGAGCGACTTTGAAAACCAACGTGTGTACCAAATTTGGACCAAATCTCAAGTAAAATGCGGCTGTTAGAGTCATATATTTACAAATTTTACTGACCCTCCAAAACGTGTTCTGGGGACCATGATTGGTGTTCATTGACTTAATTTTGGGAACTTAGTTTTAAAGTTCCGACCTACTATTTGGTAGTTTGGTCTACTCACGGTACTGAATAGGTAGACGAAATATATGACTTGAATTTATTTGCAATTCAGCCTCCAGCCCCGGAGCACGCGCTGCTTCGTTTTGCGAGTTTGCACCTCGACCTATCGTCCTCGGATAGTAAAATGATTCACGTGGATTTTAGCCGGGTACTTTGTGGTATTTTAGTTTTGATCGATTTTGGAAGAACCAGACTGGCTACAGCGTCGTGTAAAAAAACAAAATGTACAGAACAATATCCTATATTTATTTTTTATATAGGCCTAAAACCCAAAAACTTTTTTATTCTAGAAAACAAATCTCAAAGAATTATTACTTCGTGTCAAAAAAAGTGCTTCCGATTGTTCGATTTGTTGGAAGCTCGTCTAAGCGATTTAGACAACCAATTTGTTTACCAAATTTGGACCAAATTTGACGTAAAATGCGGACGCTAGAGTGCGAGAACAAATACATACCAATTTTCTTCTTTTTTTAACAAAATACTTATATTCTTAGAAAGTAGTAAAGATGTTGAGCTCAAACTTCGTATACCTATTATCACTGTACGAGAAATGTACGACACAAGGGATGTAGATCTGATATAAACATGAAGGTGAAAGGCTAAGTTTTTTTTTTTTAGATTTTTGCCAATATCTCTGTTATCCTTGGAGCTACTGACATAAAAACCCTTTGTATTTGTCATTAACAAAGTACATGTTTTGGTCTCTGATAATATTTTTGTAAAATTACCGGTTTTTGGGATATTTGACATTAAAATCTTTAAACGCGCCCGCCCCCCCCCCCCACCATTTCGAAAATAATCAAAAGAACATTCTGAACTTTGCGTTTATGCAACAAATAGGTATACAAAGTTTAAGACCAATTTCTTTTCTACTTTCGAATATATTAAAAATATTTTGTAAAAAGAAAATGGCTGATAGCTCGAAAACAAAGCACTTCGACCTGAATGTTTATATGAACTCTTTTATTTTTTTTTGTTCATGTTTACTCAAGCACAAACATTGTTTACCATAATTTTGGATCACCCTGTATTTGATTCCCTGCAATAGCTCACTTTTCCTTTGAAAATTCGCTAATAAGTAATAGCTATGAGTTTGAACCTTTTGTCTGTCTAGCATATCACTTGCATCTGTGACATTGTGTTGCGGAAACAGAAGAGTTTGATATAACACTAATTAGGCTTACACTCCAGAAGCTATCCATCTACTAGGAATCAACAACAATAAGTGTATTAATTATTGTATTTAACGAGTTTAAAATATTTAAGGTTCCGTATCAAAAAATATTATACAATAAGATGAAACTCAATAAGGGTGGAAATACAAGATTGGATTAGATAGGACACTAATGTTGGGTAGAAATGTTTGAAATCAATTTGTAACTGTTTTCTTTTCAAACGTTTGCACGTGCTTGACTATTTTCATGACAATTTGCTGCTTTTAGAAGGGAGCTATTCGAGGTTTGGAAAAATTATACTTTCTACAAACAATGTTGGCTTTTGAGTATTTGTTTTTAGGAGTCATAAATGAAGAAGACTCTACCGAAATTAAAGTGCGATAAGAAGGTTAAACTTGTATAAGTCATTCAATATTCTATTGATCGAACCGCATACTCCTTACCTACCTCCTTCACCACTAAATGCTTCAAGTGATATGTGTTCTTACGTAACATAGCGAACTGTTTTTAATGAGACATATAATCTTATTTCTCCTAAATATTGATTAAAAGTATATTCAGTCATAACATAAAACAGTTGAACTGATTTGGAGCGGTTTTGAATTTATAAAACCTGTGAAATCCAAGCAGCATCCGAAATATTTTTTTATGAATTTCAGGTGTACAGAGATGGTTATTTGTTGTGGGAGAGTTTTGGCGAACCGATTGAGGGAGTAGGAAGGGTAAGGTTTACTGGGGAACTGACGATGACGAGAGGCCACTTTGATGTTCTCATTCCTGTCACACCTTCTTTACCTGACAACTAAATGGATATTACTGCGGAGGAAATACAGTCAGCTTCCCAATCCCAGGTTTCAGACGATGGTCTCCAAATTGCTCAACTTCCAACCCTATCAGAACAGTGTACATCATCATCTGATGCAGTTCGGTCGCATCCAGAACAAATGCCAAAAAACGAGGGGGAAAAGACAAAAGCGTTTTTCTAATAAAATCGATCGCATAAAAGCACATAGGCAAGCGGTAAAAAACCACTGTCTCAAAATACACACAGAGTCAGCTAAAATACTTTAAGATGTAACATTTGCTGTTGGTAACCATATTATTGCAATAGCGAACATTGTCCCGTCAGCTAATAGTATATATAGACAAGTAAGCGCGTGTAGAGGGAATAGGCGATACAAAATATATTGTAATACGTTATTATAATAATTATCCCTTACATATTGAATTATTCTTATAATTCTATGTAGAGTGCATACACTAATACTTCACTCAAAATCATTTGTCACTAAATAAATACTGCTTACATTATAATTATCACTATTTTTCGCACAATTATTATAATATTACTATATTATAATATTATAATTATTGTATTATAATTATAAAATTTCAAAATGTGATATAATATATTTTGGCAATATATTGACTTGTGTAATTTGTGACCTTTATTCTCCTCTAATATTAATACTTAAAAAAATATAAATCGGTCATAGAAGGTGTGAAGAAAATATAAATCGGACCACTACCAACGTGTGGTCTTAAGCACACCCAATGTTTTTTTAAATATGAATGTCCATGTTTTAATAAAGTTGCTCCCATAGTAAAATGCAAATTATTTACTAAAACTGTAGCTGGAGGAAAAATGTTGCCTGTCTTACGGGAAGAAAGTATCTTAGTCGCCGACAAGAAATTACCGCCCTCGCTGCACCCGTGTGCTAACATATCCTTTCGGGGTGACAAAGTGGTAGCCTACTTTCCTCCCTCAAGACGCAAATAACTATTAGACTGTGTAATTTAGTAATTTTATACAGCAGTAGTTTAGTAGCGTCTATGCGCATGCGATCAGCTGTTTTGTAAGTCCTGTTTATTTGTGATTATTGTAAAATCAACCTCGGTTCTATTCATTGCTTGTCATTGCTTCCGCCGTGTTCTCAGAATGTGATTCTCGTCTTGATATATATTCAGGAAATTAGCTCCTTTGAGAGTAAATCGTGCGCCATTTTGTAAAACGAGGCCAAAGATAAGGTTGACGACTCTGCTTCTCCGCTAACGACTCCTGACTCTGCCGGCGTTCTGCTGCGCTTTTCTGTT
>JAGFPH010000127.1:473323-484336 GCA_018207615.1 Philaenus spumarius | reverse complement strand
AGACGCCAGTACATGAGGGGGCGGGGGTGGGAATCTAAAATGTTTAAACTATTTTGAAGGATTTCGCAACTTACCAGGCGGTCGGTGGGGGAACACACAAATGTGTTACTTCCATTGTGGGGGATTTTAATTTGATTTAATTTACTACCAATATTTAGGCACTGATAACATTCCAGGGACGACGCTACTATAAATGATTAAGGGGGGGGGGGGGCAAAATCGAAAATTACGATTTCCCAACTTACCAGGCGGTTGAGAGGGTCATACAAGTGTGTGACTTCCAATTTGGGAATTTTTAATTTGATTTAATTTACCATCAGTATAAGGCACTGATAACATTCAGGGATGTCGCTAAAACAACGATTTTTTCGGATGTATCAACTTACCCGGAGTCCGAGGGGGGGGACAAATCAACTAATTCGCATCGTCGTCAATGTGCAAGGAAAATAAAGAAACTCGACTATGGAGAAGACGGGTGGTTAGCTGAGTAGACATTTTGTCAACGACACTCAATGCTGCCACAGCAACAATAGTTCTTAGGGGAAATTCACGGAACATTGGATTACAAAATTATGATGTATTATTTGTTACATAAATAATATTTTAATTTCCCCAACTTGTTGCGAATGTTGACACTTGACGACAGTAATTTTCTTTTTCATTCAAACGCATTAGTGTATCGATAAAACCACAATTTCTTCACTTTAAAGGTACTGGTTTTAAATTTTACTAACTCTTTCAGTAAATTGTTTTGTTGCAATGTTCTCAGTTTGAAGTAGATTCTCAAATTTTCCAATTTTTGGGTTTTCAAATTATTGGTAGAGTGACAATGGTAACGCCCCCGAATAGGCTTCATATCTACATATATTGATCTTGTAACTAATTTATTTCATAATAATACATATTCCAATACAATGTTATATGATTATAAATAAATAAATAAATATATGATTATATAAATGTTATAAATAAATTGATTGTAAATTAATTGTTTTGAGAGCTGCAGATTTTTCCTCGTGGTATAATTATGACAGTGTTTATTTCTTTCAAAAATTTGATTTATTTAACCCTCCGAGTGCTGATCGTCTTGGAGCAGCGAGACGTTTACAAAACGCGATCTAGCGTTACTAAAATGTCAATCTATGACGTTCAATTTTATATAGTGTTGAATGAAAAAGATCAGGCTATCTAGTAAGCAGCGTAGAAACAAAATCTGTGGTCTGTTTCTGTGACTACAATCTAGTCAACACTGATGTTGCTTTGTTGTCGCTTGCACTACAAATCGTACGTTTTCTGTTACAATTAACTATCTTATTCAAGAAAATAAAAAACTATTTTTGTGTATAGGCCTACTTATGTTTATGATAGATTTATCTGCAAATTGAATATTTTGGCATTTTTACTATTGAATCTGGTGATTTGCTACAGTTTTTCCAAGGAAAAATTTGGATATTTTTTGTATGTTAACTGTAAATAATCAATGAAAATTATTAAATATTAAGTGTTTTTACTTCCTAAGAGATTACTCTATGCCTCAATCTTAACTCATTGATATCTATACTAATATTATAAAGAGGTCAAATTTGTCCGTTTGTGTGTAGGGGGTAGGCCTAATCTCTGTAACCACCGAACCGATTGAAAATATTGTTTTACTAATAAAAAGCTATACTATCCCCGAGTAACATAGGCTATAATTCATTTTTGATAAACACATTTTTTATTTCAATATCTGTAAATTTAGTCGCAAAATAATCTTAGGTTTTGCGTAGACTGATGCACTAACACAGGAATTTATATTTATTACCAGAGCAACCAATTGAATAAAGTAACAGATAAAACAGCCGTTTTGTCCAATATTTCCATTAATATTAATTATTATAGACCTGAGCCTTGCTGGTTCTTTTAACCTTTATTATAACTGCTGTTATTAAATATATGAAATAATTTGATTCGAACATTTAACATTATTTACCATCTTAGCTTTGGGGTAGGTCCCAACAGGGTTGGCGTGCGGGGCACGCAAAGGTTTCCCCTATTATTTTATAATAGGATGAGGGTGTTTTTGCTGAAACTCATACTTCTGGAGTTCAACAGGACTAATTTTAATAAATTTAGCGTCGTTTAGTAGCGATTTTAAATATACGCGAAAATAATTCGCAATGGTACATTTTTCCAAAATTTCGCAATAAAAAACGCTACGAACTACGGCTATTTAGTTTGATTTTCAAAGTCGGTTATTAACACGACACTCCAAGACGTGTTCTGGAGACTATGATCGGTGCTCATGGACCACTCCCTACCTTAGGTCTCACCATACGAGTCACTGCAATAGCTCGTCTTTCCTATTGAATTCGTTAATAACAGAAATAAAATTAATATTAGTTTTAATAGTAGGGCCGAATGAATCCATTTAAATTATAAACGCTGGGTTCAAAGGGAAATCGTATATGTTGTGTAATACGCGGAAAAAGGAAATATTTTCCACTTTATAGCAGAATAACATATACTAGCAGGTTTTATAAAGTTCTGTTTCCAGTTAAACGTATTTTCCAAGCATGAGATCCAAAAATGTTTGAATCATAGGTTAATTGTTTGTAAATATGTTTTGCAAAACGTGGCAATACAGATTGGAAAACAATACCCCAATATTTTAAAACGTACTCAAGAAATCCGACAGCAAATGTATTAAAATCTGTTCAGTAGTTCCGTCAACTACTAGAACTATGCAATCCAAACCCACTATCGCAAATAAACAAATAATTTGATGACGCAGCTGAACCGTTGACATGATTATGTGTATTGGCGTGTGGAGCACGCAGGGGTTTCCCCTAGTATTATATAACACGGCATATTTATATTATTAAAAAAATGTATATACAGAGTGTCCCACAAAGAAACTGAGAAACTTCCAGAGCTAGTATCGTTGGTAAAACTAATTAAAACGTTCGTATAAACCTAGATCTGTAAACGATTCTTTTACATAGTTTGAACAAAAAATATATTTTTCCAATACCCTGTTCCAAAATAGCGCTATTTGAACATTTTAAATGGAAATAACTAAAAGATGACTTCAGTAAGTTTGTATAAAAAACTTCAATGAGTACCTTTTTATAGCGTTTTAATTCAGTATCCCGCCAGTGGATCTAATGGGTCTGAGTCGACCTCTGATTGCACTTTATATCTCTCAACAGCAACAAAATGCACATCTATACTTGATCCAGGCTAGTCAGATGTCGCCTCTGTGCGCGCATGCGTCGCCTATATCACAGCGTTACTGCGCGTTGGTTTTGGATACGGGCCAGGCACTTATCTCTTTGATGTTTATTCTTTTTGACATTTTTTACCCGCTAATTGCAACTTTTGTTGTTTTTCCCCTTTATATATCGTGACATTTTAAAAATATCGCAGAATTTTCAAGTGTTTTAAAATCTACACCCTCGTTTTTTTTTAGTTTTGAAGAACCATACTTACCTAAAATAAATCGTAACACATACATTCTTTTTAAAAACAACACTTATTTCACCCGGGTCAGATAATTAATTTCTGATGTATGATCAAGTTATGGACACATGTCGTATTCGGAAAGTCGTGAACCATACGCTTGTGTAATTTGTAACGTCCGGCTTCCACTCACCCTGCACAAACTCTCACCCTTCTTCTTTAAGACCAAGATGGTTAGTGTTGGCAATCGTGTTTTCGTTATACAGGGTAAATCAGACCCTCGTGCGCAATGTACAGCGGTTGGACCAAATGAGCTACAGCCTTCGTTTTAGCTTAAACTCCCCAATTTCGACCCTAGAGAATTCAGTAAAAATGTTTTCAAATCTCAAAAATACCCCAAAAAGAAAACATTTCAAATATAAAGGTAGGTTGGGTGATACCTCGTTTTAAAAGTCTTTATTTACTGATAATTTTGGAAAAAATTTAACTTATCTTACTGCGTATGTACATGGTGTTCCAAAACGTCCAAAGTAGTGTTTTGCAGTTAGTTTATTGTTACCAAATAACACAGCCTACATAAACCAAATTTGTATCCTAAATTCATGAGAATAAACCCTTTCCAAAAATGTGCTTAAGTTCCCTTACTAAAAAATTTTCATATTCTCAAAATACATACAATTTTCATTAAAAACAGATTAAAACTAAAAAACTTCAAATAGTAACGTTAGTCGTGAAGCACATCATTGAAAAAGTCTTTCAAAAACATACATTTTTTGTATTTAAAGTTTGACTTTATCTTTAACGTTTCAAAATGGTGCCTGGGAAACTTATATTTTGCACACGGGTCTTATTCACCCTATATAGTAAGATCATGTATCGATATATAAAAAATATCTGATTGAAAATATCGATATATCGGTGTTAGATATCCATTTTACAACTAAATTGACTATTTTTTGCATATTTCTTAATATTTTAGGTTTTTAACGTAACAAATTTTCTGAATTTTTTTTTAAGAACCGTAAAATTAACTTGCAGTGAAAGCTAAACATACATTTTATTGTTTATGTTATATTTTTTTCGGTGATTAGGAAATATTTGCAACGAAGCATCGAACATGTGTCCGCCCAATCTGCTGTAATAGTGAAATGCTGCATGTCGGCAAACAGCCTTCAACATGTGACATTGCTGTTATTACCCAAAGCAGAAAATATATGCATTTAATAATAATAATATTACCTTGTTAGGTCCGTCACGTGACTCTTGTCGTGTATTCCTTACGACATTTTTCGAAGCCGAAACTCCATTTTCAAGTTGTAATCAATCCGAAGAGATCGTCGCACATTAAAATAAATAAAACATATATACACATACACACGTACACATCACACCAACACATAAACACAATATCGCGCTTGACATAAACTTAGGTGCACAACCTATCATTGTCGGTTGAATACTGCCCTAGAATACTACTCACAAAATTTTTCCCCAACACTTTAGTTTACTTGGATTTTCAACGAATTTTGGGATTTTTACTCATCAACGATTTGTATTGTAAAGTAACATATAGACATAGTGGGAAAAAGTAATGACGATTAGGATTATAAAAATTACCTTTGATAACATATTTTGGCTATAATAATAACTACAGTTTCATGATAAGATGTAGGCCTAGTAATATAGTTCTTCTGTAAGTTATACATTTAATTTTCTATGTACGACACCAAGATTTGAATAACTCATATTGCTTCTCATATACCATCCTTGATTTATTTGGTAGCAAGTTAATTGTCACTTCTCTTGCTATATCATAAATTTCAGGTGGTGTGTTATTGTTATCGCTATCAGAGTAATCCATTTCTTCAGTTTCTTTTATTGTCAAAAACTGAATTTAAACTCAAATAGGCATATCTTAACAAACATTCAGGATATGACAAAGTTGTAACGCTTTACATTGTTTTGAACAGCTGCTTTGGATACTGTTTCATTGTACCGTGCGCAAAGTAAACCGTGCGCAACTAATGAAGTGTGGGAATCAGCTGTTTTGCAAACGGTTTTCAGTTAATAGTTACAAAAGTTTGCGTAGTAGTGTTAGAAAAAATATATTTCAACTTTATTTAGCTTTAAAATAAATTTATTTATTTTTATTCATGTTTGATTTCAAATTATTACTACACTAAACCAGTTTTTGGTCACGGTCAAAACTATTTATTTCCGCAGAAACCGATATTCCGTAATACCACGGTAGATTTGAAGTTGACTTTTTTTATATTTTCAAACAGCAATTCATAGAAAAATGAAAAATTAAGCTGTATCTTTTCTTGTACTTTTTGCGACCTACTCTTTGTAACCATTGTACTGTCTGCTTACATTTTTTAAACAGTTTTATTATTGTGTTGTCCTTGAAGTTTCGCAAGATGAAAGCAACTATATTAAAGACCACTAAAGAATACCGTTGCGTGGCGGCCAAAAGGATGGACCACATCTACCCCTGGTATTTACCGCTCGAGGCTTGAGCGCAGAGTTTAAAGAATTATAAATGCGTTGAGTCAGCCGCGTTCAGTTAGAAGCGTGTGAAGAACGTGAAAACGTCGTACTAAGGCGATTGGAGCGTTCAAGTTCTCTGTGTACACAAGCCCGTCCTTCAACGGTATTCTTTCGTGGTCTTTACTTTAGTTACTTTAGCTGATTTGTTTGCTTATTCACTGTTTGATTCTTAAAACGGGTTTTCTCCTTTGTTCTAGGTATGTGTCTGCGTCAAAACATTTTAACCGAAAAGTTACAACCACAAAACGTTTGGTAAGCATTTGTATTTTACACATTCGTAAATTAATTGCTGTTTTAGTTTGTTTTTACATTAATAGATTAATTTAAATGGCATTAGATGACTAATGTACAACCGATTTCAGAAACAAATTTCCTTACCAACAATATGTACAATCGACAAAAATAAATATAGTACTTATTTATTTTTAGCTCTACGAAAATGATTAGTGGCTTTTTAGTAGAGAGAGAACGAGGGATATATAGAGAGAAAGTGATTGTGTGTGAGGGAGAGTTTGTGCAGGAGCGGCAGATTGATTGATTGATGAAAAGTCTTTATGCTGGTAGATGTTAGAACCCTTTAAAACTAATAATTTCTGCGAATGAGAAAAAGAATGAAAAGTACAGAGAATAGAGAAGGAATGATATAGAGGTCAGGCATTGAAAAGTGAGAGATGAGAAAGAGTGCTAGTGAGGGAATTGTAGAGAGAGAGAGAAGTTAAGATTGAGTGAGAGAGATTAGAATGACAATAATGTAGAAACAGATACTGAGAAATGAGAAAGAGTGCTTGAGAAAGAAACAGGGATGATTGCTATCGATATATCGGTGATATCGATGTACTTTATATGCCAAAATATCGAAAACTTTATACAGATAGTGCCAAGCAGCGTGAAGCGTCACTTGAGCACGCCCTATAACGTCTTACCCTCTCCTACTCGACTGTGAGTAGGGTTGTATATCAAAAAGTGTTGATATACAATCAACACGACTACATAGCAGACATGAATGAGGTAGGGTAGGTGGCTCTGACTGTTCTCCGCCGCGAGAGGGGAAATGTGGTGGGAGCCGGCGTAGGAGACTTGCACACTCCCCTCTTCGCGCTCCATCCTAATTGGCGCTATCTATACTATTTTTACATGCTTTTCTTCAACTCACTACCGTACAACCGGTGGCGGTGGGTGGACAGGTGCACTGTCGCCTCGGCTCTTTTCAGATCGCCTTGGGCTGCTCCGTATAGCACATCGTGTCACGACTACATTCTCGCATACGTATATTAACCAACAAATTAACCCTCAGTTCATGACTATAACTTCGTTCTCGCATCCTACGTATATTTACCAAAAAATTTTGGAAAATCCAATTTATGACTAAAACTTAAAAGAAAAAAAGAAAATAAATGATACAAAATTAACATGCTTTCCTATCTACATAAATAACATAAATAGACTCGAACTAAAAAATAACCCACAGATAAAATTAATTCTTACTCAGCGAATCTGATATTGTAATGAAACATGATAGCTTGCAATCTTTTTACTTTTCACAAAATAAACACCCCAAAATCATGGGGCGTACTTCCGAAAAAAAGTTCCAAAAACATCACGCCCCATGCTTTTTGGGCGTGCTTAGAGTGAAAAGTAAAAAGATTGCAAGCTATCAAGTCTCATTACAATGTCAGATTCGCTGAGGAAGAATTAATTTTATCTGTGGGTTATTTTTTAGTTCTAGTCTTTTTATGTTATTCATGGATAAAAAAGAATGTTTTAAAAAAATGTTAATTTATTTTTTGTTAATATTGACATTTAACCTTTAATCCGTGGGATTACAATATTTTAGTCGGCGTTATTTGTAGGTACAGTTACAGTGCGTACAAATAACAGTTACGTGTCAAGCTGCGAATGTGTCCTGCCCTGCGAGCGAAGTTGACACTGTTGGCGTTGGTTAGTCTATTGGCAGTTGCAAGTCCTTTTTCACCCTCTATCCGGCCGGCCGGTTTGATCTAGAACTTTTAATCAGCATTTTGTTGCCTAGATTACTTGTTCAAAATATGTTTCTTTTCGTATACGGAATTATCCGCATGTTGTATTTTCAAACAAGTGCAACATGATTTATCATGTGTTTGTATAATAAATATTCACTACGGTAGATTTTGTTTTCAACATTATTTTATCGTAACATTTACAAGTATGCCTATTTCGTAATGAAACATCATTAAATGCATATATTTTGCTTTGATGACCGCGTTGTCACATGTTGAAGGGTGTTTGCCGACACGCAGCAGTTCATTATTAGAGCAGAGTGGGTGTCTACATGCTCGTTGCTTAGTTGAAAATATTTTCTACTCGCCCTAACATATATAACATTAACAATAAAATGTATGTTTAACTTTCACTGTAAATTAATTATCCGGTTCATCCTTCAGTAAACTGACTGGAACCCCCCCCCCCCCCCCCATTAAAAACTCTAAAACATTAAGTATTTTGCAAACAAATTTCAATTTTAGTTGTTAAATGTATAGAATTTTTTTTTATATATCGAACACCTATAGGCCTATTAATCGATATTTTTAATCCGATAATTTTTAGTTATCGATAAATAAACTTGCGATATATCGAATACATAATATATCGATATTTCCAAAAAAAATTACACCCCTAGAGAGAGTCTAGTGAGGGAATGTTTGAGAGAGCGAGGAGTCGAGCTAGAGAGATAGAGAGACAAAGACGTAGAGACAGATGCGATAAATACGAGAGATAGAGGAATGAATTGGTTTTATTTTTTGGGAGCTAACCTAAGAAAGACTCATTTTGTCAATATATTATTCTTTTCTCTTTCTCAATATAAAATTAGATTTAAAAACTGATTAAGAAACTTGAATGGAATTTGGTAAGTGCATTTACAACATCTGCTTTTAAACAAATAAATATGGTAAAGCTTCAAAATTTCTGTCATATTTTAGGGTTAAAATCAAGCTTGATTAGCAATACTAGCAGAAATGTTAGGCCTGTTATTCGCGAAACAAAACCACTAAATTTTAAAGTAGCTGGTACCTGCTCGCAGATGTTAATAAATAAATAAAAGTATTGTCGGGTAAATATTGTGCCTTACCATTACACGCAATTCTAACGACTTTCTAAAAGAAACGACTTTAGATCCGAGATCCATGATAGTGAGTATCGCCCAAATCGATCCAAAGTATCCCTTTTAGGCCTACATAAACTATTACCAACAAACGCAAAATCCCGAATTCCGCCAGTTAGATACTCATAACTCCCGAACGAGCATACAAATTACAAATAAGGTTATGAGTATATTTCACATCTATGAGTCATTTTATTTCATATTATTGCATACTACTTTGATATATATATTTAACAGTTAAACCAGCGTGTACAGTAAATTAAAACACAGACGATCTTGTCAAAGTGTGTTAAGCTTTTGATACAAATCATTGTTTTATCTATATAAGGGTCGCGAGTCACGTTCGTTCTAATTTTTCGTTAGTTTTTATATTTTTTCAATTTTTAAATATCAATCCTAAATATTTTTGTGATAAAAGTAGCCTAGATTAATCTCTGAAAAGTCCTCTACATGCAAATGAAAGATTCGTCAAAATTGGTTCAGCCATTCCGGAGATTAGCCCGGTCTAACAGATAGAACGACAAAAAAATAAAAAATGTATGTTCAGGTTTTGGTAAAGACAAAAGTAATTATTTCAAAAAGACAAAAGTAATTATTTCAAAATAACAGACCGACACTTCAATTTTATTTATATGTTTAGACGGGTAAATAAGTGAACTCTGTAATTAGAAAAATATATCAAACACACTTTAAAAGTAAACATCAAATCCGAATTAAAGCTCGCGCTCTGTCAACGTTTTTTTTTATTAAAACTGGTAATATTTATTTTGATTGTTGGATTCAATCATGGTTTTCAACGTCAGTTAAACGTGGATAAAACGTGGCAGGAATTCCATTATTAACACGCAACACACGAGCGGTATCAAAGTGATTTATTTAACCTCAAACTGACAAAAAGTTAATAATGAAAACCGCTAAATGCAGTGCATCCAACGTATTACCTACAAAACGGAATGTCCCTGTTTCAATTGCGCTGCGGGGAAATGGGTTTTAAAACATTTAAACGTGTGAAAGGACTTTTGAAACAAGTAATATAAAAGTAATCGATCCGACTGTGCCGGCCACGGGGTTGGGGGGTGTAATTGGAACTCGATTGGAACATGGATCGTAGGGGATGTAAAACCGACCCCTTTACCGAAACGCTCCAGATATGAGATTACGATAATTTATTGCCGAAATTGATTTTGTGTTTTGTACCGGGATGTTTGACTTGTGCAGTTGAAGTTTGTACAGAAAACAACGATATAATATATTCCCAAGTTAGTAATCTGGGTATTCGTAACATTTTTTATAATTTGATTTTTAAGTCCTGAAACTTTAAATAATTCGGTCAAGCAGCTGAACCGCTGAAGTGAATTGAGCGAATTTCCAAAATTGAGTTTATATGTTTTATCTATTTGGGAAATTTGTCTACTCGTGAGGGCTCTGAATAGCTGCCTGCGTGTACACAATGTATTAGAAGAATTTGTTTCCACCCCAGCCTCCAGCCCCGGCTCAAGCTCTGCTTTGTTCCCTTGCAGCCTCGGACTATGGACTGCTTTGCGAGGTAAATTATGCGGGGTACTTTTACGGTATTCTTTTTGATAGATTTTTGAGAATCAGATGGGCTATAAGGTCGTGTAAAAAAAAACAAATGTGCAGACTAATTTCCTAAAAATATTTTTTCAGATACAACCCCAAAAATTTCATTGTAATACCAAAAATCTAAAAAAAATGTTACCTCGGGTCAAAAAACGTGTTCCCGGTTGTTGGACTTTTTGGTTAACGAACTCGTTTAAACGACTTAGAAAACCAACGTGTGTACCGAATTTGGACCAAATCGGACGTAAAATGCAACCCTTAGAGTGCGAACACATAAATACACATGTAGGCCTATATATATA